>JAOWBW010000700.1:247823-704605 GCA_026119855.1 Campanula takesimana
CCTCTAGCGGTTCTATACCCTTGTTTCCTCTGAGATCAACAAGTGGTATCAGAAGCATAGCCACAAACTTGTTTTTACAAGCTTAACCGCTTGGGTGCTGATCCGAAGACAAATACAAACACCCATATGATGCAAACATCCAATTCGAATCACTTACCGATTATGGATGAAGATAGTTTTATCTTTTAGAAAGATAGGATGATGAAACACATGATTTCATGTGATCGTAGACTGTGGACCGCGGTACTGATGGACCATATGTCCTATGAAAGCTAATCCACGTGCAGGAACCGCAGGAGAAGAAGCTGAAGTTAAGAAGTGAAAGTGAATGGACTGATGCAGACCGCATCAATGTGGATTTTGATGGAAGAGCTATGTCCATGCTAGTGTCAGCTATTGACTTGAGGACTCATTCTAAGGTGCTTCACTGCAAAACCGCAAAGGCTACCTGGGATGCTATAGTTGACTTTCTGGAAGGAGATTCAGATACCAAGAAGAACCGCCTCTATCAACAGAGAAGACTCTTTGACTATTTTGTTAAAGATCCTAAGGAATCTCTTAGACAATGCTATGAGAGGTTTATTGATATTGTTAATGTGTGTTTTTCTCTTGGACATGTCTATTCTAATACAGATTTGAACATGAGATTCATGCAAGCACTTGGTAGCAAATGGCTGATCAAAACTACTAACATTGAAGACAACAAGGACTTGGAAGCTCTTGATCTTCGACACTTGTATGCCATGCTGAAGGTTTTTGAATTCAAGCTTGAAGAGGTCCATGAAACCGAAAGCAGATTTAAGACACTCTCTCTAGCTGCATTCAACAATACCTCATCTCCTGTCTACAATCCAGACCATCATCAAACCGCTCCTCACCTCCACTTGCAAACCGCTCCTCCTGACCAAAATGTTCCTAGATACAATCCTCAAACCGCACCTTCTGAGTATTACCAACAGTCTCACCAATCCTATCCTCAATCACATCAACCATATCCTCAATCTTATCAATCTTATCAGCAGTCTCATCAACCCTACACTCCTCCTCAAAGTTCTTATGCTCAGAGTGTAGGATCACAATCCTCAAGTTCTACTCAAGTTGATTTTGATGAAATGGATGATGAAGAATTTGCTTTGTATGTGAAGAAATACACCAAGTTCAGGAAAAACAATAGATCTCAATTTCCATCCAAAGGCCCAGCAAAGTTTGTCCCTCCAACCAGATTCAACAAAACTGCAGATCCCAAGACAAGGGATGACTTGGTTTGTTATAACTGCAGACAGCCAGGTCACTTTGCTTCAAGTTGTCCCAAACCGCGTTATGAAGCCGCGCCAGCAAAGAACCATTCAACAAGAAGTTCGTGAAAAGAAGAGGAATGGTAGCTGACCAAGGAGATCAACCGCTGACATGGATGGGTTCAGACTCAGATGAAAGTGATGATGAAGAAACTGCTAATCTCTGTCTCATGGGATTTGAAGAAAGAATTGAAATTGACGAAAGCCTTCCACTGCCAAATCAACAAATGAAGTCAGTTTCACCTAAGACTCCTGAGGCTAGATTAAGCAAAGCTCCTACAACACCAAACTACACCCCGAGGTTCAAGCAGACCAAAGTCATGATGACCAGGTACTAGAACGTGCTAATATTATATGTCAACAACACACTGTGCTTAAAAAGGCATATAAACTAATGGCTGCGGAACTTGAAGAATCCCAACGTGTATGTAAATCCCACAAGGAGGAAATTGAAAACCTCAAGCTCCAAATTGCTGGGATATCTACTATTGTGGATGAAAACCGCTATCTGAAGGACAGAACCGAGGTACTTCTCACCCAAATCCATGAGCTTACCGTACAAAGGGATGACCTTCAAAAAGTGACCGATGTATGGACTAAGTCTGGTGTCACCGTGGAACAAATCCTAAATTCAAAAATTCCTACTTCGGATAAAAGTGGATTGGGGTTTAAAACCGATGATGGGTGTAAGTGTCCTTGTCTCTGTGCCGAAGGTGGTGTGAAACCTACTGAACAAACCAAAGAAATTCCTAAGGTTAATCATGCCGGTAAAAAGGGCTCAAAACAAGAAATTAAAAGGCAAAATTATTTCTTTGAGTATCCTAAAAACCAGACTGGGAGAGATTCAAAGTGGAAAGAGAAATCCATAGCGGCTGAGGCAACCAAGAAGTATTGAGTGATGAACCGCTCCTAGTCGGTTTAAGGAAATTCCTATCATTTTCCCTAAAGCCGCACCTAAGAGGAAGGTTGAGCTCAAGAAGGTAACCTTTGTTAAAGCCAAAACCGCTGACCCAGTAAAACATGAGAAACCGAAGGTCAGTAAAGGGTTTGTAAAACCGCAACCAAAACCTGGATTTATTCATTGTGCTATTTGTGCTGATTATGGTCATAGGTGCTGGTCATTGTCTTTTAAGGTTCACACCCAATGCCAAGGGACGTAAAAATCCTAAGGTCAAACAGGTGTGGGTCCCAAAAAGCTGCTAACCCTAGGACCCAAGGAATAAGGGGGACCAAAACCTTTCATGTTATTTTTCAGACTTCATGTTTTATGGCTGGAACCGCTAAGAAGAAGAAGGATCTCTGGTATTTGGATAGTGATGCTCACGACACATGACTGGAGATTCTGAACTTCTCTGTGATTTCATCCAAATGAGAGTCCCCCAGTAGTGTTTGGAAATACAAGAAAGGAGAAACAGTAGGATATGGGCAATCAAACGTGGAAAAGTGACCATTGAAAATGTGTCACTAGTAGAAGGACTCAAGCACAACCTTCTCTCCATATCTCAGTTTTGTGACAAAGGAATGAACTGCAACTTTACTTCAACTAATTGTTTCATCAAAGATGCAACTTCCGGAGTTACTCTACTGACTGGCAACAGAACAGGTGATGTATATATGATAGATTTGAGTAATATTGTTTCTATTGCTGACCTCTGTTTTGTAGCCAAAAATGTTAGTGAAAGCAGCTGGTTATGGCATAAGCGGCTCAGCCACTTGAACTTCAAGTATCTAGCAAAACTGCAAAGGGATGGTCTTGTCAAAGGACTACCCAAAGTGGCTGACCATCATGATAAGAAATGTAAAGCATGCCAGCTTGGTAAGCAGCCCAAACAGTCATTTCCAAGCAAAACCGTGCTTCAACGAACCGCTGTCTGCAACTGCTTCACATGGATTTATTTGGACCTGTCCCAACCGCCAGTATAGGAGGAAACCGCTATACCTTGGTGGTTGTTGATGACTTTTCAAGATATACATGGGTGGAAATGATGGCCTCTAAAGATGATACTTATGGCATCGTAACCGCTCTATTTAGACAGCTCCAAACTCAGAAATTGGATGACATTGTTGCCGTGCGTTCAGATAATGGAACCGAATTTACAAACAATGGTGTTGCCCAATATTGTGATGATCATGGAATTGATCATAACTTCTCTGCCGCTGGGGTTCCACAACAGAATGGAGTTGTAGAAAGAAAGAACAGGACTTTGATTGAAGCCGGAAGACCATGATTGCAGAAGCAAAGCTTCCCAAATACTTCTGGGCCGAAGCTGTCAATACCGCATGTTTCACCCAGAACCGCTCCCTAATCATCAAAGTCACAACAAGACTCCTTATGAATTGTGGAGAGGCAGATCACCCAACATTGCCTTCTTCAAATATTTGGATGCAAGTGCTACATCTTGTACAATGGCAAGAGCATCGAGGTAAATTTGATGCTAAAGCCGATGAAGGTATTTTTGTTGGTTATTCAAAACACTCTAAAGCTTTTCGTTGTTTCAATAAAACTTCATTAAAAATTGTAGAGTCAGTCCATGTTACATTTGATGAACATGATCTTCTTGAGCCACATATGGCTCCAAATGTTGCTGATGATTTTAGTGTTTTGAGACAGGTACATCTTACCCTAATCATGCAACCGCAAATGACCAACCTACTCAAACCGCTCCATCAGGTTCTCCAGCCGCTCCAAATCAAACCGAAGGTGTTGCTGTAGAACCTCACTCTTCTGATCCCATTCAAACCGTTGATCCAGTTCCAAACATCACCTTCAATGAAGATTTCAATGATTATCAAGAAGAGCCTCCTCTAGAAAATCTTCAAGAAATAGTGGTTCATGAAGACCTCCCTCCAGAAATCAATGAGCATAGAGACCATCCAACAACCAATGTTATAGGTCCTATCAGTTCTGGTGTTCAAACAAGAGGAAGCTTAACTCATAGAGATAACCACAGTTTGTTCTCAACCGCACTGTTATCTCAGATGGAACCGAAGAAGGTAGATGAAGCTCTAAGTGATCCAAGTTGGGTAGCTGCAATGCAAGAAGAGCTTAATCAGTTTGAAAGATGCAGAGTTTGGACTCTAGTTCCAAGGCCCAGAGATCACACTGTAATTGGAACAAAATGGGTATACAGAAATAAGATGGATGAAAATGGTACTATAACAAGAAACAAAGCAAGGTTGGTTGCTCAAGGTTATAGGCAAGAAGAAGGGATTGATTATGATGAAACCTTTGCCCCTGTAGCCAGACTTGAAGCCATTAGATTGTTCCTGGCCTATGCCTCCTTCAAGAAATTCAAGTTATATCAAATGGATGTGAAGAGTGCATTTCTGAATGGTGAACTACAAGAAGAAGTTTATGTAGCTCAACCGCCAGGATTTGAAGACAACAAATATCCTAATCATGTCTTCAAGCTCAAGAAGGCCTTGTATGGACTCAAACAAGCTCCAAGAGCATGGTATGACACTCTATCTAAATTTCTTATTGAACAAGGCTTCTCTAGAGGTAAAATTGATACAACCCTATTTATTGCTAAACACAAAGGTCATTCATTATTAGTTCAAATATATGTTGATGATATTATTTTCGGTTCTACTAATGAAACTATGTGTGTTAAGTTTGAGAAGCTTATGAAAGGTAAATTTGAGATGAGTATGATGGGAGAGTTGACATTCTTTCTTGGACTCCAAATCAAGCAATGTCATGATGGAATCTTTATCAACCAAGCCAAATATACCAAAGACTTGATCAAGAATTTGGGCTTGAAACCGCTAAGCCAGTTGATACCCCAATGCAAAAGGCCTGCGTAGTTTGGATCAAGATGAACAAGGTAAGAAAGTGAATCAGACACTCTACCGAGGTATGATTGGCTCTCTTCTTTACTTAACTGCAAGTAGGCCAGATATCATGTTCAGTGTTTGTGTTTGTGCTAGATTTCAAGCTGACCCTAGAGAATCTCATCTTATAGCTGTTAAAAGATTATTAGATATTTATGTGGCTCTGTTAACCTTGGACTTTGGTACTCCAAAGAATCTTCATTTGATTTTTAGGTTATTCAGATGCTGACTTTGCAGCATGTAAGAAAGCAGAAAGAGCACAAGTGGTACATGTCAGTTCCTTGGATGCGGCTTGTATCATGGTCCAGCAAGAAACAAGCATCGGTTTCAGTCTCAACCGCTGAAGCTGAATACATAGCAGCTGGAAGCTGTTGCTCTCAAATTCTCTGGATGAAACAGCAGTTGGAAGACTATGAAGTATTTGAGAAAAACTGCCCTATCTACTGTGATAGTACCGCAGCAATATCAATCTCCAACAATCCAGTACAACATCAAAAACCAAGCACATTGACATAAGATATCATTTCCTCAAAGATCATGTTGAAAAGAAGAACATTTTTCTAGCAAAGGTGGGAACCGATGATTAAATTGCAGATATTCTCACAAAACCGCTTGAAAATTCTAGGTTCTTTCATTTACGAGGAGAAATGGGTATGCTGGAACTTACTTAATATAATTCATGCCTATTTATTTTTGTTCTAATAATTTTTGTTAAGTATTTTGGCTCTATTAAAAAAATGCAAATAGCTTGCGGTTCAATCTATGAAACCGCAACAATAATGGTTCGGCTAAAGATTCCACTCAAACCGAAGAGTCAAGAAGAACAACTTCAGTTTGTTCCAAACCGAGTTGTCAAAGCAAGGATTCGGTTTTCTCTACTAAAATCGAAGACAGATCTGAGAGATATCGGTTTTATCAAAACCGATAATGAGGAAAAGGTAAGTCGGTTTACTCAAACCACTCAGGTATGAAATTGCATTTTAGTCCCTACTTTATGTCACTTCATTCTTTAAGGACCTTTTGCAATTATCTCTGCCGCATTAAATGCAAATTGACAGGTACACTGACGGTTGAGTTTCCTTCAGCCGTCATGCCCGCTCCACTACCCGAGGTGGTTAATTGAGTATAAAAGACAAACCATTTTTCAATTTAACTTTTTAACTTCTTACTCCTTTTAGCAAAATCTCTCTTCTCTCTCTCTCTTCTGCACCGTCTCTCCACTCTCTGTTCTCACTCTAATATTTCTTACTTAAAAAGATTTTTGAAATGGCACCAAAGAAATCAATTGATCTTGCTTCTACTTCTACATCTTCCAAACCTTCGAAGCCTGATATGGTATGAATTTCTGAACCCTAACTCAGTTTATTTCATTTGTCCGCCATTGTTGAAGCTTAAAAGCTTGTTCATCTTCCTTTGATCATTTTATGCTTTTCTTAAATTTCTTGGTTGGTTTGTGCTCGCATTGTTATATATATACTGTTTGATTACTTTGTTTTGAGATTTGTGTTCAATTTTGAGCAAAATCGATTTTGGGGTTATTTGGTGTTCTTGCGAAATTTTGCAGATTCTGGGTTCATGTGTTGTTTTTGCCTTAGCTTATTTAGAACTTTGTTAGAATCTGCCCTTTGTGATCATTTTGGTATAATTTTTTTATATTTTGGTTAAGATTTTGTTTTGCATATTCATACTCTGTTCTTCGTGTTCTTCGTGCATTCAAACTCTTTTTCAATTTTCCTCTTTGATCCGTTTTATCTTCACTGTTCACTCATTTTTGTTTTTACATTTTTACCCTTACTCTCTTTGAACCGCATGTTTTCATTGTTAGGATTCCTTGTTATAGTTTGTAAAACTTAATCAAACCGCAGTTTGCTTAAGGATTCAAACTATCATTCTTTAAGCTATTTCTAACTTAGAATATTTTTCAGGATCCTTCAAACTTTGTACACGGCTCGAGGATACTAGAAGAGGAAGTTAAACAAGATGCAGTTGGAAGGAAGCTCCTCAAACTACTGAGTGATGCAAAGCTGCTCCCTCTGTTCCTTATGGATGAACCGCAGTTTGTTACAATCATCTGCGCTGAATTTTTTGAGAATGGGATCTCCACAAATGCTGCTTACTAGATGTAAGAGGGAACCGATAAGGGATCTGGAAACCGGAGAAGTGAAATTTGAAGATGCTATCAAGTCCACCGTCTGTGGCAATTCTGTTGCTTCCAAGATCGCAGTTCTAGCTGGTCTTGAGAACTCTGGAGTTTATGGGGATCAAACCGGAACTTCTGAGCAATACAACTATGGAGTTAATTGGAGTTAATTCTTTCTCCACCAAGAATTCCTCCAAAAAGGACTTTGGAGAAGTAATGGCTCATCTATGTGAATTGGTTGATTCTGGAGTCATGTGCAAAAATGGAAACCACAATAACTTTACAAGTGAACAGTATGCTTACTGTGTGGCAATTCTTAAAGGGAAGAAACTGCACTGGCCCAAGGTTGTGATGAAGGAGATCATCAATGCCCTAAACCGCCTCCATGCTGCTAAAACCGCTGGAAAATCGAAGATCAGAACTCACTGCAGGTTCTGACTAAGTTCTTGCACCAAGATACTGACATTTTCAAGTTCTCTGCTGACAACAAGGACTATTGGTTGGATCCAATTGAGAAATCCATTTTTGGATTATCAAAACTTGATGCCTTCAGAACCGCATTTGGATGGCGGTATGCACAGGTAGTTTGGAATGAGGAACCTTTTCTGAAGCCGAACGTGGACCATTTCCTGAGGCTCGGCTCAACAATCTGGGAAACCGTATGCTGGTGCCATTGCTGATCAGGCCCATGCTACGATGTTAAGAATGAAGGTCAAACTGCTACTTTAAACCGATTGGGGTTAAGTCAGTTAGCTCAGACCGCGGTACAGGCTGAGGGGGAGTCTGCGGTTGAGGGGGAGCCCGCAGTTCGGTCTAAACCTGCGGCTCGTCCCAAGGAAACCGCTGCTCTAAGGAAGAGAAAGGGAACCGCTCAAATCCTTCCATTATTACTAAGGCAGACTTATCCAAACCGCCTCTAAACCCTCATCTAACCGCATCAAAACCTCATCTTCTTCAACCTCTTTTCCCCCTATCAGACTTTCACCTACCCTTTCCAAACCTATCACTTCTAAACCCTCAATTCCCAAACCTCAAATTAAACCTCTCTCTCCATTACATCAAAATGTGGAGAAATCCAGTACTTTGCTATGGATGCCGCCTCTCTCAAAGCTGCCAAAGCCAAAACCATTCCAGAACTCATTCCTTCACCTCATCTTTTCCTTCCTATCTCCTCTCCTCCTAAACCTTCAACTTCTAAACCGCCCTCTGTTCAATTCTCTGAAGAACAGTTGGCTGAAATTTATAAAGCCTTCCCAAACCTTAAACCCTCCACTCAAACTGAGCCTGAGCAGACCGAAGTGTCTGAGGCTGCGGTTCTAGTTGAACAAACCGATGTATCTACATTGAGGTTCAGCCTGAGCAAACCGATGAGTTTAAGGCTGCAGTATTGCCTGAGCAGACTGGTGCGTCTAAGGCACTTGGTGAACCTGAGCAAGATGTTGAAATTCTTGAGGTTCAACCTCCAAAGAAGAAAAGAAAGTTGATAAAGAAATATGAGTTTGTGGAACAATGGTAGTCAAGGCCACCGGGTGCAGTTGACTTCAGTGAGGCTCATGACAAAAGGGATCATTCACCTCTTGAAGGTCCATTTGCAAAAGAATTAAGAGAAAGAGCTGAGATGAGATGAGAAAGGCAGGTATTGACCCAATGATGGTTGAGGTCTCCCCTCCTTCACTTAAAAGAAAACTGGACTTTGATTCACCAGAACATACTCCATCTTCATCTCCAGACTTACCATATGCTGCAACGGTTCAACCTTCACTAGTTCTCTCAACTGCTCAACCTTCGGTTTCTACATTTTTTGTTCAACCTCTTCCTTCTGTTCAACCGCTGGCTATTGTTGGGTTTCAAAGTAACATGCGTAGCGGAATATAGCAATTAAAATTTTAAGAAACCCAAAGCCATTGATCCGTTCATATGATTAAATCAAATACAACATAATGAATAAAGGAAAAACTAACCCTTGATGACTATCAAAGTTTTCTCTTGGTCTTGGTGGAGAAACTTGAAGCTTTATCACAGAAAAAATCACGAATTTTGTAGATGATAAAATTCACCCTCTAGCGGTGTCCATACTTCGAACGAATATCAAGAGGCTCCTTGATCTTGGTTGCTAGACCAATAATTATGAAACACACTTTCACAATTTTAATAGAGAACTATATGGAACTATTTTGTGAATTATTTTGTTCTTCAATCCAAGAAGTCTTGGAACAAAATAATAACTCTCTCAAACTCTTTGGAGGCACACCAAACACTAGTGAGGATGGTCTGGCCGAATTGGGGTTTTTATACACAATTAAGACCTATTCTAAATAGGTAACTTGTGCCAAAAACCTTTCCTAATCGAATTAGGAATATTTCTGCCCCCATACCGGGCGCCCGCCTGGTACAACCCAAGCGCCCGCTCATTTGATCAGAAGGTCCAGTCCTTTCAGAACTCATTCAGGCGCCCGCCTAGTCCAACCCAAGCGCCCGCTTGGTTGACCAGGAAGCCCAGAATATTTCCAGATATTCCTTTGAGGTCCTTCGACCCTAAATTCCAATATAGTCCTCTTATTTAAGATTCGTTCTATTGTGTGTGACCCTCTAGGATTATACTAAGTTGGCAATGGGCTCAAACATGATCCCATAAGATATGATTAGGTTCTAGCAAACCGTCATACCTACCCAAATAGTATAACTAGATACAAGTTCGCATTCCTTTAGAATATGTCACAATCCTTTTGTCCACGATGTCATTGAACACAAGTCATGGTCAAACAGTCAACTTGTTTTGGTTCAATACTTTCACGATTCCGAATATGTTGATAATTCAAATGCTATTGATCCAATCAATCCAATTGAGTCCGGCCGAACATTTCATCAACATCATTCCTTTGAGGGGCCCAAGCTTGACACCTCTCCGTGGAGGGAAAAATCCATTTAGCTTATTATTCTTCCCAACGGAAATCCGATTATGCCAATCATACCCTTTATAACTACCGTGTAAGGTAGCGTTTGAATATGTCAAACACAATGTTCATCAAGTGGAAGACTATAATAACTTCATGTATAAGGATTCAAATGACATAACTAATATGAGATATATGTACGACATAGACCATGACATAAATCTCATACGGCGGGTCATGTCCAGTACCTTGTTCCAAACAAGTACCCATAAATCTATCATGATCATCCCATGATCATTTAGCATTTATACTAGTTCTTAACAAGTACTAGGGACAGAGATTATTATAAGTAAACATGAACAACAATAATAATCAAAACATCTCTTTATTGATATGAAATAAATGATAACAATTACAACGTTTATTAAACGTGCCTAGGGCACCACTACCAACAATCTCCCACTTGCCCTAGGCCCAATCTCCTATGTATCTAATACCCATGGACCTAACATGACCATCATGTTTAGCTTGTGGAAGTCCCTTTGTTAGCGGTTCCGCAACATTGTCATCAGTAGGTACTCTGCATATATTTACGTCTCCCCTATCAACGATCTCTCGAATGATATGAAAACGCCTAAGTATGTGTTTGGATTTCTGATGTGCCCTTGGTTCCTTTGCTTGAGCAATAGGACCATTATTATCGCAATAAAGGTCTATTGGATTAGCAATACTAGGAACCACTTCAAGTTCAGTTATGAACTTCTTAATCCAAACAGCTTCCTTTGCAGCATCCGATGCAGCAATATACTCAGCTTCTGTTGTAGAATCAGCGGTTGTACATTGCTTGGAACTCTTCCAGCTTACAGCTCCACCATTTAACATAAACACAAAACCCAATTGCGATCGGCTATCATCTTTGTCGGTTTGGAAGCTTGCATCCGTGTAAGCATTTACAACGAGATCATCTTCCATTCCTCCATAGACCAAAAACGAGTCTTTAGTTCTTCTCAAGTACTTAAGAATCACTTTTACAGCTATCCAGTGATTTTCGCCAGGGTCGGATTGGTATCTACTTGTCATGCTCAAAGCATAAGATACATCCGGCCTAGTACAAATCATGGCATACATGATGGACCCAATTGCCGAAGCATATGGAACATCATTCATTTTCTCACGTTCATCGTTTGTCTTATGACATTGAGTCTTGCTTAGAGAAACTCCATGTAACACGGGCAAGGTGCCTCTCTTAGAATTTTCCATACGGAATCTTCTAATGACCTTGTCAATGTATGTACTTTGGCTTAAACCAAGTAGCCTACTTGATCTATCTCTATAGATCTTAATGCCAAGTATATATGCGGCTTCACCCATATCTTTCATTGCGAAGCACTTTCCTAACCAAGTATTCACAGACTGAAGTGTAGGAATGTCGTTTCCAATGAGTAATATGTCATCTACGTATAAAATAAGGAATAGCACTATGCTCCCACTAATCTTCTTGTATACACAAGGCTCATCTTCGTTCTTGATGAAACCAAATTCTTTGACCGATTCATCAAAACGGAGATTCCAACTCCTAGAAGCTTGCTTCAATCCATAGATGGATCTCTGCAATTTGCATACTTTAGAATCTTGTTCAAAACCTTCTGGTTGTGTCATATACACATCCTCTTGAAGTTTTCCATTCAGGAAAGCGGTTTTGACGTCCATCTGCCATATTTCATAGTCATGATATGCGGCAATGGCAAGCAAAATTCTTATAGACTTGATCATTGCTACGGGTTAAAAGGTCTCATCATAGTCAATACCATGAACTTGCCTATAACCCTTTGCTACAAGCCTAGCTTTGTAAGTATGCACCTTCCCATCCATGTCAGTCTTCTTCTTGAAGACCCATTTGCATCCTATGGTTTTTACACCTTCGGGCGCATCAATCAAATTCTAAACTTGATTGTCTTGCATGGATTGCAATTCAGATTCCATGGCTCCAAGCCACTTGTCCGAATCAGGAGAAGACATCGCCTCTTGGTAGGTTGACGGTTCATCATTCTCAATGATTTCTACCTCATTACTATCCGTTACGAGAAATCCATATCTCTCGGGCTCGGATCGTAACCTACTAGATCTGCGAGTTGCTTGTGTATTTTGAACATGTTCCACAACTCCTTGTGGTTCTTGTTCTTGTTCCACTATTGGTTCAATGTTATTTTCTGGGTCTCGAATTTCTTCAAGATTTATTTTACTCCCACTGATTTCTTTGGAGAGAAACTCTTTCTCTAGAAAGACACCAGTTCGGGCAACAAACACTTTGTTGTCCTCACGGTTGTAAAAGTAATATCCTCTAGTTTCCTTAGGATATCCCACGAAAATACATTTATCAGATTTGTGTGCAAGTTTGTCTGAGACAAGTCTTTTGACAAAAGCTTCACAACCCCAAATCTTCATGAAAGATAAACAAGTTTTCTTTCCGCTCCACATCTCATATGGAGTCTTTTGAACCGATTTAGTTGGAACACGATTTAGTGTGAAAGCAGCGGTTTCTAGAGCGTAACCCCAAAAGGATATTGGAAGATCAACTTGACTCATCATTGATCGAACCATGTCTAACAAAGTCCGATTTCTCCTCTCAGACACACCATTCCATTGTGGCGTTCCGGTGGAGTCAATTGTGAAACTATTCCACAATTCTTTAGATGATCATCAAATTTTTGACTCAAGTATTCACCACCTCGATCTGATCGAAGTGCCTTTATACTTTTGCCAAGTTGTTTTTCTACTTCATTTTGAAATATTCTAAATATCTCAAATGCTTCACTTTTATGTTTCATTAGGTAAACATACCCAAATCTACTATAATCATCAGTGAAGGTTATGAAGTATTGAAATCCTCCCCTAGCATTGCTACTTAATGGTCCGCATACATCGGAATGTATCAACCCCAATAAGTCGCTTGCCCTTTCACCCAACTTGGTAAAAGGTGTCTTAGTCATTTTTCCAAGAAGACACGACTCACAAGTATCATATGATTCTAAGTCACATGAACCCAAAAGTCCGTCCCCATGGAGTTTTGAGATACGCTTCTCATTAATATGACCGAGATGGCAATGTCACAAATAAGTATGATTTACATCATTAGGTTTCGATTTCTTATTTACATGATAGACATTGTCATTATTTTCATTCTTGACATCCAAGATATAAAGGCCATTAAATGAATTAGCAATACCATAAAGCACATCATTTAAATAAATAGAAAATTTCTTATTCTCAATAAGAAACTTAAAACCTTCATTATCCAAACAAGAAATTGAAATAATATTTCTGCTTAAATCCGAAACATAATAACAATTGTTCAAAACAAGAATTAATCCGGAAGGTAAAGTGACTTCATAAGTCCCTACGGCTAATGCAGCAACTCTTGCTCCATTCCCCACGCGTAGATCTACTTCACCTTCTTTAAGCAGTCTCCTATTCTTTAGTCCCTGCACATTTAGACAAATGTGAGAACCACATCCGGTATCCAATACCCAAGAATAAGTGGTAGAAAGGAGAATATCTATCATATAGATACCTGAAGTCGACGCAGCCTTGCTGCTCTTCTTCTTCTTTTGCTCTTCCAAAAAAGCTTTGCAATTACGTTTTCAATGACCAATTTCTTGACAATGGAAACAGATTGCATCCTTTTGTGAATCGGGTTTTGCCTCAGAAGCCTTGGCAACCTTTGCCTTGCTTATTTTGGGTTTGACAACTTTCTTACCCTTTCCTTTGGCACTAGCCTTCTTCCCATCATGAACCAAGAGCACGGGAGAACCTTTCTCCACAATTTTCATCTCTGCAGTTTTGAGCATCCCATGCAACTCAGAGAGATTCTTATCCATTCCATGCAAGTTATAATTCATCACAAACTGATTATAACTTTTAGGTAATGAATTAAGAATGAGATCCGTGGCTAGCTCCAATGGGATTGGATAGCCAAGTTTCTCAAGGTGCTCTACATAACCTTTCATTTTAAGAAAGTGAGGACTCACTTGTTGCCCTTCATTCATCTTACAAGTAGTGAATGCAACAATGGTCTTGTACCTCTCTTGCCTAGCTTGCTCTTGAAACATGGTTCTCAACTCCACGCCTATCTCATAGGCTTCCAAATGTTCCAAACTTTGTTGGAGTTTTGAACACATAGCAGCAAGCATGAGACAACTTACATCTCTAGAATCATTACGATGTTTCTTGTAATTGTCTCTTTCTGCCCTAGGGGCAGTAGGTGGTGGTTCAGCAGGGAGAGGTCCATCGAGAATGTACAACTTATCTTCTTGCCTAAGAACGATTCTTATGCTACGGATCCAATCCATAAAGTTAGTACCATTCTCTTCGAGCTTATCCTTCTCAAGGATCGATCGCAACGACATTGATTGAGTGTTATTAATCATTATCTACAAATATGCAAAATTTCCAAAATTTAATAAGTACCGGTTTTCATTAAAGAGATAAATAATGTATTTTCAAACAAAATACTCCCACTAAATTATATAACCTTCATATACATCCAATGTATAATATAATTTAATTGGGCTAAGATCCAACTTTAATTTAACTTTTGAGTCTACGAAGGCGGACCGCTCAAAACTAAATTAATTAGGTAGACAATCATGTCAATCATATCTCATATGATTCTTAGATCCTTTTATGAGATTCTTTGAGAAATCCAATTTCAAAAAGCATGTTTAATCTCATCTTTTGCCTAGGCCCAAAACTATTTTGACACCTAATTAAGTCCAACCATTTTAAACGCATAGGAACCATTCAATTTAATGCACCTTGCGGAGGCAAGCCCACATTAAATTAATGAACCTCATCCTGCTCATACATGAATAAGATTAATGCACCTCGCGGGGGCGAACCCACATCAAGATTACCCATGTATAAACAAGTGTTTTAATCATGGCATGGCAAAGAAGGACTTAAAACATTCTTTGAAGGTTCATCACATATAGCATATAACACATTTATGAGCACATAATATAAACATGTTACACATCAAGTTTAGCCACTAAATTAATCTTCATTAATTTAAGCATGATATTTATGTGTTATTAGTTTCTCTATAATTATGAGGATGAAACTATTTCAACTTCGGTTATTATCTCCAAATCAAGACAACAAGAAGTGCGGTCAAACTAAGCCATTAGGCAACCACAATCCCACACTAATTCAAGAAACCAAGAAAGTAGTCCATGTGGCCGAAACTAAGCAATAGATGGTCTCGATGAACGTAGGCCAATTGCATTCACAATTCCACATGGATCTCCAATCATTGAATCAAGAACTTTGTTTCTCAATTTTAGCAATTATGAACTCTTCATAATTCGAACTTCGTTTTATCTTTGAAACTTTGATTGCGATCAATTTTGGGAAACACAATCTCGATGAACGCAGATTAGCCATCCAAAACTTGAACCAATCTAGGAATCACAAAACTAAAACAAATAGGAAAATCAAACCCCAAAATCCACACACAAACCAACTACCCAAAACCCATTCCAGATCAGCAAGTCTGGACTGGTTCTGTTACTGGTTTTGTTGAATTTATCGAAAATTCCATATTCAGATTTTAACCAAAATCAGAACAGATTCTAACTAGCGAGCGCCCGCCTGGTCTTAACCGAGCGCACGCCTGAGCAAGCATGAAGCAAGCGGCCGCCTGGTCCCCAGCGAGCGGGCGCCTGTTTGGTCAGAATGTTAGAGAATTTTAAAGTTCGAAAATTTTGTCTCAAAATTATTTTTCCCCTGATTATTAAAACTTTGATCTGATCAAAATCAATTATCGAAATAATTCAGAATCCACCATAATTTTTAATTGCGATTGAATCGTGCGATTATAGTTGCAAAACAATAAACCACATAAAATCACAAAACACATAAACATCATATATTCCAATATTCATATCATGCTAGGCACATAAACAATTTATATACACATAACATGATCAAGGTATTGAAATAATCAACATGAATGGGGCTCTGATACCACTGTTGGGTTTCAAAGTTTCAAAGTAACATGCGCAACGGAATATAGCAATTAAAATTTTAAGAAACCCAAAGCCATGGATCCGTTCATATGATTAAATCAAATACAACATAATGAATAAAGGAAAAACTAACCCTTGATGACTATCAAAGTTTTCTCTTGGTCTTGGTGGAGAAACTTGAAGCTTTATCACAGACAAAATCACGAACTTTGTAGATGATAAAATTCACCCTCTAGCGGTGTCCACACTTCGAACGATTATCAAGAGGCTCCTTGATCTTGGTTGCTAGACCAATAATTATGAAACACACTTTCACAATTTAATAGAGAACTATATGGAACTATTTTGTGAATTATTTTGTTCTTCAATCCAAGATGTCTTGGAACAAAATAATAACTCTCTCAAACTCTTTGGAGGCACACCAAACACTAGTGAGGATGGTCTGGCCGAATTGGGGTTTTTATACACAATTAAGACCTATTCTAAATAGGTAACTTGTGCCAAAAACCTTTCCTAATCGAATTAGGAATATTTCTGCCCCCATACCGGGCGCCCGCCTGGTACAACCCAAGCGCCCGCTCATTTGATCAGAAGGTCCAGTCCTTTCAGAACTCATTCAGGCGCCCGCCTAGTCCAACCCAAGCGCCCGCTTGGTTGACCAGGAAGCCCAGAATATTTCCAGATATTCCTTTGAGGTCCTTCGACCCTAAATTCCAATATAGTCCTCTTATTTAAGATTCGTTCTATTGTGTGTGACCCTCTAGGATTATACTAAGTTGGCAATGGGCTCAAACATGATCCCATAAGATATGATTAGGTTCTAGCAAACCGTCATACCTACCCAAATAGTATAACTAGATATAAGTTCGCATTCCTTTAGAATATGTCACAATCCTTTTGTCCACGATGTCATTGAACACAAGTCATGGTCAAACAGTCAACTTGTTTTGGTTCAATACTTTCTCGATTCCGAATATGTTGATAATTCAAATGCTATTGATCCAATCAATCCATTTGAGTCCGGCCGAACATTTCATCAACATCATTCCTTCGAGGGGCCCAAGCTTGACACCTCTCCATGGACGGACAAATCCATTTAGCTTATTATTATTCCCAACTGGAATCCGATTATGCCAATCATACCCTTTATAACTACCGTGTTAAGGTAGCGTTTGAATATGTCAAACACAATGTTCATCAAGTGGAAGACTATAATAACTTCATGTCTAAGGATTCAAATGACATAACTAATATGAGATATATGTACGACATAGACCATGACATAAATCTCATACGGCGGGTCATGTCCAGTACCTTGTTCCAAACAAGTACCCATAAATCTATCATGATCATCCCATGATCATTTAGCATTTATACTAGTGCTTAACAAGTACTAGGGACGGAGATTATTATAAGTAAACATGAACAACAATAATAATCAAAACATCTCTTTATTGATATGAAATAAATGATAACAATTACAACGTTTATTAAACGTGCCTAGGGCACCACTACCAACAGCTATTACTCAAGCTCAACCTCTCTATCAGCCGCCAGTTCAGCTATCTCCACAAACATCGGTTTCATTCATTAAACCGAAGACTAGGAAAAGGAAGAGTGCTGCTGAACTGGCTTCCTACTTGAAGTGGTTCAAATCAGAGACCTCTAGGGAAAGAAGGGCTGGAGCCCATGCTCGTGCCGCCGCCAAAGGCGAAGACAGATTCTTGAAGGCTGGCCGCCCTAATCCTTATGCCATTTTTCCCAAGGATGAGATGGAAGCAGCAGTTGAGAAGATAATTCTTTCAGTTGCAGAACAGTTGATGGGAGAGATTGCCTATCAGGTACTCATGGATCCCACTCTTGCCTCCCAATTATTTCTATTCTTTAATTGTCTTTGCATTCCTAATCTCTATAGAATATTCCTTGTGCCTTCTCCTTCCATCTTTCTCTATGATGACTATATGAGATATGATGTTCCTCCTCCTCCTCCTACTCAAACCGAAATTATTCCTTATTATTTTTCCCTTCCTTTTGATCCCATAGAATTTGAAACCGCCATTAGGGTATCTATGGGTGAAACTTTAGAAGAGGCTCACATTCTTTTGAAAGGCAAAGCCAAAATGCCTTCTTCATCCCATCAGTCTGATTATGCCATCCCAATTTCTGATGATGATACTGCTAGTGATGAGCACATCCCTGACTACACTCCTTCTGATGAACCGCCCTATTCAATTCCTTCCTATCCAATTCTACCCCTTCATGCTACAACCGCTGATTTAATAGATGCGGTTAGGAATATTCAAGTTCATCAGCAAACCGCCACTTCTCGGCTTGACACTCATCTCCTCACTATACAAACTGATCTTGATGCCATTAAGGGGGAGAGAGTGAATGAGAAATTTGATGATAGATCAAGACAACAACAACTTGATGAGAGATTGAACTTCATTCTGGAAAATCAACTGGCTCTTCAAGATCTTGTCAGAACCAACAATGATCTTTGCAACTTAAAGTTTCAAGCCGTTGATGCATCACTTCAATCTGTTGTTGAGAAACTTGACATTCTGGCCCAGCACGCGTTTGATTCTTCTGAGCTTATCCTGCATAGAACCGGGAAACTTGTCAAGCAAGCCGCTGCAATTGAATTAAAGATTGATGAACCGACTGAAGTTTGGCTTCGTGCAGCTGACTTTGTTTTTGAAACCGCCCGTGGCTCTGGATCTAGGAATGATGATCAAACCTCCCCTGCTGTTAATGCTCAAGCCGCAGAAGAACAAGCTTCTCAAGACGCTCAAACCGATCAGAACCAAACCGCAGATGATGCTGCTGCTGCAAGGGGTTCTGTTGCAGATGAAGTAGACTAGATTTCATTTCTTAGTCTTTCTTTTTGATGTCTCTTGTAATTCATACATTATAAGCTACTATCCTTTATGATTGAATTATAATGAAAATGACTGCACATCATTCTGTTTCCAAAACTTTGTTTATTCAAACTGCTTGTTTGTGAAACAATGCTTGCATTTCTTAAAACCTCAGGCACTACATTCATCATGAAAATACTTTTAAGTGCATTGTGTTTTAAACATTCAGTTTAAACATGCATTTCTGATCCTCAAAATCATATCATTTTATATGCATCTGAATGTATTTCTTTTCTATCTTTTCTTCATTTCCTTTGTTTTTGATAGATTAGAAATCTATGATCTAGCATAGTGAGTGCATTGACTTGGGACATACAATTTTATGAAATTTATTTCGGACATGTTCTTACCAAGTACAATGTTTTGCTATTATCATAGTGTGGTAATGGCATCAATCAAATAGGAGGAGATTGTTAGGATTCATTGTTAGTACACCCACCATAATTTGATTGATCCATGCCACATGTCTTTTTATGGACTTTAGGACCGCATGTAATGAAGTTCTACTTCAATTTTTAGATAAGTCCATTTCTAGATTTTTGATTGTCTAGGCTGAGTATAGTTTGGTTGTATCATTAGCGGTTTAGTGCTTCAAGCCGTCATCTTGAGACCGCCAGCATGGAGTCCTTCAGTTTTCATAAAACTGCAGTTTGCATGTTTGATGAAACCGCCCATCAAGATCATTCTTCAAACCGCCCCTATGCTTGGTGAAACCGCAGAGCAGTTATTGAAGAATTAAAGATATGTCATTTATTCCTTAGACAAACATTCCTTTTTTGACCGTAAAAGGATGTTGTTATGTCATGTCAAAATAACTCTAAGTTAACTTGGAGTTTCTGCAAGGAATGTCGGTTTGTCTATCAGTTTGAATTGTTTACCGTTAGTCCTTTCTGCAACAAAGGACAAATGTCAGGTAGTGGTGCAACAACTACCTAGGACTACAAGACAAAACCAAGGACGAAAATGACAGCTCAACCAATGGGATTTCGACAGCACTGTACCCTTCAGATTTGATTCAAATCTTTACCCAACGGTCACAAGGGTGCTCTGCCTATAAATAGCCTCCATTATTCAACAATGAAGGTTGCTGAGCTTCAAGAGATTCATTCCCAAGTGTTCAAGTTTGCTTTGAAGATTCAAATCCAGATATTCATATTTTCAAACCATCTCCATTGCAAACCCAGTTCTTCATCAAAGCTTCAAGCCTAACAACCTTTCATACTTAGCCTTCACACCAAAAGACTTCCATTTGCTCAACCATCATTTAGATACTTAGAGAATTTGATTTCTTTTCACACACACACCCGATTTATATGATCACATAGATTATATACTTCGAAAACACCAGTTGTTATTATAGCTTAGGTTAGACTTATTGTTTAGAGTTTAGATTCATCTTGTAAAACCTCCTCTAAATTAATACAAGTCTCATAGCTATTAGAAAATCCTAGACTAACCATCTAGGTAGAGGACGTAGTTCATTTAAGAACGAACCTCTTCAATTTGTGTGTTTGATCTTTATTTTCTGACTTGATATTTATCTTTCTTGTTTGTGGTCTTGAACTTGTTTCCGTATACGAAATGACTTGAAAGATGAATTGTGTTTTCCTTTGAACTTTAAGTTTAACTATTCAGTTGCATCATAGTGTTTTCTCAACCTGAGTCAAACCTCCCAATTCTTTAACTAACCTATTTGGCCAAACCGCAAACTCCGCTGTGCATTTTATCAGTTCGGTTCTTGTGCCTTGAACCGCAGTTGGCCAAACTGATAAGTACTCGGTTGATTTTAAGGGTATTTTTGAAAAAGTTTCAGACCGCTATTCACCCCCCCCCCTCTAGCGGTTCTATACCCTTGTTGTCCTCTGGGACCAACAAGACTCTTACTCTAGGATGTACCAAAATAGAAACTATGACTCTTACCCTGAGACGGAGGGAAAAACTTTTATCGTTAATAGTAAGTTAAAAGTAATAGTTACTATATATAGTAACTAATACTAGTAATAGTAATAGTTGTAATAGTTAACTAATTTAGTAACTATTACAATTAATTAACACTATTAACTAATAAGAGAAAAATGAAAAGTCACCTAATTAAAATGCTATGGATGATATGGCACCATCAAAAGCAAGAATTACCCAAAACTTGTCCACATGGCACCACCTAAAGACTCTACCTTGACTTTTATTATATATAGACTTGTTCTGTTAGAATCGTGTACACATATTAAAATATATTATAATTAATATATATGAAATATTTGTAAAATAATTTAATTATTATGTAACTAAATATTTTTGTAATGACATATTCATAATCATTAATAAAACAAAAGTATACTTATAACAAAAATGCTTTAAAAATTGCTAGTTAATAGCAAAACAATACTAAAAATTCATAGTTAAAAACTCACTAGTAAATATTACTACCTCCTCCTCCGTCACCGGGTAAATACTAAATACAGAGAAAATTATATACAGGGAATGAAATATTCCAACGCTGCCCTTGCCCGTCTCGTGTAAGTATACACGAGATGTCATCTACAATCTCGTGTATATGTACACGTGATGACTCGTGTATGCACACGAGATTTCACGTGTACATATACACGAGATTGTAGATGACATCTCGTGTATACTTACACGAAATAGTGTCTGAACCTGCATTTTCACAACAGTAACAGCAAAAGCAACACGAGATCAAAGTATACATTTCGTGTGTGTATACACGAGATACAAGTATACTTATACACGAGATTGTAGATCACAACAGGTCGTTTTGACGGGTTTAACTCGATTTTAAACATCTCGTGTACATTCACACGAGATCAAAGTATACATTTCGTGTGTGTATACACGAGATACAAGTATACAGTTCGTGTGTATATACACGAGATACAAGTATACATTTCGTACGTGTACACACGAGATGTATAAAGGGTTTAGGGTTTAGGGGTTTCAAGGAATATGACCAGATGTTGTGAAAATGGTATACAGATGCATATTTATTTTTTAAAATTTTTTTCTTATATTCTAAATGACATTTAAAGTGTTTTTAATTAGTATGACTTTACTCAAAATCCAAATGGAAATTGAGTTACAAATTTGTGCCATTTTTCAAGGTTTTAAGGAATATGACCTGATGTTGTGAAAATGGTATACGGCTACATATTTATTTTTTTTAAATTTTTTCCTAGATTCTAAATGACATTTAAAGTGTTTTTCATTAGTATGACTTTACTCAAAATCCAAATGGAAATTGAGTTACAAATTTGTGCCATTTTTTAAGGTTTTAAGGAATATGACCCGATGATGTGAAAATGGTATATGGCTACATATTTATTTTTTTGTTAATTTTTTCCTAGATTCTAAATGACATTTAAAGTGTTTTTCATTAGTATGACTTTACTCAAAATCCAAATGGAAATTGAGTAAGAGAGAGACATAGAGCTATACTCCATGACAGAAACTAATACATATCCATTTCCTACTGAACCAATAAACTT
Source organism: Campanula takesimana (assembly GCA_026119855.1). NCBI lineage: Eukaryota > Viridiplantae > Streptophyta > Magnoliopsida > Asterales > Campanulaceae > Campanula > Campanula takesimana. Next base: position 270,437 of record JAOWBW010000700.1, read on the forward strand.
TCAAGTTACAAAACCCACAACTAAATAAATCCAAGTAATTCAAAACACCATAATCAGTAATACATAAATCCTATCTCCAATATGCGACCTCCTAAAATCTCGTGCGCCCGTCTAAGACCAGCTATGACGTCCTCGGGGAGCCTGGCATCAGTCAAAAATGGAAGCATGATACCTCGTGCCTGTGCAACCTCTGCAACCCCAGACTGCGGTGGAACATCAACTGGGGGAGGTGGGGGAGGTGGAATGTCAATGGGGGGATCGTGTATCGGATTAGATATCCGAACATGACTCCTAGTCAGAAACCACTCCATATAATCTGCAGTCACAGGAAAAGATGTAGTCACTAGTGGCCCCCAACGGGGAACGGGCCTGAACTCCTCCATGCCGTACTCCACCCACGAGTCCCAAACATGATCCTGGTCACCATAGTCCTTCTGGTACCCCTTCTGACCTTTTGACAAAATGCATGTCGTGGGAGCCACGGGGGGCTGTCTAGGGATCCTCTGCCGGTACCCGAACTGCCTAGTAACACGATCAGGCATGTACGCCTCAGTGATGTCACAAAAACGTATAACCCCCCTGAAGCATGAAACCGGCAGAATCGCGTCCGGTCCGGTACCATAAGGAGTCCAAAGAACCTGTGAGTAGACTTTGTTAGGCAAAGTCTACATAATAACGGAGGGAGTGTAATAATTTGAAAAAGTTTTAATATGAATAACTCACCATGTCAACATGCATCGTGTCAAGAGTGCGGAGATACTGCACTAGATGCTCTAATCCCCTCCCAGCTGTATCAGTCTGTGACCATCTACGGGCTCTCGGCTACCCCTGCTGCCAGTGCGGGTCAGAAACTCGCCGGAAATCCGGTAAGTACTCATATATCCAGGCCTGAGATGTATGTAAAAAAGTATTAAATATTAATCAAATGCAACATGTAATTACAGATGGGGGGGGGGGGAGTCGACAGAGTAAAAAGAAAGTGAATAGAGTAAGATGTACCTCTAGCAGAGTCGCACAACCACCCATCTGCTTGCATCCAGATCTGGACGCTTTTCCCAACTCTCGGTATAAGTATGCCAACGTAGCTGATCCCCAGGAGAGAGTGGGGAGTGTCTCAAGATCCATGCACAGGGGAAGGTAGGCTGCGGGTACCTTATCCTGACTCTTATCCACGAACATCGTGCAACCCAATAGGTGCAGGATATACGCAGAAGCACGCTGGGCATCTGTCATGCCACCTATACAGGAAGAAAAGAGACGCCGGACATCCTTTAATAAGTACCCAGTGCCGTTCAAATGAAGGTGTCTACTGATGCCAGATACGTCAGGAACTGGATCCGGATACCAAACATGTGCACCTACACAGCTGATACCTATAAATTGAAGATGAAATAACACATTTTAGTACATGAGATGAATGTAGATAGTTCATATAGTCTTGAAATTGATAATATATAACAACATACCCAGGATATGAAAGATGTCATGTAACGTAATGGTCATCTCCCCCCACGGCATGTGGAATGAGTTAGTCTCAGGAGACCCCGTTCCAAAAATGTCGTTAGCAGCGCGTGGTTAGGCCTCTGAATGGTGGCATCGTGCAGCTGCTGGATGCCCGATGCATCTGTTGGGTTTTGATGCATCATGCGCTGTGGAATAAACAGATAAAATCAAACACCCAAGAGCCCGGATCCGTGCATGTTGATTAAATTAAATACAAGATGAAAGAAACATACCCTTGAAGATCGAATCCATGAACACGGACTTTAAGGTGTTAAAGCAAACACCCTCTATCGGTATCCACACATCGAACGGACTCAAGAACGCTTCTTGATTTGACTGCTAGATCCTTAGGCTTGAAAAACTTGGTTGAAGAACCATTCTTCAATCTCCCTTTGATTATTATGGTTTGATGATGAGCAAAAATCAAACCCCAATAACCTAAGTATAATATGTGTTTTTCTCTCTCCAAGAAACTCTTGTTGATTTCCAAAATCAATGTCTAAGGCTTAGTTTCCGGCTGAAGAGAACACAGACTATATACAAGGAGAAACCTAATTCCATTAGGTTAAAGGATTCCTTTCCCAGAAAGAAATCTGACAAAAACTCGTCAGCGGACAAACTATCCGTACGGCTAGTCCAAACTATCCGTACGGATGGTTTTTCCACTTCCCAGTTTTTTCTCGTTTTTCGTGCCAAGTAAGATCCGTTCTGCGTGTGTGGCCCAATAGGATTATACTATGTTGGCAACGAGTCCGAAGACCTCGTAAATCATAAGCGGACTCTAGCAAGCCATTATGACTACCCAAATAGTATAACTTTGAAAGCCCAAAGTAACCTTATAGAATATATCACAATCCCTTTGTCACACGATATCATATTGGACATAAGTCATGGTCCACGTCAACTTATGTTGTCCAATGCTTTCTCGATCTCGAGTAGATTGATATGAGCAAATAACATTGAACGCTTCAATTCATTTGGGTACGGCCGTACACTTTTATCAATCTCACTCATCGAGTGGCCAAGCAGATATCTCTCTTGAGAGAGGGACAAATCCCATCTTGACTTATCATTCTTCCCTACAGGAATCCGATTATGCCAATCGTAGCCTTTATAACCACCCGGTTAGGGTTAGCGTTTGAGTACGTCAAACATAATGTTCATCATGTGGAAGACTATGATAATCTTAGGTCTAAGGATAAATGATATAACTATTATGAGATTTAATTATGACATTTGACCATGACATAAATCTCATAACGGGTCTATCCAGTACTTGTTCTCCAACATGTACCCACAAGTTTAATCCGCATCCTATGCGCTATAATCATCATATGATTATCCATCAAACTCATGCTAGCCCTTCATAAGTGCTAGGGACAATGATTATTATAATAAACATGCAAAAGATATAATAATCGGGTTTGTTATCTCTATAACAATGAAGCTATGATATAATGCATAGGCCTTTCTCAAGGGCCTAGGGCATAATATCCAACAATCTCCCACTTGCACTAGGCCCAATCAAAGTGTATCCAATACCCATTGAGCTTAGTTATGATCTCCATCATAATTGCAAACGAGCTTACGTAGGATAATTATCCTTGTTATTATCATAAGGTATTTTGCATATTTTGACATCTCCTATCTTTGACGATTTCTCGAGTAAGATAGAAATGTCTGAGTATATGTCTAGATAAGATATTAGTCCCTTGACTTGTGTAATAACGATTATTGACACAATGAAGGTACATTAAATTAGTGACACTAGAAATGATTTCTAGTTTACTAATTAGAATCTTAATCTTAACATTTTTCTAGTTGCATCTCATGCCACTAGATACTCAACCTTTTGTAGAATAGTAATGGTCCATTTAGAACTTTTCTAACACCATTATTAGACGTAAACATGTATTTATACTAAAATATTTATCTTTGTTGGTTTATAAGAATGCATCTATGTAACTATTACAAGATCATCTTTCACTCCATCAAAGATCAAGAACGCATCCTTTAGTTCCTTTTAGAGAACATAAGAGCGTTTCTTAACTAGTGACTTTCACTAGGATCCGATTGGTATTATCTCATCATACTCCAAGTATATGAGACATCCGGTCTTAGTACATTAACATGGCTTACATGATATATCCAATTGCTGAAGCATATGGAATCCTAATTATGTACTCTTTGCTCATCAGTCTTCTAGTAAAACTAAATCTTGCAAAGATTAATGCCATTAGACTTTCACAAGTAACCTCTCCAAGAGTCTTGCATAGTGAACTTTTCACTATCTTGTCTTTATTATAGATAGTATCCTATCAATTATGCAAATTTCTTGTGTATACTTGAACGAATTTCCACAACTCCTTGTGAAACTTTATTCAACTTCCATCTTAGGTTCCATGTCATTTTCTGGGTCTCGAACTCTTCGAGATACATTTTACTCCCACTAGTTCTTTAGAGATAAACGATTTATCTGGAAAGTGCTATTTAGAGTAAAAAACGATTTGTACTCTTTAAAGGGTGTAAAATTAATATCATTAAGATATCCCATAAAATACATTTATTAGATTTAGGTGTGATTTTGTCCAAGAGGAAACTTTTCTCAAAAGTATCACATCACAAATCTTTATGAAAGACAAACCAAGTTTTCTTTCATTCCATAACACATATGGTATAATTATCCTTCGTAGATGAAACTCAATTTAGTGTAAGCGCAGCTGTTTCCAGCACATAATCCAGAAGGATAATTAAAGATCAGTTTGACTTATCATGAGGTGAAAAAACTGCAGTTTTAAGACAATCTATAAACTTCTAGAGCAGGGTCCGTACGACTTCAGATTAGGTGTACACCTGATATTCAGCCGTACGGATCTTGTTCCCAGTATCAGTTTTTCTTTTTCTGCAGACTTTCTGCAGAATACTCGTAAAGTCCAGGGCTCAAATATTCGTTACTTTGATCAGATCAGAGTACTTAATACTTTTTCCATGAAATACCGAAAACCTTTCCAAGCATTGTTACTTTAATGAACTTCAAACATCAATATGTATTAATCCAAAAGAGTTCTTCCTTCTACTACCATTAGTAAAAGGTGTCTTCATCAATTTCTAAGATTTACATATATCACATGATTCGAAATCATGTGAATTTAAAACTCCGTCCCATGGAATTTTATATATGTATTTCTTATCATTGATATAGACATCTATGCTTTTTAAGAATGTAACGATTACATCCTTATATTCAGATTTCCATTATTTACGTTATGCTCATTATTTTGTTCTTCCAAGATAAGGATATTAAGTCCCATTATATGATTAGCAATACAATAAGGCAAATCATATTTAATGGAACACTTTCTTATTCGAAATAAGAAATATCCATAATCTTCGTATGAAGAAACCAAAATAATATTTCTACTTAAAATAAGAACATAGCACCATTTGTTCAAAACAAATATGAACTTATTAGGTAAATACACTTCGCAAGTTCCTATGAATAATGTTGCAACCATTGTATCATTATTGCCACATAGGTTAATCTTTACCTTCCTTAAGTAGAATTTTAACATAAATACTTGAAGTGGTAGTCCAACTACCCTTCCTTTTGATCTTTTAATTCAAATTGTAATTTCTCCGACGGTCAATCCTATTGCCAAAGTACAAATTACATTCTTTGGATTTTAGGTTTTGCCACAAATATTTCCTTTAGGCTTGAGAACTTTTGTCTTGCCTTTATCTTATATCCTTATCCTTATTAACCTTTAGAGTTTGAGAATGTTTCCATTTGATATTAAGACATAGCATTTTAAACATCAAATGTCGCTTATGAATTAATACCAAATCCGTTTGTTAGTTCCAAACTAACATGATAACCAAGCCAACTAAGTTAATTAATATGTTTCTCTATGTTCAAAAAATGAGAACTTATTAATATACCTTTCATTCATCACATGAATGTTAGGCTCTAATCAACCTCAAACTTTATTTGCCTCTCTTGCTTGTAGGAACGTTTCCTACGAGATTGCTTATCGCATAAGCATTCATATGTTTCAGATACTTCTAAAGTTCCGATCATATGATAGCAAGTCGTAGGCAGTTGACATCTATAGAATCGTCCACATGTTTCTAATCAATGTCTTTGTCCACCCTTAAGGCATAAAGTTTCTTAGGAATAGGATTTATTAAGAATTAATAACTTCCGTTCTTGCTTTAGAACAATTCTTAAGCTCATGACTAGGTTAAGGAAGTTAATCTTATTCTCTTTAAGTGGGGTCTATTGCAGTGATTATACATGATTATAGTTTAAGACATTCTACGAAATATGCAAATAAATATACACATATATTTCATACCATTATCATTTAGAGACATATAATATATTTCATAAATACTCCCACTAAATTATACACCTTCAAATACAACAATTGTATAATATAATTTAAGTAGGCTAAGATCCAACTTTAATTTAATTTCAAGTCCGCTTTGGCGATACTGCTCAAAATTAAATTAATTAGGTAGACAACTCTTTGTCAATCATATCATATATGATTCTTAGATCCTTTATGAGATTTGTTAGACATCTTATGTCAGACATGTTTTAATCTCATCTTGTGCCTTAGGCCCAAAACTTTGTCTTTTGATAGCCTAATTAAGTCAAACCACGTTAAACGTATAGGAAACTCTCATTCCTCATCTTGCTCATACATTGATAGAATTAATGCACCTCGCTTTGGCAGAGCCCACATAAAAATACCCGATGTACTCACAAGTGTTTTAATAATGGATTGGCACATGACTTAAGTTTTAAGAAGGTTTATTTCCTTAGAGATATGCATCATATATTTAATTATGTCATAATATAATATAGTCTTTGCATAATCAAGGTTAACTAATCAAATTAATTAACAGAAGCAAAATCTTGTGATTTAATTATGAAGCAACATAATGGGGACGGAATCTAAATTATCTGTAAACAATTTACAGATTGGATATTTCATTCGCATTCCCAGAAACAAGGCGTGAGCCTGCCATTGGTCCATGCAATGAATTAATCCAAATTTAGTTTCCTTCTCTTGCAAACGATTTGCACTTTGTATAGGGGTAATTCTGAAACTTTGAGATTACGCCAATCTTAAACTCCTTTAAGATTCTGATCTCATTAACAGTTTGGACTTCTGAACTGAAATCTGTTTCAGGAAACACGGTTTCCAAAACCTGTCGTCTGAAAAAGATTAGAATCATTAATGCCCAAACCATCCGTACGGATGTTTCTAGAAGCATCCAGATTTATCCGTATAGCTCTTTTATACAGGTCACATAAACTCTGAACTCTTCAGAATTCTGAAACTGTATCCGCAGAGCATCTTGAAATTGAAAGCACAAACCGTACGGCCGAAACTAAGCCAAAAGGCATCCACATTTCCGTACTAAGATCAAGGAACCAAGTAACTTCTCTATACGGTCGAAACTAGCCAAAAGGCATCCACATTCCCGTATAGATTGGATACTTGTTTCAAGATCTTTCATTGTCTCTTAATCTCACAGATTACAGCAGTTCTAAACTCTTTAGAACTCTGATTTCTGCAATTCCTTTTGAATTCTTCGGCCGAAAACTGTTTCAGGAAACACGGTTTCAAAAACCAGCCGTCTGAAAGCAGTTTCCAGTTTCCAGATTCGAATTCTGTAAACAATTTATAGAATAATCTGAACACCAGAAAACAAAATCAAATCTGAGACTTTCCAAACTAGCCGTACGGATCAGTTTGGCATCATCCAAATCATCCGTACGGATCCATTGGTAGGATCCCAGATTTCCAGGTTTTTCAGAATTTCAGAAATTCGACCAAATCCAATATCATGTTTGTACATAATCAGATTAGAGAAACATGAATTTACAGATTACGAATTTAATTAGATCTAATCAATATCATGAATAAACAATTTATTATATATATAAATTAGATCTAAATTATCAATACACATAATCCAATTATTTATTGATAATCCCAACATGCAATTATTCGTATAGATCAAATCAATATAATAATAACATAATCCCCATGTCATGCTCATAAACCTTTATATCTCATATATAAAACTCAAATCACGCATTCATTTTATTATCATGTAGATATCAAATAATCAAATTAAACAATTTCAACATGATATACTAAAATAATCAACAACGAACGGGGCTCTGATACCACTGTTGGGTTTTGATGCATCATGCGCAGCGGAATAAACAGATAAAATCAAACACCCAAGAGCCCGGATCCGTGCATGTTGATTAAATTAAATACAAGATGAAAGAAACATACCCTTGAAGATCGAATCCATGAACACGGACTTTAAGGTGTTAAAGCAAACACCCTCTATCGGTATCCACACATCGAACGGACTCAAGAACGCTTCTTGATTTGACTGCTAGATCCTTAGGCTTGAAAAACTTGGTTGAAGAACCATTCTTCAATCTCCCTTTGATTATTATGGTTTGATGATGAGCAAAAATCAAACCCCAATAACCTAAGTATAATATGTGTTTTTCTCTCTCCAAGAAACTCTTGTTGATTTCCAAAATCAATGTCTAAGGCTTAGTTTCCGGCTGAAGAGAACACAGACTATATACAAGGAGAAACCTAATTCCATTAGGTTAAAGGATTCCTTTCCCAGAAAGAAATCTGACAAAAACTCGTCAGCGGACAAACTATCCGTACGGCTAGTCCAAACTATCCGTACGGATGGTTTTTCCACTTCCCAGTTTTTTCTCGTTTTTCGTGCCAAGTAAGATCCGTTCTGCGTGTGTGGCCCAATAGGATTATACTATGTTGGCAACGAGTCCGAAGACCTCGTAAATCATAAGCGGACTCTAGCAAGCCATTATGACTACCCAAATAGTATAACTTTGAAAGCCCAAAGTAACCTTATAGAATATATCACAATCCCTTTGTCACACGATATCATATTGGACATAAGTCATGGTCCACGTCAACTTATGTTGTCCAATGCTTTCTCGATCTCGAGTAGATTGATATGAGCAAATAACATTGAACGCTTCAATTCATTTGGGTACGGCCGTACACTTTTATCAATCTCACTCATCGAGTGGCCAAGCAGATATCTCTCTTGAGAGAGGGACAAATCCCATCTTGACTTATCATTCTTCCCTACAGGAATCCGATTATGCCAATCGTAGCCTTTATAACCACCCGGTTAGGGGTAGCGTTTGAGTACGTCAAACATAATGTTCATCATGTGGAAGACTATGATAATCTTAGGTCTAAGGATAAATGATATAACTATTATGAGATTTAATTATGACATTTGACCATGACATAAATCTCATAACGGGTCTATCCAGTACTTGTTCTCCAACATGTACCCACAAGTTTAATCCGCATCCTATGCGCTATAATCATCATATGATTATCCATCAAACTCATGCTAGCCCTTCATAAGTGCTAGGGACAATGATTATTATAATAAACATGCAAAAGATATAATAATCGGGTTTGTTATCTCTATAACAATGAAGCTATGATGTAACGCATAGGCCTTTCTCAAGGGCCTAGGTCATAATATCCAACAGCATCAACGTGGGTCAGCCAGGCTCTATCAGTAGCCTCCAGTTCATCACGCTTGAACCTGTTTATTCCAAACAAAAAATATAATCAATACTCGAGATCGAGAAAAGCATGGGATGATAATTAATGAAATTTTTAGAGTGTGTGCCAAATAACTTCAAGATTTTAATAGTTTCACATTAATGATTATCTTACTTGTGCAGATGCTACAGTCTCGTATGGAAAGTCACCACTGACTCACTAGTGGCGTCCCTCCAAATCTCTCGGGATCTGTGATCACCAAACCCGTATATAAGAGAAACAACCTCTGGGTCGCCACCTGCGTCACTCTGAATCTGCCATGATGGCGGCTCCTCCTCACCCGCATCCTGCCTCCTCTTCCGTCCCTGCCCTCTAGCCACATTCGGACCCCGCCTCCTCCCATGCCTCAAAGGTCTAACATCTATCTCCTCCTCCTCATCCTCCACCTCATGCTCATCCTGCCCCTCCCCCTCCTGCCCCTCCTCTCTATCCTCACTATCCCTTCCTCCTCCTCCTCACTATCCCCCTCCTTCTCCTCCCCATCCTCACTATCCCCCTCCTCCTCCTCCTCACTATCCCCCTCCTCCTCCTCTTCCTCCTGAACGTCATCAGATGCTACCGCCTCCTCCTCCCTCTCCTCCTGCTCCTCCTCATCTGTGCCTTTCTTGTCATTCTTAGACTTGATCCGCTTTTCTTTTCTCTCCGCATTTTCAGCCTTCCTCTTTCTATTGGACGCGGTCATACGTTCACGTGCCTACAAAAAAACAAATACGAGACAATAAATTAGCTATTTAGCATATGGAAAATATGAACAATGTAAAGAAAATTAATGGCAGAAAGCATCTCGTGTAAAATCACACGAGACATATCTCGTGTGAAATCATACGAGATGCATCTCGTATAAGTTCACACGAGACACATCTCGTGTGAACTTATACGAGATGCATCTCGTATGATTTCACATGAGATGTGTCTCGTATTAAATCATACGAGATGTTTTCTGCCATTAACGCCGCCTCTAAACCCATTTCATACAAAAATCAGGCAATCAATTTGAAACAATCAAACAAAAATTAGACATTGGGAATTTTTGGAATGTAAAATTAGGTTAAAATTATGTTTAAATTTACATAGTTACCTTCTTTACGGGCACGGTGCTAGAAGATGCTCCGGCGGCGATGGCAGTGGCGGTAGAGGCGGCGGCAGCGCCGGCAGGGACCTTCGGAATTTTTACTCTCGCCATTGTCGACGTCGTGTGGTTGTGCGCGTCGTCGTCGTTGTCGTCGTTGTTGTTTGAGAGAGAGAGAAAAGAGGGAAAGAGGGATGAGTGAAATCAAAAATAAAATTAAGTATATATATGGGTATTTTGGTAAGTTAATCAGTTCCCTGTATTTAAGTTCCCTGTATATAACTATATCCCCGTCACCGTCACCGTCTCAAAATAAGCATTCGAAAGTTTTCAAATCTCTCTTAATCAAAAGTAGATTTGAAATTTTTTGCAGATATTTATTTTAAAATAGAGAGCGATAAAATAAATAAAATGGAAAAATAAATAAATAAATTGATTGTAACTATACTCCCTCCGTCCCAACACAAGTGACACTTATTTTCTTTCTGGTCTGTCCTAGCACAAGTGGCACTACCTAAAATAGAAATGTTTTACTATATTTATATTCAATTAACCCTACTATTTAACCTCACTCATTCTCTCTCTTCATTTTCCACCACTCATTTTATTCAACCAACACTACTATTTACCCCACTCATTCTCTCTTTTCATTTTCTACCACACACCTACTTTTTTTTCTTAATCTCCGTGTCCTAAAAGTTGGTGCCACTTCTGCTAGGACGGAGGGAGTATATCCTAGGAGTGTAAGCGGTTCGGTTCAAACCACGGTTTGAGACTGAACCAAACTAAACCATACGGTCTTGTTCGGCTTTTAAGCACGAGTGGTTTGGTTCAGTCTCAAAAATTAGTAAACCACATGGTTTCGGTTTGGTTTGTGGTTTGACCCCAACAAACCAAACCAAACCAAACCAAACCGTGAGACCGAACCGCCAAACCGAACCATCAGACTGAACCACTAAACCGAACCTCCAGACCGTATATATTAGTCATTTGTATTATAAGTAACATTTACCTTTAAATTATTAAAAAATTACATTATATTAAACTATTCCTTACTCTCGTTTTACATCTCTTATTATCGTGTGTTATATTTGTTGAGACACATAGTTAATAAAGTTCTATACGGTGTTCACTTCCCTTGACTTTTTTATTCGTTAAATATTCTTCTTCTCCAAATTTTGTATTTTAAACAAGATTTGAATTGTGATATGATCCACGGTCTGAATGATGATTTGAATATTTAAAGTAAGGGCAATGCTAGGGGCACAAAAGAAGTTAACAATATGACCGATACAAAATGAGGTAACGATACTGTATTGGTTGTATCGATTGTGGACCCGGCAAACTCTAACGAAAATCACCAACAAAATCTTGACACATTATTTTGCTGAACAAATTTTGTGGCAGTTTTTTTGATTTTATATCTACCCTAAAGTAAAAATTACTGTAACGAACAAACTTTTTAACGAACAAACGGGTCATGAATATGAATATTACTCAGTCTCAAAACAACTTGCAAAGTTTGATCAAAATTGGTGAAATTAGTACACTTTTGACTTTCATTTTGTAAAAGATTTGATGATTTAAATAAAAATCTAAAAAATTGTTATCAATAATATTTTTGATAGTGAGTTAATAACAAATTTTAAATTTTTTTATTAAAATCATCAATTTTTTATAAAGTCTTGGTCAAATTGCATTTAAGTTGACTATTTTTGTTAAAATGGTGTAAGTTGTTTTGGGACGGAGTGAGTAAAGTCGTGTTCGTTACTTCGTTTAATGAGGGAATGGTCTGGACCGACCCATTCGCCGGCGGCAAAACGGACAACCGAAACCCTTACTTTTCCGGGTGGTCGCCGGACAAACCATATATTTTAGTGAAACGATTTTCCATTCCTTTGTGGGATTAGAAACATCAATCATTAGAAATCTTCATCTTATTCTCTTTCGAAAAATTCACCTTTGTTTTCCTTTCCTTGCAAGGATTTGAAACAGTGACAGAATTAAAACCCTTGTTCAAGTAAACCAATTCCTTTCTGGACATGTATTAGGTCTCCCTCCCTATAAATACACTGCACTATTCTTTACGTCCAGTTCATCAACTTCTTGCTAGAAGAAAAAAACTCTCTTTCTCTGCTCTGCTTTCTTCTTTTATTCTCAGTCAGAAACACCATGAATAACCCTAAATTATCAAAAAAGAAGGAAGATAATGCTACTGCCATTCTCAATGTCAAGAAGGCAGCAAATCGTCTCATCGTTGATGACCCTATCGACAACGATGACAATTCCATTGTTTCTATCCATCCCACTATCATGGAAAAGCTTCAATTTTTCCAAGGCGACACCCTTCTTATCAAAGGTAAGAAAAGAACCGACACTGTTTGCATTGTCATCCCCGATCATACCTGCGATGAACCTAAGATTAGGATGAATAAGGTAGTACGTTCAAACCTTAGAGTTCGACTTGGAGATGTCGTTTCTGTCCACCAGTGTGCTGATATCAGGTATGGAAATCGGGTTCATGTGTTACCAGTTGATGATACTGTTGAAGGGATTACTGGGAATCTGTTTGATGCTTACTTGAAACCATATTTTTTGAATGCTTTTCGACCCGTTCGAAAAGGGGATTTGTTTCTTGTGAGGGGTGGAATGAGGAGTGTGGAGTTTAAGGTTGTTGAAACTGATCCTTCTGAGTACTGTATTGTTGCTCCTGAGACTGAGGTTTTATGCCAAGGGGAGGCAGTTCGAAGGGAGGATGAAGAACAATTGTTGAACCAAGTTGGGTACGATGATGTTGGGGGTGTTCGTAAACAGATGGCTCAGATTAGGGAGCTTGTTGAGCTTCCATTGAGGCATCCTCAGCTTTTTAAGTCTATTGGTGTCAAACCCCCTAAGGGAATTCTTTTGTACGGCCCGCCTGGTTCTGGAAAGACTTTGATTGCTCGAGCTGTTGCTAATGAGACTGGCGCTTTCTTTTATTGTATTAATGGACCGGAGATCATGTCGAAGATGGCTGGGGAGAGTGAGAGTAATTTGAGGAAGGCGTTTGAGGAGGCTGAGAAGAATGCTCCTTCGATCATTTTTATGGATGAGATTGACTCTATTGCTCCCAATCGAGAAAAGACTAATGGAGAGGTTGAGAGGAGGATTGTTTCACAGCTTTTGACCCTTATGGACGGGTTGAAATCTCGTGCGCATGTTATTGTAATTGGTGCTACCAACAGGCCTAATAGCATTGATCCTGCTCTTAGGAGGTTTGGGAGATTTGACAGGGAGATTGATATAGGGGTTCCGGATGAAATTGGACGACTTGAAGTTCTTCGCATACATACAAAAAACATGAGGCTCTCCGACGATGTTGATTTGGAGAGGGTCGGAAGAGACACGCATGGATATGTTGGTGCTGACTTGGCGGCTCTATGCACAGAGGCAGCCATGCATTGCATTAGGGAGAAGATGGACGTAATCGACCTAGAGGATGACTCCATTGATGCTGAGGTATTGAACTCAATGGCTATCTCAAACGAACACTATAAAACTGCTATTTCAACTAGTAACCCCTCCGCTCTTCGTGAAACTGTGGTGGAAGTTCCCAATATTAGTTGGGAAGATGTTGGGGGGCTCGAAAACGTAAAGAGAGAGCTCCAAGAAACTGTGCAGTACCCGGTAGAGCATCCTGAAAAGTTCGAGAAATTTGGTATGTCTCCCTCTAAGGGAGTTCTTTTCTATGGCCCACCTGGATGCGGGAAGACACTTCTCGCAAAGGCCATTGCCAATGAATGCAAGGCCAACTTCATAAGCATAAAAGGCCCTGAGCTACTAACAATGTGGTTTGGTGAGAGCGAGGCCAATGTACGGGAAATCTTTGATAAGGCTCGACAGTCAGCGCCTTGTGTGCTCTTCTTCGATGAGCTGGACTCCATTGCTGTCAAGAGAGGAAGCAGCGGGTCCGTTGGAGATGCGGGTGGTGCAGGTGACAGGGTACTTAACCAAATACTAACTGAAATGGATGGGATGTCTGTTAAAAAGACTGTTTTTGTCATAGGAGCCACTAATAGGCCAGATATAATTGACTCTGCACTATTGAGGCCAGGCCGTCTTGACCAGTTGATATATATCCCTCTTCCTGATGAGGGGTCAAGATATTCCATCTTCAGGTCATGTCTCAGAAAATCTCCCGTTTCTAAACATGTTGACTTGAGAGCTCTTGCCAAGTGCACCGAGGGATTCAGTGGGGCCGATATTACTGAGATTTGTCAGCGTGCTTGCAAGTATGCTGTTAGGGAAAACATTGAGAAGGATTTGGAGAGGGTGAAGAATGGCAATGATGAGGCTATGGAGGTTGAAGATGAAGAAGTATCAGAGATAAAGGCAGCTCATTTTGAAGAGTCGATGAAATATGCAAGGCGGAGTGTGAGTGACTTGGATATTCTCAAGTACGAGGGATTTTCTCAAACATTGCAACAGTCAAGAGGCCTTGGGTCTGAATTCAAATTCGCTCAGTCTGATGCAGCTTATAAAACATCTGGGAATGCTGCTCCTGATAAACAAGAGGAGGAGTTATACATTTAGTTTGATTTGAGTTCTAGTTTGAGTCTGAATTTTTATAATCCTTTATATTTCTGGTCAGTGGTTGATACTTGAGGAGATAGGTATTTCGCGAAATAATTTCTTGTTCCTTAATTAATTCTTATATTGAATCAGTTATATATTTCGACATTGTTTCAATGCTTTTAAACTCTTTTAAGTTCTTGAATTTCTTACACTCCCAGTATCTCCATGGAGCAAAGCTTTTTATTTTGCTGCACAAGACTTCAGTATTTTTTTATTTCTTTTTTGCAAATCTAACAAAACGTTACTTGTTTTCAACTCAAGTACATCGAACGAGGGATTTACTACTATTCAGTTCTTTCCATTTGTCTGTGCATCCCAAATGCTTGTAGCTTATTTTGTTTCATCAACTCCTCTCCGTGTCACATGAAAAAAGGTTTTTGATTTACTATTTTTTGTCAGTTTGTGTGTCTAATGGTAATGACTATATCTTGTACAAAAATCTCTTCCAATTTCCACGCAATAGCGAACAGAAAGTTACATCCTCTTTGTTCAGAATGGGATCTCAATGATAGAACTGCAGAAAAGAGGGTTGTTTAGTTGTGGCAAAGGTAATTGCGCCTTCATTCGCAAGGCATGTAAAAGGCAGCATGAAGATGTAAAATGCAGAAACTACCAAGTGATATCGGGAACTGATTTAAGGACTTGGGAGTTATATTTCATCAGATAGTCCTACGCCTGTATGCCTTAGAGTGAAAAAAAGTCCTTTCTAGTGTTAATAATGATGCTTACCTACTTGTGTCCTTCTTGATTTTTAGTTCCCTCTCAATATTAGCTACTGTGAATGTTCATTTTCTTATAAAAACGTCTTAGATGAATCATTCATGAATGTCCATGATTTTGTAAAGGAACTAAACTCTCCCCAGTACTACCTCTGTCCCTAAATGAGTGTCCAAATTTCATTTTAAGGGACATTTGAAAATCTCAACTTTTTGTAAAATTTGGTGGCAAAGATTCATATATAATCTTGTAATCTCATTTCCAAACATTTAGTTTTGCACGAATAAAGAGACCGGTGAAAAAAATTTCGACAAAAAAAAACATTTAGGGACAAAGTTATGTTAAAAAAAGACACTCATTTTGGGACAAAGATTTCTTGAAAATGGACACTCATTTAGGGACAGAGGGAGTACATCATAATGTTTAAGCGCACGTTTGGAGCTGTTGGTGTGATTGTTGTGTGATTTTCCACTTACGAAATGAGCAATGAGATTTTCTTGGTACCAATTTGTTTTTACTTGTACCCTTCTATTGCTAATGATTATGTGCACTTGTGGACCTGTTAGTGAGATTTTTCAGATTATCTTACTTGTACTCAAGTTTATTGCTATGCTAATATGATCTGACGCAGAGCAACTGAACTTCTGTGATTAATTAAGAATATAAACAAGTCGTCTGCCGGAAGCAGAGTAGTTTCTTGATTTCACCAGATTTTATGTGTTTAATTTTTCTAAACACTCATGAAAGCATAACATGACTTGGAAGTGGCCAGACTTAATCACCACTGCTCTCGATCACCTTGACGTTTACCTATTCTATGTGTTTGAGATTAAGGTTGATTATATTCTCTCTGTCTTCTTTATATGAGAGTGGTCAAAAGTGATTTTGTATTCCTTTATGAAATACAAAATCACGATTTAGATATTTTGAAGTACGAGGGCTTTGCCCATACATTGCAGCAGTCTAGAGGGATTGGCTCTGAATTCCGATTCGCTCGGTCTGATGATAGTACAGCTTATAAAACTCATGGGAAGACAGCTGCTGATAAAGAAAATGAGGAATTAGTTTGCTTTTAGTTTTAGTCTGAATTTTTGTATTCCTTTATATTTCTGGTCAGAGTAGCTAATATAATTTCTTGTTCCTTAATTCTTATATTGAATCAGTTGTGAATTTTTGCGTTTTAGGAATTATATATCTTTTGCATTACGCCATTAACACTGTCATTAACATGTTATGTATGCTAAATTATTGATGCTGAGAATAATAACAAAAAATATTTCTTCCGTTCCTATACAAATAAACACAAATAAGACTAGAGGAGTAGACACAATAATTATAAAAAAATACTAGTGTATGTGTGGTAGAAAATAAAAAAAGTGATTGAGTGGGTAAATAGTAATATTGGTTGAATAAATTGAGTGGTAGAAAATGAACCGGAGAATGAGTGGAGTTAAATAGTGTGGTTGATTGAATATAAATATATCAAAACATTTTCATTTTGGGCAGTCTTAATTATTTTGGGACGGCCTAAAAGGGAAAAAAAATTCTTACTTGGATTATTATTTTTCTATTAATAAAGTAACCATTTTAAAATTGTTTATGGTTACTCATACCCAATAAAATGAAACAAAAATTATAGTAAAATTAGTGATTATTTCAAAAAATGTTAAGCATCATTTCGTTTTCAAATTGTAATCATAATTGGTCTTAAAAAAACAAAAAAATGTATACTTAATCGATAATAAATAGAGTTCAGAATTTACAAATTTAGCCATCTTTTCATCTACAACACATATTACTACAAATTAATGAGGCATAAAAATTTCAAAAATTTAAATTACATAAATTCAAACTCGAACTAAAATCATAAGGCAATTATTTAAATTTTATGAGGTGGTCTCTTATGAGAACACCTAGATCCGTCTCATAGAAGAGTCGGGTCGACCCATGACCCGTTTACAACATTCTCCGCGAAGCGTAGGATCCCAACCCATGCTCCGCTCAAAATCTTCCACGTGGCAGCGACCCATTGGTTCCAAAAAAAAATCCCAGATAAAAAAAAATCCATTGTTTTTAGTTTTTTTTCTTTGACTATTTTTTCCGTTTGCCAAAAGTAATACTTAGTATAACTAAATGTAACAACTGTGTTACTTATAAAGTTACAATGTTTATAAGTAAACGTAACACCAGTTTTACAAAAAAAAAAAAAAAAAAAAAGAGCTTATTTTACTCATCTTCCAACTGTAATACTAACTATAAATACGTGTAACACTAACAATAACTAAATGTAATTATCGTTATACTGAAATGTAATAGTGTTTTTCCATAATATTTTTTATTTTTGAGTATTTTGATTTTATTTTTTGAACTAAATTAACATTTGTAAAATAACAACTTATATACATGAATGTAATTATTTGTACAAGTTAATGTAACATGTAGATGAAATTGTAACAGATTTATATAGATAATATAATACTTTTACATGTATCATGATAAATTGAACCCATTGTAACTTATTATTTGAAAACATATGGATATTGTATTACACAAGTAAACGTAACTGTTTTACAATGTTATTATACAAGTAAAATGTAACATTCGTTTATAAAAATTGTTACTTTTTTACTTTTTACAATGTTACTAACACAAGTGTTTTTAGTTTTAAAGTGTAAATGGTTGAATTAATACTTTTTTATATATATGTGTTACAATTATGTATAAACACTGTTACATATAAGTAACATGTTCGTTACATTTTAGTTATAATAAGTATTACTTTTGGCAAATGAAGAAAACATAAAAAAAAAAAAAAAAACACTGTTACTTTTCTCTATATATGTATTATTTTTATGTATACAAACTGTTACATATAAGTAAAACGTTTGTTACATTTATTACTTTTGGCAAACTGAAAAATATACCAAAATAAAAATATAAAAAAAAAATCAAAAAAAATAAATATATATATATAATTTTTTTGCCCGCGGGTCATGGGTCAAAAATGACCTGTCTCTGCTATGAGACGGATTATGGTGCTCTCATACAAGTTTTTGTCAAATTTTGGAACAAACAAAAAAAAAAAAAAAAAAAGAAATGAGAGTATCATTTTGGAACGGAGGAGTATATATTTTGCAGCAAGTTCCCTTTCATTTTACTTCTATATAATATGTGGTGCGGGGAAAATTAGCGATTGTGGAGACAGATTTGTTGTTAGTGTTTAAGGATTCGTATTTAAAGCCCTTTCTTTAGATTTATAAACCATGTAGATTTGATCTTATATGCCAATTTTCTTGATGAATGTATATATAGAAAGTCAATGTTAGTTTTAGGTTACACTTTTAGGGGTATGTTTGATTAAAATATATTTCAGATCTCCACATTACATTATCTTTGCTGAGCAAGTTATTTATAGTTCACTCACTTTCTCTTCAGCACCTACAAAAACTATGTAACAAAATCTTTGCAGTTGATATTTTAGTTGGGACTTTCGTTATTCAAGGGAAATAATGTGGCTTCACCTAAATCCCACAAGAATTCAGCTTGAACAAAGAATAGTTCTCTTATGGTTTACTCACTTTCACTTCAGCACCTACAAAAACTATGTAACCAAATCTTTGAAGTAGATATTTTAGTTGGGTCTTTGGTTATTCAAGTGAAATAATGTGGCTTCACCTAAATCCCACAAGAATTCAGCTTGAACAAGAAATAGTTCTCGCTATTTGCCAGGAAAACATTACATAATGATAAAATTGAAAAGTCAATTATCCACAACTACTAATGTACTATGTTCATTTTTCGATAGCTGTTGTTTTTTTATGCTGCATGTGTGTCTAAGCTCAGGATGTGTGTGAAACCTTTCTCCCAATATTGTTTTAGAATCGGAAGAGAAAATTGGGCCAAAAAAGAAAAAACAATGGGAAGAAAAGAAATTTGTTAAAACTCTTACCGTCAATCATGAGTTTGGGAAGGTACTCATCTATTAATTGGTTTGGCAAAATATGGGTGTGTCCTGTAAGCCTCAGTCAAATAGGTGAAAGGAAGTAGGGGAAACTAAGATTCTTTTAAAGGCAGTATTTCTTTTATTTGCTCCAAAGTTGACCAGTTGTGTTTACTTTTTGGTGGATTGCTCCAAATTTGATCAGTTTGTGTTTATGTTTTGCTAGATGGAACTTGGTTTCAGTTAACACTTTCTCTATTAAATGTTCGATTCTCTTACTTAAAGCCTGAAGACAACGTTATTTGTAGGTACAAAGAGAGTCGTATTGGAGTAGCTGTGAAGGAGCGAGCAAAGTATGATAAGTAATCAAGACAACTTATTTAGAGAGGTCTGAACCTGGACCTTCGTGCCAATGAACGTTGAAAATTCAATCTCCACATAGGTAGAAGCTAAAGTTGAGAGGTTGATATCTATGAAGCATGAGCTATTTGGCATCTTTGGACTCTCATAATAGACCTAGCAAACCTGCAAACTAATAATAGGTTGCTTGAGTGCTGAGGCCGATGCGATGGCCTTCACCAAGAGGTTGCGTGCAAGGTCAATTGTTATCCATTTCTTTTTCTTTACCTATATACTCCATTTCATTGTTTGCTCATCCACAAGAAGAAGCTGCTGCAAATAATTCACAGTATAAGACGATTTGTTTGTCCATTTTATTGTTTGGGAAGTCAAGCATTTTGTTGATAATCTGCTATAATATAATGTGTATGGAATTACAAAAGGATGTTGATTTGAAGTCTTATGATTCTACTTGTTGTTTAGTTTCTTGATGGATATATTATTTGGAATAGTTCTTGCTTCAAGTTTGATTGTAGTTACTCCATTCGAATATGAATAAAATATTTTTAAAGTCACTCTAATTTAAGAGTGGATTTTAAATTTTAAACATTCATTATTCATTTTGAGACAGATGAGTAATGTTCTCTGCCTTTCTTAACTCAACTATGCTACCTTTATTACATGCTCTATATATGTGTGAGTGTGTGTGTGTGTGTGTGTGTGTGTGTGTGTGTGTGTGTGAAGTGGTAAAGTAGGGTGGTAAAGTAGGGTGGTAAAGATGTGCCTTATGGATTTGGATCATATTATCTCTCCTTTTAGTGTGATGTTTATTTTTGTGAAAATAGGCTAGGATTATTATTTTTTTTCATTTTTTTTGTTTTTGCAAGGATCTCGAGATTTTTAGTTACCAAAATTATTAGAGCGACCAACAAAGTAGAAAGTGTCAGTGATGTTGCTTGCAGCATTATCGAGTGTAAGCGATGGTATTAGACGCCTCCATTTAAAAGGTTTTTGTTATCAAATGATAGACTATGATACTCTCTCCACAATTTATAGTCTTTTATTACACGTATTTTTTTCAATACTAATGATTTAGTTGGAAATTTTTAAGTTTAGAAAAGGTATAATTAGAGTATTTATGTATTTTTACAATTAAAATTTGTCAAAAAAAAACTCATTTTCAATGATGGGCAATGTTTGGTTATCAAGTTTGTGGAGATTTTGTTTTTATTTTGCAGTTTTATTAAGATGTTTGTATCTAATGAAAACACTCTCGGCCAGTCTGATGTTTTTACCTGATAATGTTGTTTTCAAAGAAGTATTCCACATATTTATACTTAAAAAATTGACAAATTCCATTTATGATTGTTGGATTCTCAGATAACCTCACACAAGATATAGAAGCGTAAGCACCGCGAAACAGTAGCCTCTTTCTCGATTGCGCGTTATCTCAAAAAAGTGTGCAATTTTTTAATTTTCCCACATTTATATCTCAACCCCGGTTCCGCAGGGTAAAGATTTTGCCTTTTTTTTTTTTTTTTTTTTTTGCCTATTCTTATTATGTTCTATACGCTTTTGAAAGTTAATCGGCTCGATTTTGCTTCATTCAGCATTGTTTCACCCTATCATCCAGTCATGGGATCGACCCTGACGTTCTTTTCCAAAACGTTTCTCCTTTCTTCGTTAGCGTACACATATCTCACAGTAAACTCTCAGGTACTCTCTCTCTGTGTGTGTGTGTGTGGGGGGGGGGGTTGATTGATTGTCTCATGATCTCATTTGCTATGTTTTTTGCCCGTTTATCATATAATTAGCATTATGATAATTCTATTGACTATTGTTCTAATTATTCAACTTAGTAAGGGAATACAATATTTGTTTTAATAATTAAGGGGGTTCGCCCATTTCGCTTTTTTTTTTTTTAAAAAAAAAAGAGGGAATACAATTAAAAGATCAAGAGTATATAATGATTTGTGTTTGTATAGTGATATTTGTTGATAGATGTGTGGGTGTGTAAAATCCAAAATTAGCTTGATTGTAAATATTTTTTTTTCCAGTTTTCTCTAATCAGTGAAAATGTATACGAAAGTCTGATTAGCTGTGAGTGCAACAATATGTTAGAAACAAAATAACCATGTGTATAGTCTATAGATTTGTTTTGACTGCTGTTCAAATCTGATCCACACTAATCTTTCACGATTGTCTACGTTTTTGGCAGTTTGGTTATGAGTTTATTGCTTTGATATGGTAGTTTCATTTGTGAATGAAAATAAACCCCAAATTGACGGAGTTATGTTTCAGGAACGTGTATTTCCATTTATGAAGGTTTTTCAGCCTTTCTAAAGCCAGAATATGTTATTAAAGCTACATGTTTACTCGATGAATGATCTATATATGGAGTTGGTATGTCTCCTAAAGGCCGAATATCATAGGTTGTGCCGGTGGGCTTGGGGAACCTGCACTAAGGTGTCTTGAACAATTCCTGTTGGGCGGTTACCATTTTTACAATGGTGATGTATAGTTTTATATGTTGTATACAATGGTGTTATTCATTATTGTTTGGCGTCCTTATCTATCGATAAGGACAGAAAGAGGGACCCCTAGATGTAGTCATAATTGAGGGAAAGCCTTTAACAACAAACTAGAGCCTCTGATTTGTTAATTTGCGGATTAACTGCAGTAGGTAATTTACAGTTTTAACTGCAGTCGGTAATACACAGTTTAGCTATAGCGGTGTACGAACATGTGTTAGATGGGTTGCTGAGATCCGTGAGTGGAACAGAGGTAGCTGACAGTGGCTTGGAATTTTTTACCTCTGCTACTGAAGCGAGCGCACGTCTAATGTGTGTACTAAAATGGTCATTATCCTAATTCAATTTGTTCCCATGATTAAGCTCATAGAAAGATTTGGAATGAGTTAAGTTTGAATTATATCCTTTCGACACTCCATTTTAATTCGACAGATCTTGTTCTAGTATCCTTAAGGTGTACAAACCTTGATTTCAAGATACCTAGAAGAGTTCTTACTCTTATACCCAAGTTATCATTTAATTATGATTCAAGTCCACATTTCATTTGTTCACAAAGGGACTATTTTTCAGTACTAGAGTGTTCTACAACACTCATCTAGGCCATCTAGGGTAGTACCCTAAACCTAGACCAAGAATACTTCGAGTTCAAATTAAGTAAATGAGCAATACAACTCATACTTACAAGTTCATAATCCCCTACATAGGATATTCAAGCTCAAGACACTAATTTGGTGCTCTCAAGGTTCACAAATATTGTTCCAAAACAAGCATAACACATAAGTGCTTGTTCATAGCACTTCCAATACATAAAAAAGAGTTCTTCCTTTTATACTCAAGTTCTCATTTTAATTAAATGAATAATCATGTTCAAGACTCACTTCTGATGCCCCTAAGGTGTCACAATACTTGCTAGGACATCTTATACTAAGGCTCTATGCCTTAGGAGGGATAAGCTTTCATTTCAATTTAGATTTAAAACACTTTTGTTGAAACAGGGGACCGGGCGGGCGCCTACTGTTGGGTTTTGTAGTAACATGCGCAGCGGAATTAAGCATTTAAAATTTATAAAACCCAAAGCCCATAGATCCATTCATATGATTAAGTCAAATACAACATAATGAATACTAGAATACTAACCCTTGATGCCTTTGATTTTGCAACCTTGAATTCGATGGAGGCTTGAAATCTTGATCATGAACAAAGCAAGAATCACGAACTATGAAGATGATAAGTTTCACCCTCTAGCGGTATCCACACCACGAACGAATATCAAGAACACTTGATCTTGGTTGCTAGACCAAATTATGAAACACGCTTTCACAATTGTAAGAACTATACGGAATTATGAATATTCTTGTTCTTCACTTGTGGAATCTTAGAACAAGAAAATAACCTCCCAAAACCCTTTTGAGGCACTCATAATCATGTGCTTAATGACTGCTGAAAGGATCCTTAAATAGGTCCTAATCCTTAACCCTTAAGGACTTAGGAAACCTAAATCCCGTCACCAAATTAGGCAACAAGGAATTCTGCCCGACTTGTCTGGCACGGTCGTGCCCTACAATCTGGCACGGTCGTGCCATCTAGTCCGCGCGAATTCCCAGGCCGCCCATTTTCGGCACGGTCGTGCTTGGTAATTTGGCACTGTCGTGCCAATCATGTCGACAGGTTTGCCTTGGTTTGGATTTATGGCACGACCGTGCCATTTTAAGGCGCACGACCGTGCCAGAGCCAAACACTGATATTTTTCCATAATTCCCATTTAGTCCTTTACGATTCGTTCTATTTGTGTGTGACCCTCTAGGATTACACTAAGTTGGCAATGAGCCCAAACATGGACCCATAAGATATGATTAGGTTCTAGCAAACCGTCATACCTACCCAAATAGTGTAACTAGATACAAGTTCGCATTCCTTTTAGAACATGTCACAATCCCTTTGTCCACGATGTCATTGAACACAAGTCATGGTCAACAAGTCAACTTGTATTGTTCAATACTTTCTCGATTCCGAATATGTTGATAATCCAAATGATATTGATCCAATCAATCAATTTGAGTTTGGCCAAACATTTCACCAACATCATTCCTTCGAGGGGCCCAAGCTTGACATCTCTCCGAAGAGGGACAAATCCATTTGGCTTATTATTCTTCCCTACGTGAATCCAATCATGCCAATCATACCCTTTATAACTACCGTGTTAAGGCAGCGTTTGAATATGTCAAACATAATGTTCATCAAGTGGAAGACTATAATAACTTCATGTCTAAGGATTCAAATGACATAACTAATATGAGATTTATATATGACATCGACCATGACATAAATCTCATACCGCGGGTCATGTCCAGTACCTTGTTCCAAACAAGTACCCATAAATCTAACATGATCATCCCATGATCATTTAGCCTTTATACTAGTGCTTAACAAGCTCTAGGGATGGAGATTATTATAAGCAAACACGAGCCATAATAATAATCTTATTATCTCTTTATTATTATGAATAAAATGATAACTTATACAACGTTTAACAAACGTGCCTAGGGCACCAACACCAACAATCTCCCACTTGCCCTAGGCCCAATTCCCTAGGTATCCAATACCCATGGACCTAACATGACCATCATGTCTTAGCTTGTGGAAGTCCCATTGTTTAGTGTGTCCGTAACGTTATCATTAGTAGGTACTTTGCATATATGTACGTCTCCCTTATCAACGATTTCTCGAACGATAAGAAAACGCCTAAGTATGTGTTTGGATTTAGGATGTGCTCTTGGTTCCTTTGCTTGATCAATAGCACCACTATTATTACTAATAAGGTCTATTAGATTAGCAATGCTAGGAACCATCTCAAGTTCAACAATGAACTTCTTAATCCAAACAACTTCCTTTGGAGCATCATATGCAGCGATATACTTAGTTTTAGTCGTAGAGTTAGTGACTGTACTCTGCTTGGAACCATTCCAACTTACAGTTTCACCATTAGTTATAAAACTCGATTGCGATTTTTCTATTATCTTTGTCAGTTTGGAAGCATGCATCCGTGTACCCATATACGATGAGATCATCTTCCATCCCTCCATAGATCAAAACAAATCTTTAGTCCTTCTAAAGTGCTTTAGGAATTGTTTCACAGCCATCCAGCGACTCTCACCGGTTGTCGGATTAATATCTACTCGTCATGCTCCAAGCATTAGATATATCCGGCTTAGTACTTATCATGGTATGATGGATCCAATTGCCGAAGCAAATGGCATATCATTCATTTTTCTCAAGATCATCTTTTGTCTTTAGGACATTGAGTCTTGCTTAGAGAACTCCATGTAACATTAACAACCGTCCTCTCTTAGAATTTTCTTTGCGGAATCTTCTAATGACTTTGTCAATGTATGTACTTTGGCTTAATCAATTAGCTTCTTCGATCTATCTCTATAGATCTTAATGCCAAGAACATATGTAGCTTCATCCATATTCTTCATTGCGAAACACTTTCTTAACAAAGTCTTTACAGATTAACGTGTAGGAATGTCGTTTCCAATGAGCAATATGTCATCCACATATATTAAATAAAGAATAGCACTATGCTCCCACTAATCTTCTTGTATATACAAGGTTCATCTTCGTTCTTGATCAAATCAAACTTTTGACTTATCAAAACGGAGATTCCAACTCCCAAAAGCTTGCTTTAATCCATTCAATGAATCTTCGCAACTTTCATACCTTTTAGAATTTTCTTGACTATCAAAACCTTTAGGTTGTATCCAATACATCCTTAAGTGAGTTCCCGTTGAGAAACGCTTGTTTTGACATCATTTTGTCAAATTTCATATTCCAAATATGAACATGTGACTATGAAAATTTTAATAAGTTTCTTGCTACCCATGTAACATTTTTCTCCAAGAAAAGTCATTCACCTCCTTTGGTTTTTACACCTTAGGTTAGAATGATCAAGTTCCAAACTTGATTATTATACATGAATTGCCTTTTAAATTTTATGACTCCAAGCCATTAATCTAAATATGGAGTTGATATTGCATCTTTGATAGGTGGTAAATAATTCATTCTAGATGAACTTTACCTTAATACTTTCTATCTCGAAATATCCAATATTTCTTATAATAGATTGTATTTTATCATGTGTGCAAGTACTTGTATATCTTGAACAGATTTTCACAACCCCTTGTGAAGACTTGTTCAACTTTCATCTTAGGGTAAAATATATATTTTCTAGGTCTCGAACCATTCGAGATACATTTTACTCCCACTGATTCTTTTAGAGATAAACCACTTATCTAGAAAAGTATCATCATAATTAACAAACCATTTGTTTCTTATGAGTAAAATTATTATCCTCAAGTTCCCTTAGGATAACCCATGAAAGTATATTTATTAGATTTAAATGTGAGTGTGTCCTAGACAACTCCTTTCCAAAAGGTCTCACCATCTTAAATCTTTATGAAAGACAAACCGAGTTTTCTTTCACCAAATTAGTGTAGTTATAGCGGTTTGTAATACATAACCCCAAAATGAATAATGGAAGATTACTTTGACTTTGTCATCCAACGAACCGTATCCAATAAGGTTCTTATACTTCCACGCAGACATATCATTTGATATTCTTAGTGAAGTTAATTTGTGAAACCATTTCACAACTTTAATGATGACTGTCAAATTCTTGGTTTAATTATTCATCATCATGATCCAATCATAATTTTTGAATAGTTTTACCAAGTATAACCAAAATTTTCTTTTAGCATTTCTTCTTAATGCACCATACACATCGAAATGTATTAGGTCAATTAAGACATTAGCCTTTTTACCAATCATAGTAAAAGATGTCTTGATCCAAGTAAATAAGATTTGCATAAATCATGTGATTCCAAATCATATGACTTAAAACTCCGTCCCATGGAATTTTAGATATGCATTTCTCATTTATTTGATCAAAACAATAATGCATAGAGAATTTTAATCATTTATGTTATAACCTTTATTACTTTGTTCTTCAAGATTTAGGATATAAGATTTATTTATATGATAACACAATGAAGTAAATCATAATAAATAAAGCACTTTTCTTATTCCAAATAAGAAATAAATATCCTTCATTATCTTATAACAAAATAATATTTCCTACTTCATTAGTAAAGCCACTTTACAAGTGTTCTATGAATAATGTTGCAACTCTTGCATCATTACCATTCATAGATCAACCTTTACTATAAGTAGTCTTTCAATTTACTAATTATTCTGGTATCCTATACCCAATAATTAAATTTAGAAAGATTAATTTATAACATAAAATTTTCAAGCGGTAGTCCCACTACCATTCCTTTTATTGATTATCCAGAATTTTGACTACAATTCTAAATGGTCAATCCAATTGCCATTTTACCAAATTGCATCAATTAGAGTTATTATTTTAACCATAATTATTTCTTTTAGGTTTGACAACTCTTGTCTTACCTTTCTTTTGGCACTTGGCCCTTTTCCTTATGAACCATGAGCTCTGGAGAACCATTCTCCAATATCTTCATCTTCGCAGTTTTTAGCATGTTAATGCAATTCGAAGAAATTTTTATTCATTCTAAACATGTTATAGTCCATCACAAAGTGATTATAACTCTTAGTCAATGAATTAAGAATAAGATCCATGGCTAGCTCCAATCCAATTGGACTCCCATGTTTCTCAAGATGCTCTTTGTAGCCATTATCTTAAGCATGTGAGGTTCCACTTATTACCCTTTGCTCCTTTTGCAAGAAGTGAATGCAATAATGGTTTTATACCTCTCTTGCTTAGATTGCTCTTTGAAATATGTAACTCAACTCCACGCCTATTTAATAGGCTTCCACAAGTTCCAAACTTTGTTGGAGTTTAAGAGCACATAATCGTGAGCATAAGACAACTCACATTCCTAGAATCATACTCATGATTCTTGTGATTGTCTATTCCGGCATTAGGTTCTTTAGGAATAGGCCCATCAAGAATGTACAACCCATCTTCTTGCCTTAGAACAATTCTTAGGCTCAAGATCCAATCCATGAAGTTTGTACCATTCTTTTGAAGCATATCCTTATCAAGGATTAATCGCAATGATTTTAGTTGTCATCTACAACTTATGCAAAAAATTTCCAAAATTTTACAAGTACCAATCTCATTAAAGAGATAAATAGTGTATTTTCCAAAATACTCCCACTAAATTATATAACCTTAATATACATCCAATGT
The DNA here is from genome assembly GCA_026119855.1 of Campanula takesimana. NCBI lineage: Eukaryota > Viridiplantae > Streptophyta > Magnoliopsida > Asterales > Campanulaceae > Campanula > Campanula takesimana. Next base: position 299,043 of record JAOWBW010000700.1, read on the forward strand.
ATGATATAATTTAAATGGGCTAATATCCAACTTTAACTTAATTTTGAGTACGCTTTGGCGCACCGCTCAAAACTAAATTAATTAGGTAGACAACCCTGTCAATCATATCTCATATGACTCTTAGATCTTTTCATGAGATTCTTTTGAAATTGTGCTAAGATCCAACTTTAATTTAACTTTGAGTCCACGGAGGCGGACCGCTCAAAATCAAATTATTAGGTAGACAATTTCTTGTCAATCATATCTCATATGATTCTTAGGGATTCAATTTCGAAAGCATGTTTAATCTCATCTTTGCCTAGGCCCAAAACTGTTTTGACGCCTTATTAAGTCCAACCATTTTAAACGCATAGGAAACTCTTATTCACTCATCTTGCTCATACAAAAGTAAAATCAATGCACCTCGCTTTGGCGAGCCCACATGAAAATACCCTTGCACAAACAAGTGTTTTAATCATGGCGTGGCAAGAGGACTTAAAACTTTCTTTGAAGGTTCATCACATATAGCATACAACATATTTATGAGCACACAAGATAAACATGTTACGCATCAAGTTTAGCCACTAAATTAATCTCCATTAATTTAAGCATAATATTTATGTGTCATTAGTTTCTCTATTATTATGAGGATGAGATTATTTGAACTTTGGTCATCATCTCCAAATCAAGACAACAAGAAGTGCGGCCGAACTAAGCCATTGGCAACCACAATTCCTCACTAATTCAAGAAACCAAGAAAGTAGTCCATGTGGCCGAAACTAAGCAATAGATGGTCTCGATGAACGTAGGCCAATTGCATTCACAATTCCACATGGATCTCCAATCATTGAATCAAGAACTTTGTTTCTCAATTTTAGCAATTATGAACTCTTCATAATTCTAATTTCGTTTTATCTTTGAAACCTTGATTGCGATCAAGTTTGGGAAACACAATCTCGATGAACGTAGATTAGCCATCCAAACCTTGAACTAATCTTAGAATCACAAGACTAAAACAAATAGGAGATTTAAACCCAAGATCCACACCCAAAACCCAAACCCTACCCCCGCGCCAAACCCTAGGTCCGGCCGGGTCAAGGCTTGGGTCCGGTCGGACCCCTTGCGAAAAATCCAAATTTTTAAAGTTCCAAAATTTATCTCAAAATTGTTTTTCCCAATTCAATTAGGATTTGGTGTTCTTAGTGATCCAATCACCATGATCATCAAAACCTTGAATAAACGATTTATTCTTGAATCCCTAGAATATCAAAACTTTGATCCAATCAAAAATTGATAATCCAAACAATTTTAAATCCACCATAATTTTAATTGCGATTGAACAGTGCGATTAAAGTTTATAAAACAATAAACCACATAAAACGCATAGACCACATAAACATCATAATCCCAATATTCAAATCATGCTAGGCACATAAACAATTTATATACACACAACATGATTATGTATTGAAATAATCAACATGAACGGGGCTCTGATACCACTGTTGGGTTTTGTAGTAACATGCGCAGCGGAATTAAGCATTTAAAATTTATAAAACCCAAAGCCCATAGATCCATTCATATGATTAAGTCAAATACAACATAATGAATACTAGAATACTAACCCTTGATGCCTTTGATTTTGCAACCTTGAATTCGATGGAGGCTTGAAATCTTGATCATGAACAAAGCAAGAATCACGAACTATGAAGATGATAAGTTTCACCCTCTAGCGGTATCCACACCACGAACGAATATCAAGAACACTTGATCTTGGTTGCTAGACCAAATTATGAAACACACTTTCACAATTGTAAGAACTATACGGAATTATGAATATTCTTGTTCTTCACTTGTGGAATCTTAGAACAAGAAAATAACCTCCCAAAACCCTTTTGAGGCACTCATAATCATGTGCTTAATGACTGCTGAAAGGATCCTTAAATAGGTCCTAATCCTTAACCCTTAAGGACTTAGGAAACCTAAATCCCGTCACCAAATTAGGCAACAAGGAATTCTGCCCGACTTGTCTGGCACGGTCGTGCCCTACAATCTGGCACGGTCGTGACATCTAGTCCGCGCGAATTCCCAGGCCGCCCATTTTCGGCACGGTCGTGCTTGGTAATTTGGCACGGTCGTGCCAATCATGTCGACAGGTTTGCCTTGGTTTGGATTTATGGCACGACCGTGCCATTTTAAGGCGCACGACCGTGCCAGAGCCAAACACTGATATTTTTCCATAATTCCCATTTAGTCCTTTACGATTCGTTCTATTTGTGTGTGACCCTCTAGGATTACACTAAGTTGGCAATGAGCCCAAACATGGACCCATAAGATATGATTAGGTTCTAGCAAACCGTCATACCTACCCAAATAGTGTAACTAGATACAAGTTCGCATTCCTTTTAGAACATGTCACAATCCCTTTGTCCACGATGTCATTGAACACAAGTCATGGTCAACAAGTCAACTTGTATTGTTCAATACTTTCTCGATTCCGAATATGTTGATAATCCAAATGATATTGATCCAATCAATCAATTTGAGTTTGGCCAAACATTTCACCAACATCATTCCTTCGAGGGGCCCAAGCTTGACATCTCTCCGAAGAGGGACAAATCCATTTGGCTTATTATTCTTCCCTACGTGAATCCAATCATGCCAATCATACCCTTTATAACTACCGTGTTAAGGCAGCGTTTGAATATGTCAAACATAATGTTCATCAAGTGGAAGACTATAATAACTTCATGTCTAAGGATTCAAATGACATAACTAATATGAGATTTATATATGACATCGACCATGACATAAATCTCATACCGCGGGTCATGTCCAGTACCTTGTTCCAAACAAGTACCCATAAATCTAACATGATCATCCCATGATCATTTAGCCTTTATACTAGTGCTTAACAAGCTCTAGGGATGGAGATTATTATAAGCAAACACGAGCCATAATAATAATCTTATTATCTCTTTATTATTATGAATAAAATGATAACTTATACAACGTTTAACAAACGTGCCTAGGGCACCAACACCAACACCTACCACTGACCGGGCGGCCGCTCAATAGAGCACTTTTGAAACCAAAACTTCTGGTGAAATAGGCGGGCACTCGAGGGACCACCAGGCGGGCGCCTGATACAATTTTCAGCAAACATCAAATTTCTTTCCAGACTTAGAATTCTCCGTCCCAAGCGTAGAAGTATGCTTTTACTCACAATTTAACATTACCCAGGACATATAATAAGCTTAAATCACTTATTTCAATTATACTTTCTTATTTCAACAGAGACTTTTATACTTACAAATTTTCCTTTATTCCATTTAAGTATTTCATCGTCCCAAAAGTATAAGTATAATTTTTTAATATACTAATATAAACATTTAGGGATACTTCCATTCATTTCCCCGTACCACAAATAATGGTACAATTTTTCTAATAATATTTAAATCAAGTTACTATTTTACCGTCTCACGAATAGGAGTATAATTTTCTTATTAACATTCCCAGACACTTTTGCAAGTCTATTTCATTCACAGGTTCAAGCTTTTCAATCTTGTTTTTCATACGAATACTCCCTTTGTCCCAAATTTACAAGTATCACAAAATTCAACCAAATCACGAAATTAACAAGCACAAGTATCAAGAATAACACATAGGCATGTTATTACAAGTAAGGGGGAGTCAATAACTTACCTAGTCCGAAATCAAGTTGACCCAAATTAATTTCTGATCGGCATGAAACGCTCTATTCAATGCCACGAATATTTATCCGGGACCAGAATCACGAACGGAGGGATAATTAAGCTCGAGGAGTCGAGAATAGGAAGAATCCTAAACTTAGCTTTTTCACCCAGAGAGAGTACGAGAAAGTTTGAGAATGAATTGCCTTTCTCAGGCAAACAACATGATATACTTGGAACTTTTCAAGAATTACAACTAGGCCCCTCAAGTTCTAACTTTGACAAAAAGGCCCCTAAACTTTCAACTTTGACATTTAACCACCTTAATTTTCTAAAGTAGTTAAATAATTAACTCAAATAAAATAGCATATAAATATGCTAGTCAAAAATTTAACAAGCAAGTCAAGAATTTAACAAGAATTAGGACGGGCGTTACATCCTCCCCTCCTTAAAGAAAATTCGTCCTCGAATTTTACTGATCAAGATTATAACATATATAATCAACAAATAGAACTCAAGAGCATCAAGACTATACACATATACTCACAAATAGATATTACATGTATGCTCACAAATATTCTATGCAATCCAGATGTATCAATTATAACATCGAAACACATAAAGTCAAGAAGACTCGATTAGTCAATCCACTATATTGGTGAAACTTGACATATCCACTAAAAATAATAGAACTGGTCATATCCTCCAGATCACTGTAATACTAGTCAAATCCACTAGGCAATCTCAAATACTGAAGTCGTGGTCATTCATCATTTCAATATTTAAAAATTGACTTCACGTTTATCAATCCATTGAAAAGGTATAGCTCTCGGTGTCAAATAATTAACGATAGAGCTGCCTTCGAAATTCATTAATGAATCTCTAACAAGATCAAGAAAATCTCAAGAACACGCGTACCTTGGTTGTTTCCACTTATAGGTCAACAAAGATGCCTGAAGTAAACCCACTTCAAAATAGATATATCCTCTATCAAGAAATTTCTCAAGTTGAATCTTCAACTCTTTTAACTCAATCGAGGTCAAGAACATTAATCCAGATGTCAGCACTGTATTCGCACTGTAACAACTCAAGATAATCCAAGTTTCTCATCAAGTAACATGTACTCAGTAAAAATTATAGCTGAGATCTCATCAAGAATGGATACATCCATCTGGTTTGGTGTAGAAATTCCACTGTCAATCACATTGGTTAAATACCCAGTACAATCTCGATAACACTGTTCGAACTTTCAATGCAGAACATGAATATTATACATAATTATATCATGCTCATAAAAATAGTCAAGCATACTAGCATAGAACTATTCACCATCTATTGTGGCAAACAAGAATGGCATAACATATAAAAAGCCAAATCATAACACATATCACATCAAGGTCCCAACTAGGTAACATGACCAAGTTAACATAGAACGTATAGGGTGTTATCACCCACACTTCTATCAAGCTCTTATACATAACGATATCAAGCACGTAGTCTCTTACTATAGAATACACTTCACGTAAATCAAGAAATGAGGACAAGCATGCATATATAGCACAAAACAATGTCCACTAGACAAGATAGATACGCCTAAGTCTTTAAAGACTCGCGCTCTCGATTCTCAAACCATCTAATCCAATTGGATCAACACTATCAACACCAGTCCTATGCCTGGTATAATAACAAGTAAAGGAACACTCAACGTCAGAAGCACACTCATAAGCCAACCCACGAATGCCGTAGAACCTATCCAGGCTTAGAGCTAACCATAGCTCTGATACCAAACTGACACGCCCCAAGTCCCGGGATCCCCTAATAGAACCTCGAACCTGGTGCGCGTAACTAACAAGGAATGAAAAACTAACAAGAAACAAGAAACTAACGGGAAACAGGAACAATACCTGTTAGAAACAAACTGACATGATATATACACTCAAGAGTAAGGAGGTAAGATAGCTCACGACGAGTTCTAGACCAAGAAAATTAAAACCAAACATGGTTACATACAGCGGAAGACATGCCTAGCACATAATCTGGCATCAAGAGATGTCTAGAGACAACAAGTACTACACAAGTCTACCCCAAACAAGCCCTGAGTTTAACAACTCATACAACATCGTCCTTACCAAAGTGTAAAAGGACACTAGTCTCAAACAAGAACATCCTGCGGAGTACGTTCCCAGCTATGTCGAGCCTCACTGCGTACTATCCCTTGCTTCCTGGGGGGGGGAACAAATAAAGGGTGAGATAAATCTCAGTAAGCTATTAACATGCAACTACATGACATGTTATCACGCAATTCCAGTAGATACTCAAGTAATCATATATCAAGTAACAAGTATAAGAGAGGCTAAACCAACTCAACAAGTAATCAAGCTCAAGACATGATCAGGTAACAAGTAGTCAAGTAGTGTGAGAGGCTAGACCAACTCACCAAGAAGCACATAGGCCTATCATGTATCATTACCTGAATCCTTCCTTATTTCTCCCAAGAATACCATTGTTGTCGATGCTTGTATAGCTGATAACAACCATGATCAAGATCAAGAGACTGCTATGCAGTATATAAGAAGACCCGGTAACCAGTGTCATTCACCAGAACAAGATTCACGAGGTGTTCACGAGTTTAGCATTCACTTATATCAGGCGTATTGCTCTAATACAGGATGCTAAGCCCTTACTATGGCCGGTAGTAAGGGAAAAACAGACCGAATGCATAGACCCACGATTATCACTTAAGCCCCGGCTCTCGCGATAAGCGTGAACCTATACACCCCTCTGCACCAAATAAGCCAGCTGGACTCACACGAGAATGCACAAGTAGATGTTTACTTGAACTACGAGAATAGAACTAAGTCCCATATTAGTGGACCAGTCTTTATGCACCATGTAATCATGTGCTCACGAGAATATGCACCATGTAATCATATATCATGTGCTCACGAGAATACAAGTACGCGTACGCAATCATTGCGAAGACAAATCAATCTAACAATGGCACGTAGAGTGTCCATATAGCACGGTCAATCCAAGTTAGAGTCTATTAATAACAGACCTCAAACAAGTAGTAGGGTATATCATTTTATATCACTTTGTCACATGCCAAGTTTGCACGTACATATTCATATCACGTTTAACACATTAAAGTGTCTATCACGATACCCTTACTATCAAATAGAGCCCAATACCTTAGACTCTAAATACGTAGTAGAATAGGTCACATCATACCTAGTCATAGTCATATCTCACGTATATGTATTGTTAGTAATCGAATACATTTTCCAACACATATTGTGTTCTGTAATTATTCTTATTAACTTAAATCGTAGTATTCACGATTATATGAATTATCTTCATATTACACTAGTCCCTATTTTCTTTAGGAATCCATTTCAAGACAAGATATCTTCTTTATTCTTTATATACTTCATTGAGTATATACACGATTAAAACAAATCACTAGCACTTTAGTGCTTATTCATAGCACTTCCAATATACACGTATCAAATTCAAATGTATAGTAGAGTTAATTATTCTCTATCTAATCCCATATCCCAACTCTTTCGGTTATTCATACCATGTATCAAGTAATCAAGAAGTAACATTCTATCAAGTAACTATATGCAAGATTTGCATATACACATCAAGGATCTTTCAAGTTTATTACCATACACATATATTGGTGTCAAGACACGTACAAGATTTTATAATCTTATATTCAAGTCTTAATCCAATTATTTGGATGTTCAAGTCATGTACAAGATTTTATTGTCTTATACTTCAAGTTATTGTCTCAACTTAAGACATTCAAGACATTCAGGACATTCAAGACATTCAAGACATTCAAGACATTCAATACATATACAAGATTTTATCATCTTATATCCAAGTTCTCAATCCATTTCTTTGGATGGTTAAACATGTACAAGAGTTAATAATCTTATACTTCAAGTTCAAGCTAGGAAGATGAATTATACATCCCATACTCACAAGTTCTTAATCCTATTACTAGGATATTCAAGCTCAAGATCTTGTTCTAGTATCCTTAAGGTGTACAAACCTTGATTTCAAGATACCTAGAAGAGTTCTTACTCTTATACCCAAGTTATCATTTAATTATGATTCAAGTCCACATTTCATTTGTTCACAAAGGGACTATTTTTCAGTACTAGAGTGTTCTACAACACTCATCTAGGCCATCTAGGGTAGTACCCTAAACCTAGACCAAGAATACTTCGAGTTCAAATTAAGTAAATGAGCTATACAACTCATACTTACAAGTTCATAATCCCCTACATAGGATATTCAAGCTCAAGACACTAATTTGGTGCTCTCAAGGTGCACAAACATTGTTCCAAAACAAGCATAATACATAAGTGCTTGTTCATAGCACTTCCAATACATAAAAAAAGAGTTCTTCCTTTTATATTCAAGTTCTCATTTTAATTAAATGAATAATCATGTTCAAGACTCACTTCTGATGCCCCTAAGGTGTCACAACACTTGCTAGGACATCTTATACTAAGGCTCTATGCCTTAGGAGGGATAAGCTTTCATTTCAATTTAGATTTAAAACACTTTTGTTGAAACAGGGGACTGGGCGGGCGCCTACCACTGACCGGGCGGCCGCTCAATAGAGCACTTTTGAAACCAAAACTTCTGGTGAAATAGGCGGGCACTCGAGGGACCACCAGGCGGGCGCCTGATACAATTTTCAGTAAACATCAAATTTCTTTCCAGACTTAGAATTCTCCGTCCCAAGTGTAGGAGTATACTTTTACTCACAATTTAACATTACCCAGGACATATAATAAGCTTAAATCACTTATTTCAATTATACTTTCTTATTTCAACAGAGACTTTTATACTTACAAATTTTCCTTTATTCCATTTAAGTATTTCACCGTCCCAAAAGTATAAGCATAATTTTCTAATATACTAATATAAACATTTAGGGATACTTCCATTCATTTCCCCGTACCACAAATAATGGTACAATTTTTCTAATAATATTTAAATCAAGTTACTATTTTACCGTCTTACGAATAGGAGTATAATTTTCGTATTAACATTCCCAGACACTTTTGCAAGTCTATTTCATTCCCAGGTTCAAGCTTTTCAATCTTGTTTTTCATACGAATACTCCCTTTGTCCCAAATTTACAAGTATCACAAAATTCAACCAAATCACGAAATTAACAAGCACAAGTATCAAGAATAACACATAGGCATGTTATTACAAGTAAGGGGGAGTCAATAACTTACCTAGTCCGAAATCAAGTTGATCGAAATTAATTTCTGATCGGCAGGAAACGATCTATTCAATGCCACGAATATTTGTCCGGGACCAGAATCACGAACGGAGGGATAATTAAGCTCGAGGAGTCGAGAATAGGAAGAATCCTAAACTTAGCTTTTTCACCCAGAGAGAGTACGAGAAAGTTTGAGAATGAATTGCCTTTCTCAGGCAAACAACATGATATACTTGGAACTTTCCAAGAATTGCAACCAGGACCCTCAAGTTCTAACTTTGACAAAAAGGCCCCTAAACTTTCAACTTTGACATTTAACCACCTTAATTTTCTAAAGTAGTTAAATAATTAACTCAAATAAAATAGCATATAAATATGCTAGTCAAGAATTTAACAAGCAAGTCAAGAATTTAACAAGTAAGTCAAGAATTTAACAAGAATTAGGATGGGCGTTACATCGGCCCTGTGGGATAACAATAATAACCGAATTGTTGGCCGCCATCATGAAGCCGGACCCAACACAAACAAAATAACCGAGTCCACTGCGACCATCACATAATTAGCTACATCGAAACTATTCCATATAACAAATCTGAAAGAAATATACTCCGTGCTTTCTCATTACTCCTCTGTGCATTATATACAAGACTCCTATCAATTACCTAGCCTACTATGTAGCCTACTATTACGGGATTTACATCTTATCTACCAAACATAAGATAATTACAATCACTCAAATATACAAAGAGATATATACCAAAGTGGGACATAATATTCTCTAGGAGTAACCGAATATTCTATCACTCCCCCGCAGTCAAAATGGGAGAAGGGCGGACGTTTAGACTGGTCCGAAACTCATCAAACAACACAAGTAGCAGTCCCTTAGTAAATATATCAGCAATTTGAAACCGGGAAGGGACATGTAAGACTCGAACTTGGCCACGAGCAACCTTTTCGCGAACAAAATGAATATCCATCTCAATGTGCTTCGTTCGCTGGTGTTGAACAGGGTTGCCGGATAGATATATGGCGCTCACATTGTCACAATAAACCAAGGCAGCCTTATGAATCGGACAATGTAGTTCCAGAAGTAAATTGCGTAACCAGCATGACTCGGAGACAACATTAGCAACCCCTCGATACTCGGCTTCAGCACTAGACCGGGACAGAGTAGGCTGGCGTTTAGACGACCGATTGTCCCCAAGAAATACGCAATATCCCGAAGTCGACCTCCGAGTATCCGGACAACCACCCCAATCATCATCCGTATAAGAAAGAAGGATAGATGTAGATGAGGGAGTAAGATGTAACCCAAGTAAGAGAGTACCCTGAAGATACCGAATAATACGCTTCAAAGCATTCATATGAGTTACCATGGGATTATGCATGAATAAACAAATTTGTTGAATGGGGTAGGAAATGTCAGGCCTTGTGAAAGTAAGGTACTGCAAGGCACCAGCAAGGCTGCGGTACAAGAAGGGGTTATCAAACGGGACGGACGAGGTAGCACTGAGCTTGGACTTCGTGTCTACTGGAGTAGAGGCGGTCTTACACGAAGACATACCTGCTCGATTAATAATCTCTTCCGTGTATTTGCGTTGTGATAAAAACAGCCCCTTGGGCGAACGAACCACGGCTATGCCCAGAAAATAGCTCAACTGTCACAAATCTTTCATTGTGAATTTAGAACCGAGAAGGGACATGATAGACTTACGCAGATCATCAGAAGAAGCAGTTAAGATGATGTCATCGACATAGAGAAGGATGTAGGTCGTTTGTCCATTGCGGTGATAAATAAAAAGAGAATTATCTGACCGACTATTAGTGAAACCAATAGAGGAGACAAAATCGGCAAACCTTTTATACCATGCCCAAGGAGCCTGGTTAAGTCCATAAAGAGACTTCTTTAACAAGCACACATGATCCGGATATTGAGAACTGCGATACCCAACAGGTTGATGCATGTACACTGTCTCACGGAGTTCACCGTGCAAGAAAGCATTTTTTACATCTAGTTGATGTAATGCCCAGCTTTTAGAGAGCGCCAAACTGAGAACAAGACGAATTGTGGCTGGTTTAACAACCGGACTAAACGTCTTGCCACAATCAATACCCACCTGTTGAGTTTTGCCATCCCCTACAAGACGGGCTTTGTGCCTCTCAAAAAAACCATCAGAACAAGTTTTATGAGAGAAAATCATATAGAACGAATAACATTAACATTAGATGGACAAGGTACTAAAACCCACGTATTATTTGAAATAAGAGCATTAAATTCATCATCCATGGCCAATTTCCAATTTGGGTCACGAATGGCAGTCACGGGATCACGGGGAATGGGAGATTTGTCAACATTAGATAGAAGACAATATTTTGGGTTGGGTTTGTGTATGCCGGACTGACTACGGGTCATGGGGCCACGATGGGCTGCCTGGGAAGGCGGCGGATGTGGACCAGAAGAGGCCGAAGGGAAAACTGGGCCTGGAGACCTGACTGGAGAACCAGGCTGGCCCACTGGCAGAATGTCTGGAGCTGGCTGGCAGCAGAAGGAACCGGAGATGGGGTGGGCTGTTCACTTGGGCTGAAGGAAGCAAAGTGATGGGCCAGAATGGGTGAAAACTCAGAATCTAGGAAATTATATGTCCGGGGCATGGAATGATGGATATAAGAAAAAGGAAAACACGACTCATCAAAAATAACGTGTCGGCTAAGAATGATTTTCTGAGAATTAAAATCAAAACATTTGTACCCATGGTGATTTTTGGGATAGCCCAAGAACACACAAGGCGTAGATCGGGCCTGAAGTTTGTGTATGGTCGGGGAAGGATGGAGAGGATAACACAAACACCCAAAAACGCGAAGATGATCATATGACGAATCTCTATTATATAAAGCTTTTAACAGAGATTGATATGCCAAATGTTTAACCGGAAGAATATTTAGGAGATAGGTTGCCATTGAAAGAGCATGATGCCAAAATGGAGATCGTAAGGAGGAATGAACAAGTAACGTCCGAACCATATTATTGGTGGTACGGATTTTTCGTTCAGCCTTCCCATTTTGAGATGATGTATAGGGGCACGAGAAACGAAAAGATATCCCATTTTTGTTACAAAAATCCCAAAACAGTTTATTGTCAAATTCACGCCCATTGTCACATTGAATTGTTTTGATATCTCGTTCAAAGTGAGTTCGAACAAATGCATGAAAGTGTAGAATAGTGGGAAAAAACTGAGATTTATGTGAAAAAGGAAATGTCCACACAAAGCTAGAATAGTCATCGAGAAGTATGAGATAGTAACGATGTCCCATTGAACTCAAGCTAGGAGAAGTCCATAAATCACAATGTATGATATCAAATGGCATAACAGTAAAAGAAGAAGAAGCAACAAACGGAAATTTTATTTGCTTGACAAGAGTGCATGAGTGACATACGTGAGGTATATCACTTTTATTACAACTGATAAAAATTTTCTTTCTAAGAGAGGCAAAAACAGGGGCCCCAGGGTGACCTAAGCAGTCATGCCATAAAGAAGAACTAAAACTAGCAAAAGCTAAAGGAGAAGTGGTTGATGTTGAAAACGCAGTAGTGAATGGGTAGAGATTGCCTTGACTCTCACATCTCATAAGGTGCGTCCTCGTCCAGAAATCCTTTACAGATAATCCAAAAGGGTCAAATTCAACAGAAACCGAATTATCTCGAGTAAATTTGCGAACGGAAATAAGATTTTTAACAATTTGGGGTGCATGAAGAACATTTTGCAAAGAGAAAGGAGGAGACGGGGAAGACAAAGCAGTATGACCTACACCTTTAACTGGAATGCGACTGCCATTACCCACAAGAATGCCACTATTATTATTGCTCGTATTTAAATAAGTCGTGAGCGTACCTTGATCCGATGTCATGTGATTGGTAGCCCCAGTATCCATATACCAGTTACCATCTGGTGGATTAACAGAGAGAGTGTGCATTGCCGAGTCAATATCGGTTGGTGTGGAAACAGTAGAAGCCGAGTAAACCTGAGGAGCTCGGCCTGTGTGAACGGGTCTAGGACCAAGCAGTCCTTGCTGAAGCTGCGGCATGGTCCCTTGTGGCTGAAAGGTGGGCCTAGCCCAGTTCATTGTTGGATAGGGGCAGGGAGGTATGGCCCAAGGCCACTATCGAGCCCATTGCTGCTGAGGCCATCCAAAAAATGGCGATCCTTGCTGCTGCTATTGCCGACCTGAGCCACGATTTCCCCCACTACTGCCACCTCCATTGGACCGATTGTTATGCCTGGAATCCTATTTTGAACCCTCTTTTGACCCCTTGTTTCCTCCCCCGTTCTTCTTTGTATTTCCTCTGCCTTGCCCTTTACGACCCCCACCATTACCACGCCCGTGTGGGCCAAAATCAGAAAACGGCACAGGCTCATCCAAGGACATGGTATGAGAGGCAACCATAGCCGAATTAAGAGAAGTAGCCGCCTTCTTAGCAAGGCCTGATTCCTCCAGAATCAACATCGAGCGAGCTTGAGAAAAAGATGGAAGAGGTTTTCGTTGACGAATGAGGGTGCCTACGCCATTATACGCCTCCTTAAGACCAGCAACCATTTGTAAAACCATGCGGTTGTCGGAGATCGGAGCACCCACGTTCTTGAGTTGATCACCCAGGGACTTCAGCCGTTGGCAATATGCCGAAGCATTAGGAAATTCTTCCATAGTGGTAGAAGAGAATTCCTACTCGAGTGAGACTGCCCGAGAGTTTTTGTTATCCTCTAAAATGTCTCGTAGTCTACCCCAAGCCTCCATTTTAGTGGCTCCGGGAACCAAGATAGTTTGCATAAGGTCATTGGAAATAGTGGAGTAAATCCACCGAAGGACCGTTGCATCAAGAGTATCCCATAACTCCTGTTCTTCCTCAGTAGCCGGGACCTTCTCCTTTCCTTTATCCGAGGGGATAATATGGTGGAGAACCTTGCAAGACTTTGCATGGACACAGAAAAGCTCCGCCCACGTAGCGTACTGCACATTCTCGAGTTCAAGAACGATCGGAACATTGTTATTGATATTTGACACAGCAAGTGCCGGATGAAACCTAGATTTCGAAGACATGGTGAGTACCCAAACAGAAGATGGTGATCATAGAAGAATGGTAAAACGAGAAGACGAAGTGTGAGGGCGATGCGGAAGCGAGAAGAGATCGAACCCTATGGTACCATGAAAGAAATATACTCCGTGCTTTCTCATTACTCCTCTGTGCATTATATACAAGACTCCTATCAATTACCTAGCCTACTATTTAGCCTACTATTACGGGATTTACATCCTATCTACCAAACATAAGATAAATACAATCACTCAAATATACAAAGAGATATATACCAAAGTGGGACACAATATTCTCTAGGAGCTAGTAACCGAATATTCTATCAAAATCTCATATTTAAGCACAATAACACATATAGCATGCTATCAGAATAACCGTAGTATTTACGGACCAAATTTAATATAAAAAAAATTACTAATTGAACCGAACAAATGATATACGTATCAATAAAATGGAGTACTACGATAAGACGGGTATAAAAGAAAATGACACGGATTCAATACTGCGTAGTCTCCCTTACACAAAATTGCTAAGGACAGATCACCAAATATTTTCAGGACCGAAACTCGAACTATAACTACAAAATGTCCCGGGCTCTTGTTCGGTTATTGAATACTCCCTCCGTCCCAGCATAAATTAGACGTGTCCATGCCGGTTAACCGGCGGTTAGCCGGTTATAACCGGCGGTTGAAAATCTCCCGGCGGTCTAACCGTAACCGGACCGGCTAACCGGCTCTAACGGTTAAGGTTAGGTGGCTAACCGGTTAAGCTGGTTAAACCATCTGCATTTTTTTTTTTACTGAAAAAAAAACGGGCTGGGCCGCTGGGGCATGGGGCGCTGGGCAGGGCAGATGGACTGGCGGCGTCTGGCCCGGCTGCTGGGATGGGTTGGACAAACTTTGGACTTTTGCTTTGGCCCAACAACAAAACAAATCATGTTTTAAGCCTTTTTTTTTTTTTGACAGAATTACAGAAACTTGTAAAATGCAGATTTTTTTTTTTTTTTTTTTTTTCAAAAAGCGTTCAAAAATATGTTATCATTCAATTTGAAAAAAAAATAAACTTTTTTTAGAGTTTTTTTCAAAAATTACTCAAGAAATATAATGTATAGAAAAAAAAAGGGACGGTTCCCTTAAATTTTATTAATTAAAATTAAAATTACAAAGAGGGGGACAACCAAACCTTGCCCTTTTATAATTAAGGGAGGACATAATGGAACCTTACTCAACTTAACAATTACATTGAAATTAAAATAAAACTATTCTAAACATTAAAAAAAAAAAAAAAACTATCTAATTTCCGTCCCCTTCCGAACATCCCATAGACCCTTCCAAGTCGTATTGATATTGTGGATCTTATATATCCTCTTCATAAGGCATATCTTGCTCCCTCTTCCAATCACCAAGTAAGAGTTGATTTTCCAAATTTTCAACCGTTAGTTAGTGATGGATAAAATTCCAGTGTAATAAAACCTTGCAAGTGTACAAGTACCGAAGTAGCAGTGTACCAATGTAAGGGTCAAACCAAAGAGACTTGGGTGAAACACAAGTTGATTTGATTAGTGTAAAAGTAACCGGGGGGTTTTGATTTTAGATTTGATTAAACTACTTTAACTACTAAGCAATAAAAGAAACTAAAGACTTAAGATCGTAAAACAACGCAAAGATTGAATTCAAGATAACGAAGATTCACAGATATGGGTTCACAACTATCTCCACTCTATTCTATTTTTAATAAAAAAATTACCAAACTTGTTCAAGAAATCATTCACTTAGTTAAGAGTTGGGACGGTCTGGTCACCGGATTGCAACCCTATTATTACCTCTATGTGATGTGTTCCGCTAGGTCAATAACACACAAAAACAATTTATTAAGATCCAAGGAACACTTGATTTTAAACTCTTTTGATTTCCGCTAGGTCCTCAATTAAATCTATTCAATGAAATCTAGGTCAATGTAAAAACTATACACGCTAGTGCAATAATTTAAACCCTAATGATTTAAAGACCAACAATATCTATCTATAAAGTTGAAAACTCTAAATGAATTAAAATAATTCCAATGAACAAGAACAAGATTGATATTACGTAAGCACACTTTAGCATAGAGATTCGATAGTGCTACTCCCAATCCATTAATAAGAAGATTAGCTACTCATACCCATAGCAAGAATCACAAGTAAATAATTAAAAACCATAAACCTTGATAATACGCTTGATGATGAATAAAATCCCAAAATCTTGATTACAATCTTCAATACTAAGAAAACCTAAAAGAAAGCATAAGAAAAACTGTTCTGAAACCTAATCTATTTTATACTAGAGAGAGGAGTCTAAATTAGGGAAGAAAACAATAAAATACTGATAATTAATTAAATCCCGTAAGTCTGGCGGAAGGAGCGAGCGGGCGCTCGTGTTGGTGCAGGCGGGCACTCGAGTTGGGCAGAAACCTTAGACGTCTGAGAATTTAATTCAAGCGGGCCCTTGAATAGGTGTGAGAGGGCGCTTGGCGAGCGGGCGCCTGATAAGCCTCGAGCGGGCGCCTGGCTTGCTTTTCCAGATTTCCTTCTTTTCTTCTCTTCTTGACTTTGACTGCTGACTTCTGGTTGACTTTGACTCTAGCAATGATGGTCTTTAACACTCTAAACATCTAGGACTTTGCAATAATCAAAATAACACTAAAAAGTGTCTCAACACATATAAATACCAACAAAGTTCCTCAAACAAATATAGACCAAAATTACATCAAACTATTCTAGATTACATTAAAAAGCCAATAAAAGTAACATGAAAATGTAGAGATAATACATGTATAAATCGATCCATCAGTTGGGAACGTCTTGCATCTAAAACATTTCCTCCCACGCTAAATGCCGATTCGACCGCCACCGTTGAAGCGGGAGAGGCTAAGATTTCTTTTGCAATTAAATAGAGTATGAGATAACTTTCATGCCTTTGTGACCACCATCTCAAAACATCAAATTTAGTTGGATTTGAAGTGCTTTGTACAAAATCAAAATTGGTAGAGAAATATAATTCCAACTCGTAAGGCAAGGAAGAAGAAGAAGAAGAAGAAGAAGAAGAAGAAGAAGAAGAAGAAGAAGAAGAAGAAGAAGAAGCCATTCTAGGACGTTTTGAGGAAAACTAAGTCGTCAAAAAATCCATATGGATTGAAAGTGAGCCCACCCCCTTCTTGTGTAGCAATATCTTGATTAGCATACGAGGGTTCTTGTTGTTGAGAAGGATTTCCATACTTTACATTATACTCATTAATTATATGACATAAACATCTTATATGAAAAAACTTACCCCCAAGTGACGGTTGACAAATAAGCTTCGACTCTGGTATACTAGAGGTATTAGCACTAGCGTTGTCGAATGAAATAGTAAATATTTTTTGAATAAGACCGTACTTTGCCAAAACGCCGTGTAACTTTCTACAAATATTTTCCGCGGAATGGGGTGGTTCATAACTATCATATGCAATTAATCTTTTTTGGATAGTCCATGAATTATCTATCCAATGGCATGTAACACCCAAATAACTATGTCTAAGCCAATGATCACTCCAACCATCTGCACAAATTGAAACTCTATGATTTAATTTTGCTAAATCCTCAATTAATTTTAATTTATATTCCGACACCACCATTTTAATATCGCGTATGAGAGTCGACCGTGGCACTTTATGACCGGATGGATTTAAATAAAGTCTAATAAAATTTTGAAAAAAATCATCATCCGCAAAGTTAAAAGGAAGCCGTTTAACACACACAAATTTGGCCAACTCTTTCCTATAAAAGATATTATTAAATTTAAATAATATCGAAGACGTACCTTGGTCTTGAGCAATTGGATTGAATTGTAATTGAGATTGATCGCCCTCAATCCCAAGTTTGTCGGGATGTTTTGATGACATGTGCGCGTTCATTGACCCATACCCTCCACCTTTTTTAAAGCCGTACCATTTTGGACAATAGTTGCATTGCGCTTTGAAATGGATATGGTCATCGGGGTCAATTTGTATTTTTTGGAAATGGATCGCAAAAATGTCGGATCTAGATTCTCGTGGTTGACGTTGTTGTGCTTGTCCGCGACTCCGACCACCTCTTCCCTCCCCACGAGCTCGGCCTCGGCCGCCTCTACCACTTTGACTTTCAACAACATTTTCTTCATCATGTTGCTCATTTTGATTTTCAACAAAGGGTTCCTCAAAAAATTCATCAAAATCTTGGTTTTGGGAGGTAGAATCAACATGAGACTTGCCAACATTTCGAGATGAAGACATTTTTTTAACTGAAATCTGGAAAACTAACTGAATTGTGGAAATTTAACTGGAAAATGTCAAAAAAACTGACTGGAAACTGGAATAAACTGACTGGGAACCAAAAAACTGACTGGAACCGTTAAAAAATTGACTGGAACTGTTAAAAACTGACTGGAAAACTGGAAAAAATTACTCAAAACTGAAAAACTAACTGGAACCTTAAAAAACTGACTAGAAATCTGAAAAAAATAACTGAAAACTGATAAACTGACTGCCACCGTTAAAAAACTGACTGGAAATCTGAAAAAAGTTAACTGAAAACTGATAAACTAACTGCAACCGTTAAAAAGCTGACTGGAAATCTGAAAAAAAATTAACTGAAAACTGATAAACTAACTGCAACCGTTAAAAAACTGACTGGAAATCTGAAAAAAATTAACTGAGAACTGATAAACTAACTGCAACCGTTAAAAAAATGACTAGAATTCGTTAAATAACTAACAGGAATTTGGAAACTAACTGGAATTTGTTAAATAACTGACTGGAAACTAACTGAAATCTGAAAATTAACTGGAGTCTTTGAAGATTAGAGAGAGAAATATGGAGAGAAGGTAGAATTGGGGGGAAAATGGGAGGAGGGAGGGGATATTTATAGTTTCAAAAAACTGAAAAAAAAAAAACATCTTTTTTTTGTTTTTTTTTTTTTTTTTTAAAAATTCTGCATTGTAGCCGTTTTTTGTCAGAAAACTAACGGCTATAATTCAAAACTAGCCGTTTTGGACCTTTTTGGTCAACTAGCCGTTGGGATGGGCCACACTATCATTATTAGAAATTAGGTGTAGTTAGCCGGTTCAACCGCCGGTTATAACCTCCGGATCAACCGGAGACTCAACCGAGGGTTATAACCGCCGGTTGACCGGTTATCAGAATATGTAACCTTAACCGGACCGCCCCTATCCGGTTCACATCCGAAACGGTTGGCCGGTTGGCCGGTTTTGACCGGTTGGCCAACCGCCGGTTAGCCGGTTCCGGTTGGTTTTTGGACACGTCTAGCATAAATAGGACTAAAGGAGTTTGCACAGTACTAATTAAGAAAAATTAGTAAATGTGGTAGAAAATGAAGAGAGAATGAGTGGAGTAAATAATATTGTTATTTGGATAAATTGAGTGGTGGAAAATGAAGAGAGAGAATGAGTGGGATAAATAGTAGTGTTGATTGAATAAATTGAGTGATGGAAAATGAAGAGAGAGAATGCGTGGGGTTGAAACATTTCTATTTTAAGAAGTCTTACTTTTAATGGCGTCCCAAAAAAAAAAAAAAGTCTCACTTGTGTTGGGACGGAGGGAGTATGCAAAAGTATAATCATAACACCAGTACGGGATACATATTTTTATGTATTTATAATGCCAATATTCCTAGGTGAGTCACCAACTAATTTTGATCAACTTTTCTACACCACCTACTGTACTATGACTAATCCATTTTGTGCCAATTTGTCATGCAACCATTACACGTGGGACCAACATATAAAAATTCACCTCAGATTCTTATGCAATCCGTCCCATAAATCCTTTATTTTCATTTTTTTTTCTTTTCGATCCGTCCTAAAACGTCATGCTTAACTTCGGGATATCACAACACATACATCCACATCCGGATACCGTTAAGGCCAAGAGACCTTAAGTTAACCGGTCATTTTAAACATCACATGAACTCAACTACATACTCCCTCCGTCTCAGTACAAGTAGGACTAGGGGAGTGGGCACAATAATTAAGAGAAAAATAGTGTACGTGTGGTAGAAAATAAAGAGAGAAAATGAGCGGGGTAAATAGTAGTGTTAGTTGAATAAATTGAGTGGTGGAAAACGAAGAGAGAGAATGAGTGGGGTTAAATGGTGTGGTTGGTTGAATATAAATATATTAAAACATTTCTATTTTGTGCAGTCTAAATTGTTTTGGGACGGCCTAAAAAGGAAAGAAATCCTACTTGTGCTTGGACGGAGGGAGTATGCAATAACATTCCAAAACACATTAACTGTCGTTTTTAAACTAATGCACTTGTTCTAGCGATATTTATTATTAAAATTGGTTATGCCGGATCAAATATATTTTAATTCATATACTCCCTCTGTTTTTTTTAGTCGGTTCACTTTTGATCAACATGAGTAAACTTTGATCAAGCATTTAATGTCAATCTAACAATCTTAATGAAATTTTAAAAATTATTATTGATAATTGTTAGACCGAGATATTCTCTTGGTCATATTATTGTTGTATATCTAGAATAAGAGACGTACATATATGTAAATATAGTAAGGGTAGAAGTCTTTAGTTTTAGCATATTTCTAGGGTTTTCTTCTTGTATATATACCCAAGTTATTATGGAATAACACAAGTCTTTTGACTCATAAATAATTCTTCATGGTATCAGAGCCGGACTGAAGAAAACCATATTCTTGCAAAGATTTAGCAAGTTTAGAAAACCAACAACGAGGTGCCTGACGGAGGCCATAAAGAGACTTACGGAGTTTGCAAACCATACCAGGACTAGTGTCAAAACCGGGTGGAGGACGCATAAAAACTTCTTCATGCAAATCACCATGCAAGAAGGCATTGTGAACGTCCATTTGATGAAGTTCCCATCTAGATGCCACTGCAACTGCTAGAAATATCCGTACCGTAGCCATTTTTGCAACTGGAGCGAATGTCTCATTGTAATCCAGTCCTTCCACCTGTCGGTTACCCAGAATGACCAACCTAGCCTTGTACCTTTCAACTGACCCGTCAGAATTATACTTTATTTTATATATCCATTTACAACCTATTGCTCGTTTGCTGGGAGGCAATAGTTGTAAATTCCATGTCCCATTAGCCTCCAGAGCTGCAATTTCTTTTGTCATGGCTTCACGCCAACACGGGTCCTGAGACACCTCCGAATAAGAGGTTGGCTCATGGCCTGTAGTAATACCTGCTAGGAAAGCTCGATGATTTGCAGAAAAATTATCACAACTGACATAATTTTGTAAAGGATAACGGGTACCTGAGGATCCTGACGGAGGAGGAGCAAGCACGGGGGGGGGGGGGGGGGGGGGTCTATAATGCGAGCTGTATGTAACACATAATCCTTCAAATAACCAGGCTGTTGACGATTTCTTTGACCACGACCCAAACTGTCAGTTTCATCATCGACAGTCACCCTACTTTCGGAAGAAGTAATCGGCCCAACCTGCTCTTGCAAACCCGAATCTGTTTCAGTCTCGGAAGAAGTGGCTGGAGCCGGGACGGGGTCAGGAACACTCCCCCTGAATTTGGTGGGGACAGGAGGATCATCAACAACCAGCACCGGCGAATTCCCGAAGGTCAGTCCCGGCATAGGGTCTGGAGCAACGGGAGCCACAGCCGGAGTCCGAAAAGGAAATTCCTGCTCAAAGAAAACCACGTCCCGGGAAACAAAGTATTTCTGAGATTCAAGATCATAAACACGCCAACCTTTTTGTCCCGAGGGATACCCTACGAAAATACACCTACGACCTCGTTCACCAAACTTGTCATTATCCCGTCTCTGAACATGAGCATAACATAAACAACCAAAGACCCGAAGTAAATTTAAACTAGGGGGTTTACCATGAAGAGCCTCATACGGTGTTTTCCCTTTAAGAAGACGAGAGGGCGTACGATTAGTTAAATGACAAGCAGCTAAGACACATTCACCCCAAAAAAGTAATAGGAAGATTGGCATGAAACCGAAGAGCCCGAGAAACATTTAAGATGTGCCTATGTTTCCGTTCCACCCGACCATTTTGTTGAGGAGTACCAATACAAGAGGATTCAAATAAAATGCCATGTTCCAAAAAATAAGATTTCAAAGGACGAAGTTCGGTCCCATTATCACTTCGTATACGTTTAACAAGAGCACTAAACTGTCTTTCGGCCATAGCACAATAATTTTTAACTATTTGTGGTACTTCTGTTTTATCATTAAGCAAATGAACCCAAACAGCCCGAGTAAAATCATCAACAATCGTTAAAAAATACGTACCACCACATGACGCAGGAACTCTATAACCACCCCATAGATCAATATGAATTAACTAAAATGGAGAAGAAGCTTTATTATAACTAATAGAAAAACTATCACGAGTTTGTTTAGCTCGAAAACAAGCATCACATATTTTCTGAGAACAAGTACTGTTACCAAAATCTAGACTAGAAACAGACTTTAAAACTCGAACTGAAGGATGACCCAACCGCTGATGCCAAAGATCCGGATTATCATGTTTGAGAACTTTATTAACTTGTTCCTTGCATGCAAACCGAAAAGATAGACCCCATTGTGCTGCTCACCGCTCCAATCATAGTCCTCGATATCCGGTCCTGTACAAAACATAAGTCATTAGAAAATGTGACGGTACAATTCAACTGCCGAACCAACTGTGCCACAGAAATCAAAGTGCAATGCATCTTGGGAACAAATAAAACGTCTCGTAAAACACAATCATTATTTAGTGTCAAAGTGCCTTTCTTAACCGCAGGAGTACTATCACCATTAGGCATACCAACTAGACAAGGAGAGATGTCAACAACATTACCCAACAAACCGAGATCACCGGTCATGTGCTAAGAAGCACCTGTATCAAGTAACCAGTCACGAGACTTACCATGATTTTTATCGGTGGATTGGCAATTATTAAGGAGAGAAGACAACAGAGTGTTGATTTGATTTTGATTTAACCCGGCAAAATTATTGCGAATTGTATCATCAGTGATGGAGGAAAAAGATATACTGCCCGAAGGAACAGTAGGCCGAGCCTCAGCAGCATTGGCCTGAGCTGCAGTGCTACGCCCTCGTCCTTGTCCTCGGCTAGAATCACCACGTCCTCGTCCACCTGAACCCCGACCAGCAGCAACCGTACCCCTACCCCTTTTCTCCCACCAATCCGGAAACCCATTGAGTTGGAAACAGTCTTTACTACATGGCCAGTCTTACCACAATGAGAACAAGTACCATTTTTATCACGAAAGGAGCGGCCAACAGCTTGTTGGCGACCGGCTGCAAAGGCTACAACATCAGGTTTATCTTCTTTAGTCTTCGCCGCATCCCGAACACGCTCATCTTGAATGATCAAGGAATACACTTTCTGAATGGACAGTAGAGGATCTGTACTCAAAATATTTGAGATCACCGTCCCAAACACACCATCATCAAGACCCATCAAAAATTGATGAATCTTCTCAGCTTCTTGTTTCTTAGCCAACTGTCCCGACAAATCACAACCTCGACAATTGCATGCCAACGAAGGTTCATAATTCACCAACTCATCCCACATAAGCTTAAGCTTACCATAGTAATCAACCACGGGCTGACCGGATTGTCTGCAATTTGGCAATTTGTGCTTTCAACTGCTGAATTCGCGGCCCGTTTCCAACACAAAAACGTTCTTGCAAATCTTCCCACAGCTTCCTTACATTCTCGGCATAGGTGAGAGTTGAACGAAGCGTCGGTTCAACTGTGTTGAGAACCCATGCAACAATCATGGAGTTGACCATCAACCAATCCTCATGATCGGAGGAAGTAAGCGCCGGCTCAGGAATTATGCCTGTTAGGATTCATTGTTAGTGCACCCACCTTAATTTGATTGATCCATTCCACGTGTCTTTTTATGGACTTTAGGACCGCATGTAATGAAGTTCTACTTCAATTTTTAGATAAGTCCATTTCTAGATTTTTTGTTTTCAAGGCTGAGTATTGTTCGGTTGTATCATTAGCGGTTTAGTGCTTCAAGCCATCATTTTAAGAATGCCAGCATGGAGCTCTTCAATTCTCATCAAACCGCAGTTTGCATGTTTGATGAAACCGCACATCAAGACCATTCTTCAAACCGCCCTATGCTTGGTGAAACCGCAGAGCAGTTATTGAAGAATTAAAGAGATGTCATTTATTCCTTAGACAAACATTCCCTTATTGACAGTATAAGGATGTTGTTATGTCATGTCAAAATAACTATAAGTTAACTTGGAGTTTCTGCAAGGAATGTCGGTTTGTCCATCAGTTTAAATTGTTTACCGTTAGTCCTTTCTGCAACAAAGGACAATTGTCAGGTAGTGGTGCAACAACTACCTAGGACTACAAGACAAAACCAAGGACGAAAATGACAGCTCAACCAATGGGATTTCGACAGCACTGTACCCTTCAGATTTGATTCAAATCTTTACCCAACGGTCACAAGGGTGCTCTGCCTATAAATAGCCTTCATTATTCAACAATGAAGGTTGCTGAGCTTCAAGAGATTCATTCCCAAGTATTCAAGTTTGCTTTGAAGAGTTAAACCCAGATATTCATATCTTCAACCATCTCCATTGCAAACCCAGTTCTTCATCAAAGCTTCAAGCCTAACAACCACTCATACTTAGCCTTTACACAGAAAGAATTCTATTTGCTCCACCATCATTTAGATACTTAGAGCATTTGATTTCTTTTCACACACACACCCGATTTATATGATCATATAGATTATATACTTCGAAAACACCGGTTGTTATTATAGCTTAGGTTAGACTCATTGTTTAGAGTTTAGATTTATCTTGTAAAACCTCCTCTAAATTAATACAAGTCTTATAGCTATTAGAAAATCCTAGACTAACCATCTAGGTAGAGGACGTAGTTCATTTAAGAACGAACCTCTTCAATTTGTGTGTTTGATCTTTATTTTCTGTCTTGATATTTATCTTTCTTGTTTGTGGTCTTGAACTTGTTTCCATATACGAAATGACTTGAAAGATGAATTGTGTTTTCCTTTAAACTTTAAGTTTAACTATTCTGTTGCATCATAGTGTTTTCTCAACCCGAGTCAAACTTCCAAACTCTTTAACTAACCTATTTGGCCAAACCGCAAACTCCGCTGTGCATTTCATCAGTTCGGTTCTTGTGCCTTGAACCGCAGTTGGCCAAACTGATAAGTACTCGGTTGATTTTAAGGGTATTTCGAAAAAGTTTCGGACCGCTGTTCACCCCCCCCCCTCTAGCGGTTCTATACCCTTGTTGCCCTCTGGGACCAACAAGTGGTATCAGAGCGTATCCACCAAACTTGTTTTTACAAGCTTAACCGCTTGGGTGCTGATCCAATGGCAAACACAAACACCCATATGATGCAAACATCCAATTCGAATCACTTACCGATTCTGGATGAAGATAGTTTTATTTTTTGGAAAGATAGGATGATGAAACACATGATTTCATGTGATCGTAGACTGTGGACCGCGGTTACTGATGGACCATATGTCCCTATGAAAGCTAATCCACGTGCAGGAACCGCAGGAGAAGAAGCTGAAGTTAAGAAATTAGAAAGTGAATGGACTGATGCAGACCGCATCAATGTGGATTTTGATGGAAGAGCTATGTCCATGCTAGTGTCAGCTATTGACCTGAGGACTCATTCTAAGGTGCTTCACTGCAAAACCGCAAAGGCTACCTGGGATGCTATAGTTGATTTTCTGGAAGGAGATTCAGATACCAAGAAGAACCGCCTCTATCAACAGAGAAGACTCTTTGACTATTTTGTTAAAGATCCTAAGGAATCTCTTAGACAATGCTATGAGAGGTTTATTGATATTGTTAACGTTTGTTTTTCTCTTGGACATGTCTATTCTAATACAGATTTGAACATGAGATTCATGCAAGCACTTGGTAGCAAATGGCTGATCAAAACTACTAACATTGAAGACAACAAGGACTTGGAAGCTCTTGATCTTCGACACTTGTATGCCATGCTGAAGGTTTTTGAATTTAAGCTTGAAGAGGTCCATGAAACCGAAAGCAGATTTAAGACCCTCTCTCTAGCTGCATTCAACAATACCTCATCTCCTGTCTACAATCCAGACCATCATCAAACCGCTCCTCACCTCCACTTGCAAACCGCTCCTCCTGACCAAAATGTTCCTAGATATAATCCTCAAACCGCACCTTCTGAATATTACCAGCAGTCTCAACAATCCTATCCTCAATCACATCAACCATATCCTCAATCTTATCAATCTTATCAGCAGTCTCATCAATCCTACACTCCTCCTCAAAGTTCTTATGCTCAGAGTGTAGGATCACAATCCTCAAGTTCTACTCAAGTTGATTTTGATGAAATGGATGATGAAGAATTTGCTTTGTATGTGAAGAGATACACCAAGTTCAGGAAAAATAATAGATCTCAATTTCCATCCAAAGGCCCAGCAAAGTTTGTCCCTCCAACCAGATTCAACAAAACTGCAGATCCCAAGACAAGGGAAGACTTGGTTTGTTATAACTGCAGACAACCAGGTCACTTTGCGTCAAGTTGTCCTAAACCGCGCTATGAAGCCGCGCCAGCAAAGAAACCATTCAACAAGAAGTTCGTGAAAAGAAGAGGAATGGTAGCTGACCAAGGAGATCAACCGCTGACATGGATGGGTTCAGACTCAGATGAAAGTGATGATGAAGAAACTGCTAATCTCTGTCTCATGGGATTTGAAGAAAGAATTGAAATTGACGAAAGCCTTCCACTGCCAAAACAACAAATGAAGTCAGTTTCACCTAAGACTCCTGAGGCTAGATCAAGCAGAGCTCCTACAACACCAAACTACACTCCCGAGGTTCAAGCAGACCAAAGCCATGATGATCAGGTACTAGAACGTGCAAACATTATATGTCAACAACACACTGTACTTAAAAAGGCATATAAACTAATGGCTGCGGAACTTGAAGAATCCCAACGTGTATGTAAATCCCACAAGGAGGAAATTGAAAATCTCAAGCTCCAAATTGCTGGGGTATCTACTATTGTGGATGAAAACCGCTATCTGAAGGACAGAACCGAGGTACTTCTCACCCAAATCCATGATCTTACCGTACAAAGGGATGACCTCCAAAAAGTGACCGATGTATGGACCAAGTCTGGTGTCACTGTGGAACAAATCCTAAATTCACAAATTCCTACTTCGGATAAAAGTGGATTGGGGTTTAAAACCGATGATGGGTGTAAGTGTCCTTGTCTCTGTGCCGAAGGTGGTGTGAAACCTACTGAACAAACCAAAGAAATTCCTAAGGTTAATCATGCTGGTAAAAAGGGCTCAAAACAAGAAATTAAAAGGCAAAATTATTTCTTTGAGTACCCTAAAAACCAGACTGGGAGAGATTCAAAGTGGAAAGAGAAATCCATAGCGGCTGAGGCAACCAAGGAAGTATTGAGTGATGAAACCGCTCCTAGTCGGTTTAAGGAAATTCCTATCATTTTCCCTAAAGCCGCACCTAAGAGGAAGGTTGAGCTCAAGAAGGTAATCTTTGTTAAAGCCAAAACCGCTGACCCAGTAAAACATGAGAAACCGAAGGTCAGTAAAGGGTTTGTAAAACCGCAACCAAAACCTGGATTTATTCATTGTGCTATTTGTGCTGATTTTGGTCATAGTGCTGGTCATTGTCTTTTAAGATTCACACCCAATGCCAAGGGACGTAAAAATCCTAAGGTCAAACAAGTGTGGGTCCCAAAAAGCTGCTAACCCTAGGACCCAAGGAATAAGGGGGACCAAAACCTTTCATGTTTATTTTTCAGATTTCATGTTTTATGGCTGGAACCGCGAAGAAGAAGAAGGATCTCTGGTATTTGGATAGTGGATGCTCACGACACATGACTGGAGATTCCGAACTACTCTGCAGTTTCATCCAAATGAAAGGTCCCCCAGTAGTGTTTGGTAACAACAAGAAAGGAGAAACAGTAGGATATGGAGCAATCAAACGAGGAAAGGTGACTATTGAAAATGTGTCATTAGTAGAAGGACTCAAGCACAACCTTCTCTCCATATCTCAGTTTTGTGACAAAGGAATGAACTGCATCTTCACATCAACTAACTGTTATATCAAAGATGCTTCCTCTGAAGTCACTCTACTGACTGGCAACAGAACAGGTGATGTTTATATGATAGATTTGAGTAATATTGTTTCTATTGCTGACCTCTGTTTTGTAGCCAAAAACATAAGTGAAAGCAGCTGGTTATGGCATAAGCGGCTCAGCCACTTGAACTTCAAGTATCTAGCAAAACTGCACAGGGATGGTCTAGTAAAAGGACTACCCAAAGTGGCTGACCATCATGATGAAAAGTGCAAAGCATGCCAGCTTGGAAAGCAGCCCAAACAGTCATTTCCTAGTAAAACCGCACCTTCAACGAACCGCTGTTTGCAATTGCTACACATGGATTTATTTGGACCTGTCCCAACCGCCAGTATTGGAGGAAACCGCTATACACTTGTGGTGGTTGATGATTATTCAAGATATACATGGGTGGAAATGATGGCCTCTAAAGATGATACTTATGGCATCGTAACCGCTCTCTTTAGACAGCTCCAAACTCAAAAATTGGATGACATTGTTGCCGTGCGTTCAGATAATGGAACCGAATTTACAAACAATGGTGTTGCTCAATATTGTGATGATCATGGAATTGATCATAACTTCTCTGCCGCTGGGGTTCCACAACAGAATGGAGTTGTAGAAAGAAAGAACAGGACTTTGATTGAAGCCGGGAAGACAATGATTGCAGAAGCAAAGCTTCCCAAATACTTCTGGGCCGAAGCCATCAATACCGCATGTTTCACCCAGAACCGCTCCCTAATCATCAAAGTTCACAATAAGACTCCTTATGAATTGTGGAGAGGCAGATCACCCAACATTGCCTTCTTCAAGATATTTGGATGCAAGTGCTACATCTTGTACAATGGCAAAGAGTATCGAGGTAAATTTGATGCTAAGGCCGATGAAGGTATTTTTGTTGGTTATTCAAAACACTCCAAAGCTTTTCGTTGTTTCAATAAGACATCTTTAAAAATTGTAGAGTCAGTCCATGTTACATTTGATGAACATAATCTTCTTGAGCCACATATGGCTCCAAATGTTGCTGATGATTTCAGTGGTTTTGAGACAGGTACATCTTACCTTAATCGTGCAACCGCAAATGACCAACCTACTCAAACCGCTCCATCAGGTTCTCCAGCCGCTCCAAATCAAACCGAAGGTGTTGCTGTAGAAACGCATTCTTCTGATCCCATTCAAACCGTTGATCCAGTTCCCAACATCACCTTCAATGAAGATTTCAATGAATATCAAGAAGGCCTTGTATGGACTCAAACAAGCTCCAAGAGCATGGTATGACACTCTATCTAAATTTCTTATTGAACAAGGCTTCTCTAGAGGTAAAATTGATACAACCCTATTTATTGCTAAACACAAAGGTCATTCATTATTAGTTCAAATATATGTTGATGATATTATTTTCGGTTCTACTAATGAGACTATGTGTGTTAAGTTTGAGAAGCTTATGAAAGGTAAATTTGAGATGAGTATGATGGGAGAGTTGACATTCTTTCTTGGACTCCAAATCAAGCAATGTCATGATGGAATTTTTATCAACCAAGCCAAATATACCAAAGATTTGATCAAGAAATTTGGGCTTGAAACCGCTAAGCCAGTTGATACCCCAATGCAAAAGGCCTGCAGTTTGGATCAAGATGAACGAGGTAAGAAAGTTGATCAGACTCTCTACCGAGGTATGATTGGTTCTTTACTTTACTTAACTGCTAGTAGGCCAGATATCATGTTCAGTGTTTGTGTTTGTGCTAGATTTCAAGCTGACCCTAGAGAATCTCATCTTATTGCTGTTAAAAGAATTATTAGATATTTATGTGGATCTGTTAACCTTGGACTTTGGTACTCCAAAGAATCTTCATTTGATCTATTAGGTTATTCAGATGCTGACTTTGCAGCATGTAAGATAAGCAGAAAGAGCACAAGTGGTACTTGTCAGTTCCTTGGAACCCGGCTTGTATCATGGTCCAGCAAGAAACAAGCATCGGTTTCAGTCTCAACCGCTGAAGCTGAATACATTGCGGCTGGAAGCTGTTGCTCTCAAATTCTCTGGATGAAACAGCAGTTGGAAGACTATGAAGTATTTGAGAAAAACTGCCCTATCTACTGTGATAGTACTGCAGCTATATCAATCTCCAACAATCCAGTACAACACTCAAAAACCAAGCACATTGACATAAGATATCATTTCCTCAAAGATCATGTTGAAAAGAAGAACATTTTCCTAGCAAAGGTGGGAACCGACGATCAAATTGCAGATATTCTCACCAAACCGCTCGAAAATTCTAGGTTCTTTCATCTACGAGGAGAAATGGGTATGCTGGAACTTACTTAATATAATTCATGCCTATTTATTCTTGTTCTAATAATATTTGTCAAGTATTTTGGCTCTATTAAGAAAATGCAAATAGTTTGCGGTTCAATAGACAAAACCGCAACAAGATGGTTCGGCTAAAGATTCCACTCAAACCGAAGAGTCAATTAGAACAATTTCAGTTTTATCCAAACCGAATTGTCAAAGCAAGGTTTCGGTTTTCTCTACTGAAACCGAATATAGATCTGAAAGATATCGGTTTCACCAAAACCGATAATAAGGAAAAGGTAAGTCGGTTTACGCAAAACTGCTCAGGTATGAAATTGCATTTTAGTCCCTACTTTATGTCACTTCATTCATTAAGGACCTTTTTGCAATTATCTCTGCCGCATTAAATGTGAATCGACAGGTACACTGACGGTTGAGTTTCCTTAGCCGTCATGCCCGCTCTACTACCCGAGGTGGTTAATTGAGTATAAAAGACAAACCATTTTTCAATTTATCTTTTTACCTTCTTACTCTTTTTAGCAAAAACCCCTCTCTCTCCTCTGTACGCATTCATCCTTCTCTCTCTCTGTTCTCACTAAATTTTCTTACTTAAACAAAATTTTCTATGGCACCAAAGAAATCAATTGATCTTGCTTCTTCTTCTACATCATCCAAACCATCGAAGCCTGATATGGTATGAAATTCTGAACCCTAACTCAGTATATCTCACTTATCCGCCATTGTTGAAGCTTAAAAGCTTGTTCATCTTCCTTTGATCATTTTATGCTTTTTCTTCAATTTCTTGGTTGGTTTGTGTTCGCATTTACTTATATACACTGATTGATTACTTTGTTTTAAGATTTGTGTTCAATTTTGAGCAAAATCAATTTTGGGGTTATTTGGTGTTCTTGCGAAATTTTGCAGATTCTGGGTTCATGTGTTGTTATTTGTCTTAGTTTATTTAGAACTTTGTTAGAATCTACTCTCTGTGATCATTTTGATATAATTTTTCCATATTTTGGTTAAGATTTTGTTTTGCATATTCATACTCTGTTCTTCGTGTTCTTCATGCATTCAAACTCTTTTTCAAAATTTTCCCTCTTTGATCCATTTTGCCTTCACTATTCCTTCATTCTTTGTTTTTACATTTTTACCCTTACTCTCCTTGAACCGCCTGTTTTCATTGTTAGGATTCCTTGTTATAGTTTGTAGTACTTAATCAAACCGCGGTTTGCTTAAGGATTCAAACTATCATTCTTTAAATTATTTCTAACTAAGAATGTCTTTCAGGATCCCTCAAACTTTGTTCCCGGTTCTAGGATTCTTGAGAATGAACTTAAACAAGATGCAGTTGGAAGGAAGCTCCTCAAACTGTTGAATGATGCTAAACTGCTACCTCTGTTTCTTATGGATGAACCGCAGTTTGTTACTATTATCTGCGCCGAATTCTTTGAGAATGGGATCTCCACGAAGGCTGAATTACTAGATGTAAGAGGAGAACCGATAAGGGATCTGGAATCCGGTGAAATTAAATTTGAAGATGCTATCAAGTCCACCGTCTGTGGCAAAGAAGTGATCCTAACCGCTTCCAAGATTGCAGTTCTAGCTGGTCTTGAGAACTCTGGAGTTATGGGGATAAAACCGGAACTTCTAAGCAATACTACAATGGAGCTGATTGGAGTTAACTCTTTCTCCACCAAGAATTCCTCCAAAAAGGACTTTGGAGAGGTGATGGCTCATCTTTGTGAACTGGTAGATTCTGGAGTTATGTGCAAGAATGGAAACCACAACAACTTTACAAGTGAACAGTATGCTTACTGTGTGGCCATTCTTAAAGGGAAGAAACTGCACTGGCCCAAGGTTGTGATGAAGGAGATTATAAATGCTCTAAACCGCCTCCATGCTGCTAAAGCCGCTGGAAAATCCAAGGTCAGAACTCATTGCAGGTTGCTGACAAAGTTCTTGCATCAAGATACTGCCATTTTCAAGTTCTCTACTGAACACAAGGACTATTGGTTGGATCCTAGTGAAAAATCTATCTTTGGACTGTCAAGACTTGATACCTTCAGAACAACCTTTGGATGGCGGTTTGCTCAAACTGTTTGGAATGAGGACCCTCTTCCTGAAGCCAACGTGGCCCATTTCCTGAAGCTCGGCTCAACAAATCAGGGAAACCGTATGCTGGTGCCATTGCTGATCAGGCCCATGCTACGCTGCTAAGAAATGAAGGTCAAACTGCCACTCTAAACCGACTGGGGTTAAGTCTTTAGCTCAAACCGCGGTACAGGCTGAGGGGGAGCCTGCGGTTGAGGGGGAGCCTGCAGCTCGGTCTATACCTGCGGCTCGTCCCAAGGAAACCGCCGCTCCAAGGAAAAGAAAGGGAACTGCTCAAATCCCTTCGGTTATTACAAAAGCAAACCTATCCAAACCGCCTTCCAAACCCTTATCCAAACCGTCATCTAAACCTTCATCTTCTTCAACCTCTTTTCTCCCCATCAGACTATCTCCTACTCTTTCAAAACCGCCTTCTAAACCCTCTATTCCCAAACCTCAAGTTAAACCCCTCTCCAGTACATCAAAATGTGGAGAAATCCTTAAATTTTGCTAAGGATGCCTCCTCTCTTAAAGCCGCCAAGGCAAAATCCATTCCAGAACTTATCCCCTCACCTCATCTTTTTCTTCCTATCCCTTCTCCTCCTAAACCTTCCACTTCTAAACTGCCATCTGTTCAATTCTCTGAAGAACAGTTGGCTGAAATTTTCAAAGCCTTCCCAAACCTTAAACCTTCCTCTCAAACCGATCCTGAGCAGACCGAAGTGTCTGAGGATGCGGTTCTAGTTGAACAAACCGCTGTATCTACCATTGTGGTTCAGCCTGAGCAAACCAATGAGTTTGAGGCTGCAGCATTGCCTGAGCAGACTGATATGTCTGAGGCACTTGGTGAACCTGAGCAAGATGTTGAAGTTCTTGAGGTTCAACCGCCAAAGAAGAAGAGGAAGTTGGTGAAGAAAAGTGATTATGTAGAGCATTGGCAGTCAAGGCCACCAGGCGCTATTGACTTCAGTGAGGCTGACTACAAAAGAGATCACTCACCTCTTGAAGGAGCTTTTGCAAGAGAGCTAAGAGAAAGAGCTGAGATGAGGAAGGCAGGCATTGACCCAATGATGGTTGAGGTCTCTCCTCCTTCACTTAAAAGAAAGTTGGACTTTGATTCACCTGAGCATACTCCCTCTTCATCTCCTGATTTACCTTATGCTCCAACTCCGGTTTTGCCATCTACTTCTGTGTCGGTTCAACCACTGCCTCTTCCTTCAGTTCAACCGCTGGCTATTACTCAAGCTCAACCTCTCTCTCAGCCGCCAGTTCAGCTATCTCCACAGACATCGGTTTCATTCATTAAACCGAAGACAAAGAAACGAAAGAATGCTGCTGACTTAGCAAAATATTTGAAGCGGTTCAAAACTGAAACCTCTAGGGAAAGAAGGGCTGGAGCCCATGCTCGTGCCGCCGCCAAAGCCGAAGCTAGATTCTTGAAGGCTGGCCGCCCTAACCCTTTTGCTATCTTTCCCAAGGATGAGATGGAAGCCGCAGTTGAACACTTAATTCTTTCAGTTGCAGACAAAGTGATGGGTGAGATTGCCGATCAGGTACTCATGGATCCCACTCTTGCTAGTCAATTCTTTCTACAATTAACTGCTAGAGCCTATCCTCCTATGTTGAATTGGAGATTTGTGCCTTCACCTTCCATTCTTTTAAATGATGATTATTTGAGATTTCCTCTTCTTCCTTCTTCACCTCCTCAAACTGCAATTATCCCTATTCATTCTTTTCCCCTCTTTGATCCCATTGAGCTTGAAACCGCCCTTAGGATCTCTATGGGTGAAACCTTAGAAGAGGCACACATTCTGTTGAAAGGTAAAGCCAAGATGCCTTCTTCCTCCCATCAATTTGATGATGCCATCCAAATTTCTGATGATGATAATTCCAGTGATGAGCACATCCCTCCCTATACTCCTTCTGATGAACCGCCCTCTTCAATTCCTTCCTATCCAATTCTACCTCTTCATGCTTCAACCGCCGATTTGATAGATGCGGTTAGAAATATTCAATTTCATCAACAAACCGCCACTTCTCGGTTTGACACTCATCTCCTCACCATTCAATCTGATCTTGATGCCATTAAGGGGGAGAGAGTAAATGAGAGATTTGAAGATAGGTCAAGCCAACAACAGCTAGATGAGAGACTGAACTTAATCTTGGAAAATCAACTGGCCCTTCAAGATCTTGTCAGAACCAACAATGATCTTTGCAACTTAAAGTTTCAAGCCGTTGATGCTTCACTT
This sequence comes from Campanula takesimana, assembly GCA_026119855.1. NCBI lineage: Eukaryota > Viridiplantae > Streptophyta > Magnoliopsida > Asterales > Campanulaceae > Campanula > Campanula takesimana. The sequence continues at coordinate 333,851 of JAOWBW010000700.1, forward strand.
CAATCTGTTGTTGAGAAACTGGATATTCTGGCCCAGCATGCGCTTGATTCTTCTGAGCTTATACTTCATAGAACCGGGAAACTTGTCAAACAAACCGCTGCAATTGAATTGAAGATTGATGAACCGACTGAAGTTCGGCTTCGTGCAGCTGACTTTGTTTTTGAAACCACCCGTGGATCCGGTTCTAGAAATGTTGATCAAACCGCTCCCGCTGTTAATGTTCAAATTGCACAAGAACAAGCTGCTCAAGATGCTCAAACCGTTCAGAACCAAACCGCAGATGATGCTGCTGCTGCAAGGGGTTCTGTTGCAGATGAAGTAGACTAGACCTCTTTTCTTAGTCTTTCTTTTTGGTATCTCTTGTAATTCATACATTGTAAGTTACTATCCTTTATGATTGAATTATAATGAGAATGACTGCATAGCATTCTGTTTCCAAAACTTTGTTTATTCAAACTGCTTGTTTGTGAAACAATGCTTGTATTTCTTAAAACCTCATGCACTACATTCATCATGAAAATACCTTTAAGTGCATTGTGTTTTAAACATTCAGTTTAAACATGCATTTCTGATCCTCAAAATCATATCATTCTTTATGCATCTGAATGTATTTCTTTTCTATCTCTTATTCATTTCCTTTATTTTTGATAGATTAGAAATCTATGATCTAGCATAGTGTGTGCATTGACTTGGGACATGCAATTTCATGAAATTTATTTCTGACATGTTCTTACCAAGTACAATGTTTTGCTATTATCATAGTGTGGTAATGGCATCAATCAAATAGGGGGAGATTGTTAGGATTCATTGTTAGTGCACCCACCTTAATTTTATTGATCCATTCCACGTGTCTTTTTATGGACTTTAGGACCGCATGTAATGAAGTTCTACTTCAATTTTTAGATAAGTCCATTTCTAGATTTTTTGTTTTCAAGGCTGAGTATTGTTCGGTTGTATCATTAGCGGTTTAGTGCTTCAAGCCATCATTTTAAGAATGCCAGCATGGAGCTCTTCAATTCTCATCAAACCGCAGTTTGCATGTTTGATGAAACCGCACATCAAGACCATTCTTCAAACCGCCCTATGCTTGGTGAAACCGCAGAGCAGTTATTGAAGAATTAAAGAGATGTCATTTATTCCTTAGACAAACATTCCCTTATTGACAGTATAAGGATGTTGTTATGTCATGTCAAAATAACTCTAAGTTAACTTGGAGTTTCTGCAAGGAATGTCGGTTTGTCCATCAGTTTAAATTGTTTACCGTTAGTCCTTTCTGCAACAAAGGACAATTGTCAGGTAGTGGTGCAACAACTACCTAGGACTACAAGACAAAACCAAGGACGAAAATGACAGCTCAACCAATGGGATTTCGACAGCACTGTACCCTTCAGATTTGATTCAAATCTTTACCCAACGGTCACAAGGGTGCTCTGCCTATAAATAGCCTTCATTATTCAACAATGAAGGTTGCTGAGCTTCAAGAGATTCATTCCCAAGTATTCAAGTTTGCTTTGAAGAGTTAAACCCAGATATTCATATCTTCAACCATCTCCATTGCAAACCCAGTTCTTCATCAAAGCTTCAAGCCTAACAACCACTCATACTTAGCCTTTACACAGAAAGAATTCTATTTGCTCCACCATCATTTAGATACTTAGAGCATTTGATTTCTTTTCACACACACACCCGATTTATATGATCATATAGATTATATACTTCGAAAACACCGGTTGTTATTATAGCTTAGGTTAGACTCATTGTTTAGAGTTTAGATTTATCTTGTAAAACCTCCTCTAAATTAATACAAGTCTTATAGCTATTAGAAAATCCTAGACTAACCATCTAGGTAGAGGACGTAGTTCATTTAAGAACGAACCTCTTCAATTTGTGTGTTTGATCTTTATTTTCTGTCTTGATATTTATCTTTCTTGTTTGTGGTCTTGAACTTGTTTCCATATACGAAATGACTTGAAAGATGAATTGTGTTTTCCTTTAAACTTTAAGTTTAACTATTCTGTTGCATCATAGTGTTTTCTCAACCCGAGTCAAACTTCCAAACTCTTTAACTAACCTATTTGGCCAAACCGCAAACTCCGCTGTGCATTTCATCAGTTCGGTTCTTGTGCCTTGAACCGCAGTTGGCCAAACTGATAAGTACTCGGTTGATTTTAAGGGTATTTCGAAAAAGTTTCGGACCGCTATTCACCCCCCCCTCTAGCGGTTCTATACCCTTGTTGCCCTCTGGGACCAACAATGCCGGTAACAATAATATGACCAAGAGAATAAGAATATGATAGCGGAATTTAAGAGCTATCTTGGCAAATGTTTTCATATGAAAGACTTGGGTTTGCTTAAATATTTTTTGGGTATTGAAATTTCTCGAGGAGCGAAAGGTTTATTTTTATGTCAAAGAAAATATGCTCTTGATATTATTTCTGAGTTGGGATTATTAAAATGCAAGCCGGCGCGGTTTCCTCTTGAGCAAAATCATAAGTTGGCACTTGATTGTAGTCCTTTGTTGCATGATTCCAGTAAGTATAGACGACTGATTGGTCGCCTTATTTATTTGACTATTACACGTCCCGAGTTGAGTTATCCGGTACACATCTTAGCACAATTTATGCAAAGTCCGCGTGTAGGGCATTGGGAGGCAGCTCTTAGAGTGGTTTGGTACTTGAAGAAAAGTCCGGGACAGGGAATATTGATGAATGCCGCGAATGACATGAAGCTCTCGGCCTACTGTGACTCAGATTGGGAAAGTTGCCCGGTTACTCGTCGGTCTCTTACAGGTTACTTGATTTTTCTGGGGTCGACACCGATTGCCTGGAAAACAAAAAAGCAACAGACTGTTTCCCGCTCGTCTGCCGAAGCAGAATATCGAGCACTTGCTGCAGCCACTTGTGAAATCAAGTGGGCTAAAGGAGTTTTGATCTCACTTGGTGTATTACAAAATGGACCTATGATAGTTCGTTCCGACAGTTTATCTGCTATGCACATTGCGGCTAACCCGGTTCTTCATGAACGGACGAAGCACATCGAGATAGATTGTCATTTTGTACGAGATGAGATACGTAATGGAGTGATTGCTACTTCTTATGTTCACACATCTCGCCAACTAGCCGATGCACTCGCCAAAAGCCTCGGCGAAAAGCGACTTCTTGATTTTCTTTTCAAGTTGGGCATTCGTGATCTCCATGCTCCAACTTGAGGGGGAGTGTTAGACCGAGATATTCTCTTGGTCATATTATTGTTGTATATCTAGAATAAGAGACGTACATATATGTAAATATAGTAAGGGTAGAAGTCTTTAGTTTTAGCATATTTCTAGGGTTTTCTTCTTGTATATATACCCAAGTTATTATGGAATAACACAAGTCTTTTGACTCATAAATAATTCTTCAATAATTTAAATGATTATTTATCAATTACAATTTTTAGAATTTCATTAGGATGATTAGATCAACATTAAATTATTGGTCAAAGTTTACTTCCGTTGACCAAAAGTGAACAGACTAAAAAGACGGAGGGAGTATTATTTTAAGCTTCGGTGAGTGTGTTGTTAAGCGTCATTCTTGTTGGTTTTTAGTGCCAGATGTAGCCTTTTTGATATTCGGTTGTAGTGATTTTGATAGCTAGTTTGTAATGTTTTGAGTACTAGTGAGTATGAATTTTCACATATTACAATAATGCCACTTCACACAAAGTTCCAGTTATTTACAAAATTATCACCGCTTATTTTGAAAACACATTTTACATAATCAGCTGGGAATAAAACATTTTTCATCAGTCCAACTCATTTGAATAAATTTTGAAAAATATTTAAGCTAATATAAATGTTATAAAAGTTTAAAATTTGCTATTAATACAACATGTGAAAATCTCGTGAAAAACTTGTTTACACTTGCTTTAATGTAAAACCTGTTTTTATCTCTTAAAATTTATTTTAAATTAAGAGATGAAAACATGTTTTACATTAACACGAGTGTAAATCTGTTTTTTCCTAAAACTCATACACGATTATATATATTTTTAATTACAATTTTAATTATAATAATAAATTAATATGAAATTATTGTGTAAGAGTATGCTTTGTAATTTTCATTGATAATATTAAGTTACAAAATGATTTTTTTTCTGAATTTCAGGGTGGATAATGTAAAACTTATTCTACCATTTTGTTTATATCAGTCCAAAAATGGAGTTCAAATCTTCTATACCACATTGTGTGCCAATCCATGTGCCACAAGTGATCAAACGGCTCACAGTTATTAGAATTGACATTATATAGATAGTATTCAAACATGTAAACGGATAAATTACACGTGGTACAGGAAGTGGCACACAAAATGGTACATGAGATCTCAACTCCAAAAGATGTGGCATATTGCCATATAGTGTGGACATAATGATTGAAATTGCTCAAATTGATACACCAGTTGTCTGTATATAAAAATTCATTTTAAAATTTTTTTTCTGTCCTAAAGTGATTTTTTTTTTTGAAAATACCTTTGTCCTTATGTGTTTTTCTACCAATATTTGTTTTCATTGGTTTCTTTATAATTATAAAACTAAATGTTTGAAAAGTGAAAAACAATACTCTCTCTGTCCCAGAAAAATAGTCTCATTTTGATCTTTTATGGTCAACAAAATTGAACTTTGATCAAACATTGGTGTCAATCTAATCATCATAATAAATTCTAAAATGTGTTATTGATGAATCACTTAATAATTAATTAATTATAACTTTTAGAATTTTACTAGAATGATTATATCGACACTGGTGTTTGGTCAAAGTTGATTTTTATTAACTATAAAAATCAAAATGGGAGTAACTTTATGGAAAAGAGAGAATAATATTTATGAATCTTTGTCATGTAATCTAATCATATAAAAGTAAAAATAAATAAGGGTTAGAAAACCCTCCCTCATGCGGATTCCTTTGCGGGTTGTGGCCGGGAATTGGCGGGTTAAGGCCAATGCGACGGAAATTTTTGCCTCACTTTTTTTTTTTTGCCCCGATCCTCAAAAGGATTTGAAATCTGAAACAGAGAGGAATTAAAACCCTCATGCGGATTCCTCTCAGGACCAGGATTAGGATTAGCTTTCTCCCCCCTATAAATACAATACCCTATTCTTTACATTCAGTTCATCATCTACTTGCTAGTAAAACTTCTTTTTCCTTCTCTCTGCTGTTTTCTTTTTTTTTCTCTCGTTCATATTCTGTTTCAAAAGATGAAGGAAGGGTATGCTACTGCCATTCTGAATGTCAAGAAGGCACCAAATCGTCTCATAGTCGACGAGCCTACAGACAACGATGACAACTCCATCGTTTCCATTCACCCCACTACGATGGAAAAGCTTCAGTTTTTTCAAGGTGACACCATTCTTATCAAAGGTAAGAAGAGAACCAACACCGTTTGCATCATCATCCCCGATAATACCTGCGAAGAACCTAAAATCAGGATGAACAAGGTTGTCCGATCAAACCTTAGAGTTCGACTTGGAGATGTCGTTTCTGTCCACCAATGTGCTGATATCAAATACGGAATTCGGGTTCATGTGCTTCCTGTTGATGATACGGTTGAAGGGATTACTGGGAATCTGTTTGATGCTTACTTAAAACCATATTTCTTGAATGCTTTTCGACCCGTTCGAAAAGGGGATTTGTTTCTTGTGAGAGGTGGAATGAGGAGTGTGGAGTTTAAGGTTGTTGTAACGGACCCCTCTGAATATTGTATTGTTTCACCTGATACCGAGGTTTTTTGCGAAGGGGAGGCTGTAAGAAGGGAGGATGAGGAGCAGTTGTTGAACCAAGTTGGTTACGATGATGTAGGGGGTGTTCGTAAACAGATGGCTCAGATTAGAGAGCTTGTTGAGCTTCCATTGAGGCATCCTCAGCTTTTTAAGTCTATTGGTGTCAAACCCCCTAAGGGAATTCTTTTGTACGGCCCGCCTGGTTCTGGAAAGACTTTGATTGCTCGAGCTGTTGCTAATGAGACTGGTGCTTTCTTTTATTGTATTAATGGACCGGAGATCATGTCGAAGATGGCTGGGGAGAGTGAGAGTAATTTGAGGAAGGCGTTTGAGGAGGCTGAGAAGAATGCTCCTTCGATCATTTTTATGGATGAGATTGACTCTATTGCTCCCAATCGAGAAAAGACTAATGGAGAGGTTGAGAGGAGGATTGTTTCACAGCTTTTGACCCTTATGGACGGGTTGAAATCTCGTGCGCATGTTATTGTAATTGGTGCTACCAACAGGCCTAATAGCATTGATCCTGCTCTTAGGAGGTTTGGGAGATTTGACAGGGAGATTGATATAGGGGTTCCGGATGAAATTGGACGACTTGAAGTTCTTCGCATACATACAAAAAACATGAGGCTCTCCGACGATGTTGATTTGGAGAGGGTCGGAAGAGACACGCATGGATATGTTGGTGCGGACTTGGCGGCTCTGTGCACCGAGGCTGCTATGCATTGCATAAGGGAGAAGATGGATGTGATTGATTTGGAGGATGACTCCATTGATGCTGAGGTTCTTAATTCAATGGCTATCTCAAATGAACACTATAAAACTGCTCTTTCAACTAGTAACCCCTCCGCTCTTCGTGAAACTGTGGTGGAAGTCCCGAATATTAGTTGGGAAGATGTTGGAGGGCTCGAAAACGTAAAGAGAGAGCTCCAAGAAACTGTGCAGTACCCGGTAGAGCATCCTGAAAAGTTCGAGAAATTTGGTATGTCTCCCTCTAAGGGAGTTCTTTTCTATGGCCCACCTGGATGCGGGAAGACACTTCTCGCAAAGGCCATTGCCAATGAATGCAAGGCCAACTTCATAAGCATAAAAGGCCCTGAGCTACTAACAATGTGGTTTGGTGAGAGCGAGGCCAATGTACGGGAAATCTTTGATAAGGCTCGACAGTCAGCACCTTGCGTGCTCTTCTTTGATGAGCTGGACTCCATTGCTGTCAAGAGAGGAAGCAGTGGGTCCGTTGGAGATGCGGGTGGTGCAGGTGACAGGGTACTTAACCAAATACTAACTGAGATGGATGGGATATCTGTTAAAAAGACTGTTTTTGTCATAGGAGCCACTAACAGGCCAGATATCATTGACTCTGCACTGTTGAGGCCAGGCCGTCTTGACCAGTTGATATATATCCCACTTCCTGACGAGGGGTCAAGATATTCCATATTCAGGTCATGTCTCAGAAAGTCTCCGGTTTCTAAACATGTTGACTTGAAAGCTCTTGCCAAGTGCACTGAGGGATTCAGCGGTGCTGATATTACTGAGATTTGTCAGCGTGCTTGCAAGTATGCGGTTAGGGAGAACATAGAGAAGGAGTTGGAGAGGACTAAGAAATACAATGATGAGGGTATGGATGTTGATGAGAATGAAGAAGTATCAGAGATAAAGGCAGCTCATTTTGAAGAGTCGATGAAATATGCAAGGAGGAGTGTTAGTGATTTAGATATTTTGAAGTACGAGGGCTTTGCCCATACATTGCAGCAGTCTAGAGGCCTTGGCTCTGAATTCCGATTCGCTCAGTCTGATGATGCAGCTTATAAAACTCATGGGAAGACAGCTGCTGATAAAGAAGATGAGGAGTTATATAATTAGTTTGCTTTGAGTTTTAGTCTGAATTTTTGTATTCCTTTATATTTATTGTCAGAGTAGCTAATATAATTTCTTGTTCCTTAATTCTTTATTGAATCAGTTGTGAATTTTTGCGTTGTAGGAAATATATATCTTTTGCATTACGCCATTAACACTGTCATTTATAAGCTTTAATAGTTAACGAGCGATCAATCAAGGGAAAGCGGTGCAACAAATTCTTGAAGCACCCCTTTAGATTGAATGAATATGGAGCAAATAATTGTTGGGATCTTTTTCATTGCTTCAACACAATTTTGCAGCAAGTTTAAAAAATGGATCTGCAGCCTACTTAGATTTTCAGTATGCTATAAAGAGACTTAAGACATAATTCAAAATAACCTTAATCTAAAACTCAGACAACAGCAATATGTCAAGGGGAATAAATCTGAACTGACTTAGGACTTGGGATTTATATTTCATTAGATTTCCTTTTCTTCTTCTTCTGGTAGAGATTACGAGCAGAAAACACCAAACTGCTTCTGCCACGTGATTTGCTTCATGTTTATGTTTATTATGTGTCTGCTTACCACCATTTGTTATATGATGTTGTATTGCAATGTCGGAATGGGATCTGTGCATAGGTGCATATACTCGTAGCCAAGTACTCCATGTAATTTCAAGTTTCAACGAAGACCGAGTTTACCTCAAAAAAGAAAAAAAAAAAGACCGAGTTAAGTTGAGTTGTCAGTTGAGCTTAAGTATGTGCTTGTGCCCAGTGTAAATGTGCTCGTATATTGTATACTCTCACACTCACACTCACACATACACATGTATATGTATGTGTGTGCGCGCGCGTGTGTGTATGTTATGTATGTATAATTTGGCTTAAACACTGGAAATAAAAGTATTTGAACTGGATAATGATGTACATATATGCAATTAAATGGGCATGACATTCTCTAGAACCAGCTGGTCTAGTGGTGTACTAATGAGCTTAGATTGAAAGGTGGAAGAGTTACAAAGGGTCAATAACTCTAATTAACCATCTACGTTAACGGGCATTTTGAAGTTAACCTCCACATGCTGCACCACATCCAGCAGCACACGCGCTAGCTCCGTATACATAGGCATCTGTTGTGCTATTATCTTTGTCCTCCTTGGACCCTCCTTCTGCACACGAGAATATTATCATGCCTGACATGCATACAAAAACAAATATTACAAGCGCCCACAAGCCTAGTAAACCATCAACACCCATACCACTGTATCCATCCGCACTAGTAGCGTTTTTAAACACTCTTGCCATCTCTCTCTCTCTCCCCCTGCCTTCCTTTGCTCGGTTTTTGTACAATTTTGTCAAGTGCAGCTCCCATTAGTACTGCAGTCTGCAGGGCTACTTATAACCCCAAAAGCCAGATTCTAAATTTCCTTTTTTGAATCTGGGGGGGGGGGGGCAGATTTGATTTCTGACCCTCTCTCTCTCTCTCTCTTCATCTCTTGTGGAGTTTAATGGAAAAACTGCGTGGATTAAACATGGCAAGATTAATTTACTGTAAAACTTTTGAAAATAGGGGCTTGTGCTTATCTGTTTTGACTAGTTTTATTGACTTACTTTTTTGATTATCTGATAGAAATAGATAAATAGATGAGTTACGACTTGCAGTGTAAAGGCAAGCTCCTCTTCGTATTTTTTAATTATTACGCATGCATTTCACCTTGTCGCGCCTACTATATCATGTCCGTGCCTAACAAGTTGCCCCAACCATTTGATCAACTAGTTGTTCAAAATAGTACTCCATCCGTCCCATAATATATGTCCACCCTCCAGTGGCGGATCCAGGAATTTTGGTCAGTGTGGGCCAAATTTTTCTTCACATTGCGACATTATTCAAATTAATCACTTTTACTTTGTCTGATTATATTCAAAGTATAATAAAATTTTCACACACTAAGCTCTAAGGCTAGCACCAAAATACAGTATTAAATACTTCTTTCATTTGAAAACAATGTCTAAAAAAATTCAAATTTTTGAAAAGTCATATTTGAGCGCAGATAGTATTTTTCATTGTGATTATGATTTTTACAATAAGTATGTAAATTTCTGTAATTTTTATGCACTTCATAAAATCTACTCCCTCTGTTTCATGTCACTTGTGAGTATGAAAAATTGAATAAGAGAGAGAATGAGTAGGAGGAATAGTAAGTTGATTGGTTTTGTGAGTGTAAAAGTAAGGGTAAATATAAAGTCACAAAAAAGTTCACAAAATTTGGCTTACAAAATGAGGTGTCATGATTTTTATTGGTGCTTTTAATTAGAGTGTGTCGGGTCCACAACCGATGCAACCAATAAAAATCGCCACCTCATTTTGTATCCATCATTTTGTAAACTTCTTTTGTGCCCCTAGCATTGCCCAGCAAGTAAAGTAAGAGAGAGAACGAGTTGGGGAAATAGTAAAGATTCTTTACCATTTTGGGCAGTCTCAAGTAATGTGAAACGGACGAAAAGGGAAATAAATCTCAAGTGACATGAAACGGAGGGAGTATTTATAATTTGAAATGAAGCTATAAAAATTATAGTGCCTTTTTAAGAGATAAAATCAGTTGTAATGGGTTTTTAATTGAGTGCCTTTCGAGATATAAAAATAGTTGTACTGGGGTTTAAATAATGAATGAAATAGAAAAAAGGTGCAATGGGTTTTAAATAATGAATGAAATAGAAAAAAAATCCAAACAGTGCTTCTGGGGAGTTTCAAACTAGACATGTCCAAACGGTTCCGGTTCCGGTTCCGGAACCGCCGGTTCCCGGTTTCCAAATGGCCGGAACCATATTCGAACCATCTTAATCCGGTTCCCGGTTCTATCCGTCGGTTCCGGTTCCGACGGTTCCATCCATCTCACCATCTAATAAGTATGTAATACTCCCTCCGTCCCAAAATATTTGTAGTTTAAAATGTAATACTCCCACCATTTTAAAATACTTGTAGTTTAAGGAGTTGAAGTTTGTCCCAAAATATTTGTAGTTTTGCTATAATCTATACATTTTTGACATTGTTTATCAAATATACCCTTATTTATGATAGTGCTGTCATTGTAAAAGTATTAAATTGTCTTGATACTTGAAATGTTTCAAGAGTAATATAGTCCATTACACATGTATTAATTTGTTTTCCTTAATTTGTGTGAAAATCCTAGAACTACAAGTATTTTGGGACGGAGGGAGTATGTATATCAGTATATATATTAGCTAGCAGTCAACCTACCATAATGATCAAACATCTTTAAACTCCTCTGATGCAGAGAACCGTTCGGTTCCCGGTTCTCGGTTCCGGCTCTCGGTTCCCGGTTCCGCCGGTTCCTCGGTTCTGAATATGTTGGATTCGTATTCGAACCGTTTCAATCCGGTTCTCGGTTCCGTTCGGTTCCCGGTTCTCGCCGGTTCCCGGTTCCAGTTCTACCCGCCGGTTCCGTCGGTTCCCGGTTCTATTTGGACATGTCTATTTCAAACCTAGCTAGTCCACGTGTAATGAAGGTAACACCACCAACTTGGCAAGCAGGTATATGTGTTATACTTTAACAATACAAATTATATACAAATTACGTAATTTTTTTTTTTTTTGGAAAATCCAGTGTGGGCCGTTGCACACGCTCACCTCTTAATAGATCCGCCCCTGCCACCCTCCCATTTATACGGAGATTAAGAAATGCTGGAAGTGATGTAAGAGCATCCACAATGGTTGAGCTCTTTCAAATAACTTTAATGTTCTTTCAATATGCCACATCCTCTCCAAGTCAACAAATAAAAACTCAAAGTTTTTTCTACAATGGTAGAGCTTTTTCACTAACTTTAACATTATAGCTTTCACTTGTATGATTCACTAGTATTTTTTAATGACCAACATAGAAAAATGTGAAAATTAATGTAAAGAGCTCTTGAAGAGAGCTCTGGAACAAACTAGAAAGAAAATATGGATATATACTCTGAGACAGAGGGAGTACGCAAATCGTTCAAAGCATATAGGCAGAGTTTCCAAGCAGAATGATTCATGCATTCTTTAGCTCTTTCCTTTTAGTAAAGTCAATCTGGACTTGGATTTTATACACACTAAAGGCTTGCCTGGTATATGGTTTTAAAAATAGAGATTTTTTTAAAACGGAGCTTTTTATTTGGACGCTACTATTTGGAGCGGCTAAAAAGTGTTTAGATTTTTAAAAAGCTCGACTTAAAAACTCTCTGTTGATACGCTTAATTAGCAAAAAACTAATTCCTTTTCAATCCATTTTGAACACACCGTTCTACCAATCAAGCCCTAAGTAGTTTTGAATTGGTACTAAGATCAGTAGGTTCAATGTCCTCACGGCATTTCCAATTACTGATGACAACACAACAGAAATTACCAAAAACAATCTGATTTTTTTGATTGAATATGTTAAATGAATGCCTCAATATGTTATTTGTTATTGATCAAGATTAAGTTTGAACATTCATTTTGAGACCAACGGAGTATATTTATTTGTATAATATATGATAATTTGCAATTTAGACCAAAACGACCCATCTCTAACCTCCTAGTTTTATATTTTGAAATATACGAAAAGTATACTCTCTTTCTTACATTGAACTAACCTCAAAATGGTCCATGCACGGTATCACTAAAATGTGTATAATATTGTTAGAGGTTTATTGTTGTGTGACAAAAAAAAAAAAAAAAAAAAAAAAAAAAAACTCCTTTGTTCTAGATTGGTAGTCTCATTTGACTATTCCATCATTTCAGTATTTTTTTTTTTTTAGGCTTTGACCAATAAGTCTCTAGGCCAAATAAAAACTACCAATAAGGACAGACATTTTGGAAACTCGCCAAAAAGTCCTTTAAATTTTTCCTGGACCAAAATGCCCCTATGCCCACACGTTCTTTTCTTCACGTTCTTCTCCTTCTATGTGGCTTCCACACTAGTTTGGGGATTGATCCGCTACATCTGCATTTTTTTTCCTCCACTACTCATTCTTCCTTTTTTTTCACCCAAAATTTTAAAATGCAATATCTCAAAATCTACAAATCGAAAAAAATTATCCGAAACCACTATTTTAATCGTGTCGTCAAGACGAATCAAATAAGTACACTCAACACATAATTCAACTTTTAGATATAAAAATTTCATTTTTCTCTTGTAAAAATTTGAGAAAATTATTTTTCATTTCTCAATTGATTTCACAGTTGTGTGATTTCACGGTTGTGTCATTTTTTCATTTTTTCACTTGTGAAAACTGAAAAATTCATCTCTCAATTTTTCATAATTATTAAAATAACTGAGGCATGTATTTCACAGTTGTTCACACATGAATTTGAATATAATAACTGAGACATTAATTTCACAGTTGTTTACACATGAGTTTGAGTTTAATAACTGAGATATTCATTTCACAGTTGTTCACACATGAGTTTGAATATAATAACTGGGAGATTCATTTCACAGTTGTTCCCACATGAGTTTGAGTTTAATAACTGAGACATTCATTTCACAATTGTTCACACACGATTTTTGAGTTTAATAACTGAGACATACATTTCACAGTTGTTCAAACATGAATTTAAATATAATAACTAGGACATTCGTTTCTCAATTGTTCACAACTAACACTCATTTTCATAATTGTGTATTGTCAAATGATTTTTAAACAATTATCAAATAAATTTCCGTTGTTAAACTAAATATTAAATTAATAAATGTAAAGTAACATCACGTGTGAAACAATTGATAACTCAATCTCGTAGTTGTTTAAAGTTAAAAAAATGAACGTACTCCCATATGTACTCTAGACAAATGACAAATTAATTGTTTCTATTATTATAAAAATTGAGTAAATATTCATTTATAAAGAATGCTCATACAAAAAAAAAAAAATAGAAATGTAGTTTTGTTGTGTTAAATTTAAAACAGTTCATAAAAGTCATAGGGATATGGCTGGTGGTAGAGTCTATCATATAAGACCAAGAGGTCTTGGGTTCAAACCATCGTTGAGGCAATATATTTTTAATTATTTATAGTTGTCAAAATGGAGGTGGGGAAGGGTGGTTGGAGGTCCGGCGGCGGTGACCCGGTGGCTGTGGTCGGCAGTGGTGGTGGCCGGTGGCTGTGGTGGCGGCCTGTGGCTGTGGTCGGCGGTGGTGGTCAAAGGTAAAGGTGGGTGTCAAAATGGTCAAAGGTTAGAGGTGTGAAAGGATTTTATTTGGATTTGGGGTATTTTTGCTATTTAAAAGGTGAAAGAGATTTATTGGTAAAATTGATTTGAACCTAAAGACCCTAAATTAGAATATGAAATGTTGTGTTTTTATTGGCAAATATCACATTCCCCCAAGGATTTGTTTGTAACCCCCCCCCCCCCCCCTTTTTTTTTTTTTATAATCGTCTTTAGTGGTTTCATAAATCAAGAATGAAGCAAGAAAAGAGAAGTGAGAAGTATTATTTACTGAGCAGCTTACGAAGTTAAGTGGTTTTAACGTTAACCTATTTTTTAGAAATATGACTAATTTCGTGGGACAAAAAAAAATGATAAAAGAGGCTATCACTTTAGGACATTGGGAGATTTAGTTAAAGATTTATAAAGATATACTCCTTCCGTCTCATTTGAAATTGTAAAATTTGTCATTTTGGTGTCCCGGTGTCCCATTAGAAATTGCTAAATTCAAAAATAGAAAGTTTTTTTTTAAAATAATTAGCCAGGCCCACGTGTCATAATCACATGAACTAACTCACATTCTATTCTCTTCACCACTTTCTCTTTCCTAAATATATATGTTAGGATTCATTGTTAGTACACCCATCTGATTTGATTGACCCATTCCACGTATCTTTTTGTGGACTTTAGGTTTACATGTAATGAAGTTATACTTCAATATTTAGACAAGTCCATTTCTAGATGTTTAGTAGTTAGGCTGAGTTGTGTTCGGTTTATCCATAGCGGTTTAGTGTCCCTCAAGCCGCCATCTTTAAACTGCCAGCATGGTGCCTTAAGTCCTTCATCAAAATCGCAGTTTGTGTCTTTGATGAAACCGCACTTCAAGTTCATTCATGAAACCGCACATGCATCTGGTGGAACCGCCGACCAAGATATTGAAGAAGTTATTGCTGTCATTTACTCCTTGAAGACAAACATTCACTTTACAACTGTAAATGAATGACTGGTGACTTGTCCTTAAACTTCAAGTCATGTTTCAGTTATTCTTGGAATGTCGGTTTGTCTCGCTTTTTGAAAAGTTACCGTTGTACTTTTCCAACAACTAAAAGAACAATGTCAGGTAGTGATCCAACAACTTCCTGCTACAAAGCAAAAGCAAAGGACGACAGTGATAGGTCAACCAATGGGATTGTGACAGCGCATAGAACCGCCATACAATGACTCACCTCTTTGTCCAACGGTCACTAATGCCTTCACTGTAAATAGCCTTCATTTCTCAACAATGAAGGTTGCTGAGCTTCAAAAAGAATATACCAAGTATTCAAGTTTGCTTTGAAGATTGAAAACCCACATATTCATATCTTCATCATCTCCTTAGCAAACCCAGATTTCTTCATCAAAGCTTCAAGCCTTCAAACCATCAAAACTCAGCCTTGCACAGAAAGTAATCACTTGCTCGCCATCACTTAGATATTTTGAGCTCTTGATTTCTTTCCACACCACACACCCGGAGTATATTCTCTTATAGATTATATACCTCGAAAACACAGGTTGTTATAATAGCATTGTTAGGTTAGATTGTTTATTTAGAGTTTAGATTCTTTTGTAATCTTGTAAAAACTCCTCTAAATCAATACAAGTCTAGTAGCTATTAGAAAATCCTAGGCTAACCACCTAGGTAGAGGACGTAGTTCTTTCAAGAACGAACCTCTTCAAATTGTGTGTCTTTGATCTTTAATTTCTGTCTTGTCATTTACATTTCTGTTTAATGAGCTTTATTTACTCTTATGTGAAATGACTTAATAAATGATTTGCATACTTCTGTGATACTTCAGTTGTGCCTTATCAGTTGCATCATTCCATTTTCAACCACTTAAACCGCCCTACTCGTTATAATTCAGTTTGGCCAAAACCGCAAAACTCCGTTGTGCATTTTATCTGAGCGGTTCTAGTGCTTTAAACCGCAATAGACCAAACTGATAAGCACTTGGTTGATTTTCAAGGGTATTTTGAAAAAGATTTTATACCGCTATTCACCCCCCCCCCTCTAGCGGTTCTATACCCTTGTTGCCCTTTGGGACCAACAAGTGGTATCAGAGCATATCCACCAAAAATCATTTTACAAGCTTAACTGCTTGGGTGCTGATCCAATGGCAAACATAAACTCCCATATGATGCAGGCATCCAACTCTAATCACTTACCTATTCTTAATGAAGATAGTTTCATCTTCTGGAAAGATAGGATGAAGAAGCACATGATATCTGAGGATCGCAAATTATGGACTGCAATTGTTAATGGACCCTATGTCCCGATGAAGGCTAACCCTGATGCAGGTACTGCTGGACAAACCGCGGAAATCAAGAAGCCGGAAGCTGAATGGACCGAAACTGATCAACGGAATGTGAACTTTGATGGTAGAGCTATGTCCATGCTTATATCAGCTATTGATCTAAGAACTCACTCAAAGGTTCTAGATTGCAATACCGCAAAGGAAACATGGGATGGCATTATTGACTTTCTGGAAAGAGATGCCGACACCAAGAAGAACCGCCTCTACCAACAGAGAAGGCTCTTTGATTACTTTGTCAAAGACCCAAAGGAATCTCTTCGCCAATGCTATGAGCGGTTCGTGGAAATTGTCAATGTATGTTTCTCTCTAGGGCACAAGTATTCCAATACTGACCTGAACATGAGATTCATGCAATCTCTTGGTAGCAAATGGCTGATCAAAACTACCAACATTGAAGACAACAAAGATCTGGAAGCTCTTGATCTTCGTCATCTTTGTGCCATGCTAAGGGTATTTGAATTCAAGCTTGAGGAAGCTCATGAAACCGAAAACAGATTCAAGTCTCTTTCTCTTGCCGCTTTCAACAATGCCACATCTCCAGTTTAAAATCCAGATCACCATCAAACCGCATCTAATACCCATTTACAAACCGCTTCTTTTGATCCAAATATTCCAAGATATATTCCTCAAACCGCACCTCCAGAGTATCACCAACCGCCTCATCAACCTTACCCTCAATATCAGCAACCCTATTCTCAGCCTCAGCAATCTCATCAATCCTACACTCCATCTCAAAATTCCCAAAGTGCAGCATCCATTTCTACTCAAGTTGACTTTGATGACATGGATGATGACGAGTTTGCTCTCTATGTGAAAAACTACACCAAGTTCAGAAAGAACAGAGCTCAATTTCAGTCAGGCGGCCCTGCAAAGTTTGTCCCTCCAACCAGATTCAACAAAGCAGCTGATGCTAAGAAAAGGGATGATCTTGTTTGTTACAACTGCAGACAACCAGGTCATTTTGCCTCCAGTTGTCCCAAACTGCGCTATGAAGCCGCTCCTGCCAAGAAACCGTTCAACAAGAATTTTTTCAAGAGAAGAGGAATGGTTGCTGAACAAGGATGTTGGTCCCAAAGGGCAACAAGGATATGAAAAATAGCTAGAGGGGGGGTGAATAGCTATTTTAAAATTCTTTTCGTACCCTTGAAAAACTCAATTGCAAATGCGCACTTTTTCAAATAAGCGTTATGATATGAGCCTAAGTGAGTGAGTGAAATGCACAACGGAATTTTAGTAATGTAAATAGGCGCAAAGTGTGATAAAGGGAGCGCACACACACACTAAGAATTTTGGCTCAAAGTGGGTGAAATAAGAAACTACGGCAAATGAGTTAACAACACAACACAATTCAGTTCAATCAATCTATAATGAGTAAACAAGCAAATAGTGAGTGAAGATAATAACTTGAAAGTAAATGACAAGATAATAACACAAGCTATTTGGAGAGGTTCGATCAATGAAAGATCTACGTCCTCTACCAAGATGGTTAGTCTTGGATTTCTAATGGAGATCTTATATAATGAGTAAGTGTTACAAATTACAACTTTTGAGCTTCTACACTAACTCAAGATCTAATATTCTATGAATGAACAAATCCAAAACAATAACCGGTGTATCTCTAAAAGATGGATCTAAGTGATCAAACTTAAAGAGCTGTGTGTGTGATTTTAGTATCAAGGCTCTTTAGATCTTTATGTTTTAGAGAACAATGAAACTAAAGTGTTATAGCTTGAAGATCTGGGCTAAGGATGAAGGTATGAAGATGTTCTTGAGAAATTCTGGAAAAACGAAGGCAATCTTCAAATCTTCAACAAATGCTTTGAGAGAGAAATTCTTGAAATTCTTAGCAAAACTCAGCAACTTCAAAATGTTGAAGTTATGGGGTATTTATAGTGAACTTAAAAAAATTAGCCGTTGGAGATCCTTGTGGATAAGATGTGCTGTCGCTCGTTGATTGGAGCATCCATATATTATGGACATTTTGACACTCAACATAAATGTGACCGTTGTGGATACGTGTCAACAAATTAGGCGCATATGCATCTTTTAACCACCGTTGGATCATTGGCGTAATTTGAATTCTCTTCAAGTCTTTGAATCTTCAATAAATCACTGAGTGTTGAATAAACACTTTGAGGCGCGTTTGAGCCAAGAGGCGCACATTATGTGTGCGCTAAACACAGGGGCGCAGATGTGCGTATCATAGCTAGGAAGAAATCCTTGTGCGCGCGTTCTGAGAGGCGCATGGCGCGAATGAAGAAAGGCGCATGGCGCGTGGCGCAGGAGGCGCATATGCGCGGCTCAAACTCACTGAGTGATTTTTCTTGAATCTTGATCTTCTTGCCCTATTTCTGAGCCTATTCTATAACAATGGACAACCTAAAAAATGAAGTATAAATACTTTTTACATGTGGGTCTAAAGTCCATGAAATAAAACTTAGGTGATGGATCAATCAAATCTAATAAATCATATTACATTAAAACTGAGATATATGTGGGCATACCCAACAATCTCCCCCTATTTGATTGATGCCATTACCTACTATATCAAGGACAAACATTATACTTGATAAAAACATGTCCAAATGAATGAAATTGGTAATTCATGTCTCAAGTTAATGCACACACTAGTCCAAGATATAGATTTCTAATCTATTCCAAAAGGATAACACATTACATATGGAAAGATAGAAATAACAGTTCAACACATTCAAAATGATATATGAATTTTAGTTTTGAAAAGTGTTTAAACCAAGTTTAAACTCAATGCATGAAAGTATGAAACAATTCAATATGATGCATATGAAATTAAACAATATTCATTGTTCTACAAACAAGGAGTTTGAGTGAACAAGGTTTGATAATAAGTGATGCATTGTTCTCATTAAAACTTGGGGTGTAGGAGTTACAGATTACAAGTTTTGAATAGAACAAAAACAAAAGGTGCTAAAACAAGTAAGCACAAAATCACTTACACAAAAGAGTTGCTTCTATTACAAAAGATTCTAATAACTTACAATCAAAAAATAGAAACTAAGGTTGGGAGGCGCGTCATCGTCCTTCAATCCTTCAACGATCTCTGAAACGGAGCGTTGAATCTGTTTAGCAAGCTGATGACTACGGTTCGCTAAGCCCTGAGTGTCAGTGACACTGGAGTGAGTGGCAATGATACCGTCTCTGATGTAACTCAAGTGATTCACATTGATGTTTTGATACTCATCAATGGAGCGCTGAGTGATTTGTTGCTGCTAAGAAATATTTTCTTCTAAGATTTGAATGTGAGCTTCAATGGCATTTTGAGCTGTGATAATGTCAGAAGAAATGTGTTCGGCGCGTCTGTCTGAGCTTGAGTGAGCAGTAGTGAAGTGAGTAACGACCAATTCTTTCAAAACATCCAACTTTGATACTAACACGTTCATGTTGGATTGAGACGCAGCAGACTGAGGTATGAAAGTAGGCGCAGAAGAGGTGGTTTGCGCCTGATCAGAATGAGGTTATACCTGAGTCTGCGCCGGAGGAGGAGTAGGAGCAGAAAGTTTGTCCTTGAGAGAATTCATCTCCCCATTAATGACAGCGATCTCTTCAGATTGATCAATAAGCAATGAAGTAAGAAGCTCAAATTGAGACTTATTTGCGTCTGTCCTTGCTCTAAATTTGCTTGCCCCTGCTGCAAAGATTGAAGAATAGAAAGTACCTCGCTCAAATCGGGAGCAGATGGAGGAGACGCAGGGGTAGCCTGGGGCGCATCAGATTATAGAGGCGCAACAGGAGATGGAGGCGCATGAGGAGGTGAAAGAGTAGGAGATGCATATTCATCTTCAGTTTCAACATCAACAGTTTCAACATCAACTGTTTCCGTTGTGATTAGATCTGGTCCAGAAGGAGGTGGAGGCGCAACTGGAGAAGGAGTGCGTTGAGGAATGGTCTCTTGCTCCCCCTGAACTGGTTCATCTATGTCTGAAACATCATCGCCAAAAAAATCAGAAAGGAGTTGTACCCTTGACACTTTGGTCTTTTGAATTTTGACAGGAGGCGCACGGGGAGCGGGGGCGCGTTGAGTAGGCGCGCACTGGGTAGGCGCAGGAACAGTAGGGCCTTTCTCAACATCAGCGCTTGAACCAGCGCCTTTCTTGCGCTCTAGCTTCTCTGACTCAGCAACTTGCTTGGCTTGAAAATCTTCATCTCTTTTCCGTTGAGCCTCAAGTCTGCTGGCTTCCTACGCTTGCCTTAGATCACGTTCTTCATCCGATTCAAATCTGGTACGTTTGATAGGCGCACGAGGAGGGTCATCAACCACCTATTTTCCTTTGCTTTTCTCTGCGCCTGGCAAGGGATCAGCGCTTCGACTTGCGCTGGCCGTCACTGCGCTTTTCTTTAATGGTGCGCCTTTAAGAACTGGCGCTTCATCTGATTTGGTGTCTTCATCGACTAAGCCTTCAACAGTTTTGATTTGAATGCCCTTGGCGCGCTTTGCAGGCTTCTTTCTGCGCTTTTTGAGGTCCAAGATCGCTTTTCCAAAAGTTGGAACATCATCAATTTTATACTCAGGATTCTCATTCAAAAATTTAACTAACTCAGGATAAGTTAGAAAAAGTTTTGTGAGAAGAAGGCAGTGGGAGCGAAACCTGGTCTTTCCATCACTCTTGTTCTTCACATACTTGTCAATCTGCTCACGCAACGTCTTGAACAAAATGTGAGGCCAGTGAAGCTTCTCCTTGGCCATGATGGCAGCTGTGTATTCCCATTGTTCCACCGTGAATCGGTTCACGTTCCCAGTTTTGAATACAATCGAAGTTCCCACCAAGTGCGCAATATGAGTCAAGAGTTCTCCACCATCTCGAATTTCAGTGTTTTTGATATTATTTTGAAGTGTGGGAATATTCAGAAGTGAAGCAGCCATCCTGTTCTGATCATCAATAGAGTAAGTCATCGGACGCCTAATAATGCGATCGTCACCCGTAGACGGAAAACTGAGTAAGTGTCGAATCACAGATGAGGAGATATGGACGTCTATATTTTGAACGCGAGCCTCAATCCTTTAGTGAGTGCGTCCATTAACATCAATTTCCACTAGAACAGCGGTGGAAAAGAACTCATCCACGAGGAGCGGAGAATAAAAAGACTGGTCCATGGTGAATAAAGGGAGCAGACCAGCAACGCGTAATGTTTCTATGATTTCTCTTCCAACAACTTCACCAGATAACTCTAACAGTTCAAGAGTTTCTTTAGTTTGAAATTTGCAAGGTCCATTTCATCTTGTGTAGATGTTGATGCTTTCTTAGGACCCATAAATTTATGAATATATATAGAAAACGAAGAAGAAAATGAGAGAGCAGAGAGATATAGAGAGAGAGAGACGAGAGAGAGAGACTGAGTTGGTAAGGGAGGGAGTAGGTGATGATTGATATATATAGGTTAGGTTTTAAAATTTTGCACTGATAAGGAAAAAATACAGTCAAAAATAAAAAATTGGAAGTTGAAAGGATGGCATTAATGAGGGATTTTGAAAAACGGCGGCTCATCACGACAAAAAGGACGTTCATTAATGAGGGATTTTTGGGATTTGAAGGGCATTAATGGCTGAATGACCTAAAGTGTCATGATGTGACATTTTGGGTTTAGAAAAACTGCTCCACTTTCCCTTTAAGTGTAAGAGCAATTTTGACTAATTTTTGCACAAACACCAAAAACATCTATTTTGGTGTAAGTTTGGGGTGCAAGAAATATATCCCCAGAAAATAAAAATTTTCAAAAAACGTAAAACGAGGGAAAAATTTAATTGCACAAGTACCCTTGAACAATTAATGGAAAGTCAAAAGACAAAGATTCCAATAATAAATGAACAGAATAAACATACCTGGTACTTGTGTATTGAATACGTTCAATCATTGAAATTAAATATTTGAGCATTGAATGAGCCGCAATAGTTAATGCGCGCATGAAGGGGCGCATTACTCATCAAGGCGCTTTACTCATGAAGGCGCGCAAAATAAATGATATAGATTGCATTACGTAATAGGCGCGCAGAGAAGTTTGAGGGCGCATAAGCGTTTGAAGCACATAAGATGCCAGGCGCGCGTGAGATACTGGGCGCGCAGGATATGATAGGCGCGCAGGATAGTGAGGCGCGCAGTAGGTGCTAGGCGCATGAAATTTCCTTGAAACTTTGAAATGATTTAACATTTGAACCTAATATACTCATAACTCAACAAAACATAAAATCATTAGTATTGACAAAACTATATTGAATTTAGTTGAGTTCAAGCATACCCATTTCACCTCTCAAAAACATGAACCGTTTCGCGTCGAGTGCTTTCATTAAAATGTCGGCGATTTGATAGTCGGTTCCCACGTATTCCAAATGAATATTGCCTTTCTCCACGTGGTCTTTGAGGAAGTGATATTTGATGTCGATGTGCTTGGTCTTTGAGTACATGACAGGATTTTCAGAAATCGCAATTGTTGATGTATTGTCGCAGTAAATGGGACAATTTTCTTCAATGATATCATAGTCCACCAATTGCTGCTTCATCCAAAGTATTTGACAGCAACAACTTCCCGCAGCGATATATTCGGCTTCGGTTGTTGAGACAGATACAGAAGCTTGTTTCTTACTTGCCCATGACACAAGTCGATATCCGAGGAAATGACAAGTGCCACTAGTGCTTTTCCTATCAATTGTGCACGCTGCATAATCCGCATCTGAATAACCTACAAGTTTAAAGTTCGAATCTTTGGTGTACCAAAGTCCAAGGTTAACAGTGCCAGAGAGATATCTTATAATACATTTCACAGCAATTAAGTGTGCTTCTCTAGGGTCGGATTGATAACGAGCACAAACACAAACACTAAACATAATATCGGCCAACTAGCAGTAAGATAAAGGAGTGAGCCAATCATACCTCGATAGAGCGTTTGATCAACACGTTTACCTTTTAAATCTTTGTCGAGTTTGTTGCCGGTGGCCATTGGAGTATCGTATGCTTTGGCGTTTTCAAGTCCAAACTTCTTGATTAAATCCTTTGTGTATTTGGCTTGATTGATAAAGATGCCTTCACTCATTTGCTTGATTTGAAGCCCGAGGAAGAATGTGAGTTCTCCCATCATGCTCATTTCAAACTTGCTCTTCATTAGTTTCTCAAAACGCTTGCACAACAATTCATTAGTAGAACCAAATATAATATCATCAACATAAATTTGAACAAGTAATTTATGACCATTATGTTTGGTAATGAAAAGAGTTGTATCGATTTTACCGCGAGTGAAGCCTTTTTCGATGAGAAACTTGGATAGTGTATCATACCATGCTCTTGGTGCTTGTTTGAGTCCATACAAAGCTTTCTGGAGTTTGTATACATGATTTGGAAATTGTGAATCTTCAAACCCAGGTGGTTGAGCAACATAGACTTGTTCTTGGAGTTCACCATTTAGAAACGAGCTCTTCACATCCATTTGATATAACTTGAAGTTCTTGTGAGCGGCGTAAGCTAGAAATAATCTGATAGCTTCAAGTCTTGCTACAGGCGCAAAAGTTTCATCGTAGTCAATTCCTTCTTCTTGCCTATAGCCTTGTGCAACCAATCTTGCTTTGTTTCTCGTGATGGTTCCATTCTCATCCATCTTGTTTCTGAACACCCATTTCGTACCAATAACTCCATGATCATTTGGTCTTGGAACTAGAGTCCAAACCTTACATCGTTCAAATTGATTGAGTTCTTATTGCATAGCAACAACCCAATTAGGATCTTGGAGCGCTTCATCAGCCTTCTTCGGTTCAATTTGAGAGATAAAAGCAGTGTAAGCATCAAAGTTTGTAGCTCTCCTTGTACGAACTTCAGGAGGTAAGTTAGGTTGAGTCGTAGTAACTTGAAGGTCTTCAATTGGTACATCTTCAGCAGATTCTAAGTCATCAAAATTTGGGGGTTGAATTGGTGTAGAGTTGAAACTTGGGTTAACACCAGATGCAGCAGTAGAAATAGGCGCTTGAGAGGAATCATGAGGCGCATCATTGAAATGAGGCGCAATAGAGGATTCACCAGGCGCATTATACATTGAATTAGGCGCATGTGATGTAGATGGATTTCCTTGAGTTGATAAATTCTGACCTTGAGTGGGTGCAACATAAGTAGGAGCACCTGTATCATTTAGCTCAACAGAATCATCAGCAACATTTGGAGCTAAATGTGGCTCAAGGAGAGAATGTTCATCAAAAGTAACATGTACAGATTCAACTATCACTAATGTAGTTCTATTAAAAACGCGAAAAGCTTTAGAGTGTTTGGCATACCCAACAAAAATACCTTCGTCGGCTTTGGCATCGAATTTACCTCTATGTTCGTTTCCGTTGTAGAGGATATAACATTTGCAACCAAAGATCTTGAAGAATGCAATGTTGGGAGTTCTACCACGCCAAAGCTCATACGGAGTCTTGTTGTGAAGTTTGTTGATGAGGGAACGATTTTGAGGAAAACATGCAGTGTTGATAGCTTCTTCCCAAAAGTACTTAGGCAATTTTGCTTCAGCTATCATCGTCTTTCCCGCTTCAATCAACATCCTATTCTTTCGTTCAACAACGCCATTTTGTTGAGGGACTCCGGTGGTTGAAAAGTTGTGATCTATCCCATGATCTTCACAATATCGAGCAACACCGTTGTTTTTGAATTCTGTTCCATTGTCGGATCGAACACTAACGATGTCATCTTCTTTTTGGGTTTGGAGCAGTCGAAATAAGGTTGTGAGAATATCATAACAATCATCTTTTGTAATCATCATCTCCACCCATGTATATCTTGAATAATCATCCACCACAACTAGAGTATACTTGTTTCTTCTAATGCTTGCGGTGGTGACTGGTCCAAATAGATCAATGTGAAGCAGTTGCAAACATCTAGTAGTTGAAGGATTTGACTTGCTTGAAAATGACTGCTTCGGTTGTTTGCCAAGTTGACATGCGGCGCACTTTTTGTCATGATGATTAGCAACCTTGGGAAGTCCTTTGACAAGATTATTCCTGCTGAGTTTAGATAGATACTTGAAGTTCAAGTGACTTAAGCGCTTGTGCAACAGCCAACTATTTCCGTTCACACTTTTTGCTACAAAACAAAGATTAGTACTAGAGTTCATACTATGGAAATCAATAATATAAATATTTGTCTTACGATATCCCGTGAGTAAGATAGCTCCAGTTTTGCCATTCTTGATAAGACATTGCGTTGAAGTAAAATAGCATTCTAATCCTTTGTCGCAGAATTGAGATATGGATAATAAGTTGTGCTTGAGCCCTTCGACGAGTGTGACTCTTTCAATGCACACTTTGTCTTTCTTGAGCTTTCCATATGCTACAACTTGACCTTTGTTATTATCACCAAAAGTTACGGAGGGACCTCTTTCTTCATGGACATCTTCTAATAAGGATTCATCTCCAGTCATGTGTCTTGAACACCCACTATCGAGAATCCATTCATAATTTCTAGCTTTTGAAGATCCAGCCATGAAACAAAGAACCTGAAATATAGACATTTAAGCAGGTCCCCTTTATTCCTTTTGGGTCCTAGGGTTAGCAACTTTTGACAACCCACTCTTGCTTGACCTTAGGATTTTTACGTCCTTTGGCATTGGGAGTGAATCGCAAAAGGCATTCCACGGCCTTGTGTCCTGAACAATCACAAATGGAACAATGATGAAAGCCACCAATCACGTGAGTTTTCACAAACTCTTTACTTTTCTTGGGGATGGCATTCTTCTTTGGGTCAGATGAACTAGCCTTAACAAAATCTTTCTTTTGAAATTTTGGAGCGCTTCTTCTCGGAAGGCGCATAGGGCTAGGAGGCGCACGGCGATGAGGCGCGTGGCTCTTAGGTGCATAATGAGCACTCGGAGAAGGAGCGCGCCTATTTTCAAGAATGATTTTGCTAGGAGATGGTTCATCTGTAGCTATATCTTTCCCTTTAGCATTCCCAAATTGCTTCGTTGGGTAGACATAATGGAATGTTTGTATCTTGACTTTTTCCTGTCTTTTACCCATTGAATTAGAATGTTTTTCCTTGGGAATTTCAAAAGTTTGCTGGTTAGTAAATTCACTATCTCTTTCAGCACAGACATCACATTTAAAGTTGTCACTAGTTGATGAGAATCCCAAGCCACTTTTATCACCACTGACTTTTTGGGATTCAAATATATTCTCCATAGTGACACGAGAATTGGACCACTCATTTGTAATCTTTTTAAGATCAGTAATTTGAGCAACCAATTCATCGTTTTGAACTTTAAGAAGTGAGTTCTGTTCTGTTAGAAAAGTGTTTTTAACAGTAAGAGGAGTCATGCTCTTTATCTGCTCCTTAAGGAGGGTGAGTTCAGATTTAAATAGAGATTTCTCGGTCTTAAGCTGTGAAATTTCATCACATGATAGTGGTAAAGCTTCCTTCATACTATCAAATCTAGTGATTACCTTTTCAGCCTTCTTGAACAATTTTTCTTGTTCAGCAATCACTTCATCATCATTGATTTTGGAGATTGGAGCAGTTGGTTCAACTTGAGGTCTAATGCATGCTCCTTTTCTCAATTTGTTCCTTGCACCAAGATCACATCGTGAGAATAACAATCCACCATCGCTTTGAGCCAGAGTGAGAAATCCTTGTTCAACGAGCTCGCTGATGGTTGGTCCTTTCTTCTTTTTCACTTCTTGAAAACCTGCAGATTTCTTGATAGGTTTATTCAAGGCATTCATGTCGGGAACATCCTTGGAGAAGTCATCATCAGAATCATAAGTATCCACTTCATCATCATTTGCCATCAAACAAACGAGTCCATCATCGGAATCTTCATCGCTCTCATCGGAGTCTGTTTCAATCCAAGTGTTCTGCTCATTTGCTGGTGCTTCTTCTTCAGCAATCATTCCCTTGTGACGAGTGAACTTGGGAGTGAATTTTGGAGTATGGCTGCTCTTCTTCTGCATATATTCAAATTTGGGGATCGGGCAGCTTGATGCAAAATGTCCGAGTTTCCTGCAATTAAAACAAACAAGATCTTATTTTCTTTTTGAATCACTGCTCCTTGTAAACTTTTGAGGAGCTTTGCTGGTAGATCCTTGTAATTTGTTGGTTGAGCCGGGTCTTGAGAATTTTCTGAACTTTTGAAATTTCTTCACAAATAAAGCGAAGTCTTCATCATCCATGTCTAATAGCTCAGAAGTAGAAATTTTGGGATCGGAACTTTTTTCATCATGATTCGGCGCAGGAGCAGGCGCAGGTGCAAGCGCAGCTTCTCTGTGCGCCACCATAGCCATAGATTTTGACTTTCCTTCAGTTTCGCTGATTCGTTGGAGTTTGAGCTCATAAAGCTTGAGATTTGCATAAAGGTTCCTTAATGTCCATACATCTAAAGTTCCAGCGTCTTCAAGAGCGCTAGATTTATGTAGGTATCTTGATCCAAAAGCTTGTAGAAAATTTACATTCAAATCTTTGTTGGTAAACTTCATGCCAAGTGAAATACATAGATTGATAATTTCACAGTAGCGTTCATAAGTTTGCCTCAAGTTTTCACCAGAGAGTTGAGAGAAATTGTTGAATCTCTTTTGTACTTCGTATTTATTATTCTCCTTGTAAACCGTGTCTCCTTCTATATGCTCTTCAATAGAATCCCATAGCTCATTAGCAGTAGCACAATGCATGACTTGTTGTTTCATAGCCGTGCTTAGAGTGCTTAGAAGAATGTTTCTTGCTTTGCCATCATTTGCAACTCTTCTAATTTCTTCCTCGGTCCATTCTTTCCTTGGTTTTAAAACTGTAGGTTGAGCAGCGTTGGTGCGTGGATTTGGATTCGCCTTCATCGGAATATAAGGTCCATAAATGACGGTGTCATGGAGCCTTTCATCGATTGAGTTGAGATGAGTCAATATGCTGAATTTCCACACGTCAAAATGATCTTCATCAAAGACCGGAACGTGAGTGTAGTTTGCAGTTGCCATAAGTTTTGAGTTTGCCATTTAGAATCGGCACCCAAGCTGTTAAGCTTGAAAAACGAAAACTGTTTTATAAAGGAGTTTGCTCTGATACCACTTGTTGGTCCCAAAGGGCAACAAGGGTATGAAAAATAGCTAGAGGGGGGGGGGGGGTGAATAGCTGTTTTAAAATTCTTTTCGTACCCTTGAAAAACTCAATTGCAAATGCATACTTTTTCAAGTAAGCGTTATGATATGCGCCTAAGTGAGTGAGTGAAATGCACAGCGGAATTTAGTAATGTAAATAGGCGCAAAGTGTGATTAAGGGAGCGCACACACACACTAAGGATTTTGGCTCAAAGTGGGTGAAATAAGAAACTACGGCAAATGAGTTAACAACACAACACAATTCAGTTCAATCAATCTATAATGAGTAAACAAGCAAATAGTGAGTGAAGATAATAACTTGAAAGTAAATGACAAGATAATAACACAAGCTATTTGGAGAGGTTCGATCAATGAAAGATCTACGTCCTCTACCAAGATGGTTAGTCTTGGATTTCTAATGGAGATCTTATATAATGAGTAAGTGTTACAAATTACAACTTTTGAGCTTCTACACTAACTCAAGATCTAATATTCTATGAATGAACAAATCCAAAACAATAACCGGTGTATCTCTAAAAGATGGATCTAAGTGATCAAACTTAAAGAGCTGTGTGTGTGATTTTAGTATCAAGGCTCTTTAGATCTTTATGTTTTAGAGAACAATGAAACTAAAGTGTTATAGCTTGAAGATCTGGGCTAAAGATGAAGGTATGAAGATGTTCTTGAGAAATTCTGGAAAAACGAAGGCAATCTTCAAATCTTCAACAAATGCTTTGAGAGAGAAATTCTTGAAATTCTTAGCAAAACTCAGCAACTTCAAAATGTTGAAGTTATGGGGTATTTATAGTGAACTTCAAAAAATTAGCCGTTGGAGATCCTTGTGGATAAGATGTGCTGTCGCTCGTTGATTGGAGCATCCATATATTATGGACATTTTGACACTCAACATAAATGTGACCGTTGTGGATACGTGTCAACAGATTAGGCGCATATGCATCTTTTAACCACCGTTGGATCATTGGCATAATTTGAATTCTCTTCAAGTCTTTGAATCTTCAATAAATCACTGAGTGTTGAATAAACACTTTGAGGCGCGTTTGAGCCAAGAGGCGCACATTATGTGTGCGCTAAGCACAGGGGCGCAGATGTGCGTATCATAGCTAGGAAGAAATCCTTGTGCGCGCGTTCTGAGAGGCGTATGGCGCGAATGAAGAAAGGCGCATGGCGCGTGGCGCAGGAGGCGCATATGCGCGGCTCAAACTCACTGAGTGATTTTTCTTGAATCTTGATCTTCTTGCCCTATTTCTGAGCCTATTCTATAACAATGGACAACCTAAAAAATGAAGTATAAATACTTTTTACATGTGGGTCTAAAGTCCATGAAATAAAACTTAGGTGATGGATCAATCAAATCTAATAAATCCTATTACATTAAAACTGAGATATATGTGGGCATACCCAACAATCTCCCCTTATTTGATTGATGCCATTACCTACTATATCAAGGACAAACATTATACTTGATAAAAACATGTCCAAATGAATGAAATTGGTAATTCATGTCTCAAGTTAATGCACACACTAGTCCAAGATATAGATTTCTAATCTATTCCAAAAAGGATAACACATTACATATGGAAAGATAGAAATAACAGTTCAACACATTCAAAATGATATATGAATTTTAGTTTTGAAAAGTGTTTAAACCAAGTTTAAACTCAATGCATGAAAGTATGAAACAATTCAATATGATGCATATGAAATTAAACAATATTCATTGTTCTACAAACAAGGAGTTTGAGTGAACAAGGTTTGATAATAAGTGATGCATTGTTCTCATTAAAACTTGGGGTGTAGGAGTTACAGATTACAAGTTTTGAATAGAACAAAAACAAAAGGTGCTAAAACAAGTAAGCACAAAATCACTTACACAAAAGAGTTGCTTCTATTACAAAAGATTCTAATAACTTACAATCAAAAAATAGAAACTAAGGGTTGGGAGGCGCGTCATCGTCCTTCAATCCTTCAACGATCTCTGAAACGGAGCGCTGAATCTGTTTAGCAAGCTGATGACTACGGTTCGCTAAGCCCTGAGTGTCAGTGACACTGGAGTGAGTGGCAATGATACTGTCTCTGATGTAACTCAAGTGATTCACATTGATGTTTTGATACTCATCAATGGAGCGCTGAGTGATTTGTTGCTGCTAAGAAATATTTTCTTCTAAAAAATGAAGTATAAATACTTTTTACATGTGGGTTATAAGTCCATGAAATAAAACTTAGGTGATGGATCAATCAAATCTAATAAATCCTATTACATTAAAACTGAGATATATGTGGGCATACCCAACAAAGGAGAACAACCATTAACATGGATGGGTTCTGATACAGATGATAGTGATGAAGATGAAGTAGTTGTAAATCTTTGCCTAATGGGATTTGAAGAAAAAGTTGAAATTGATGAAAGCCTTTCACTGCCACTCCATCAAATGAAGTCAGTTTCACCAAGAACTCCTGAAGCTAAACAAGGAAAAACTCCTACTTCACCAAACTACTCTCCTGAGGATCAAACCGAACAAAGCCATGATGACCAGGTACTTGAACGTGCTAATGTTATTTGTCAACAACACACTGTGCTTAAAAAGGCATATAAATTAATGGCTGCGGAACTTGAATATTCCCAAAAAAGAGTGCAAGTCCCATAAGGAGGAGATTGAAAATCTCAAGCTCCAAATTGTTAGGATAGCTTCTATTGTGGAAGAAAACCTCTACCTTAAGGACAGAACCGAGGTACTTCTCACCCGAATCCATGATCTTACTGCACAAAGGGATGAACTTCAAAAAGTGACCGATGTGTGGACTAAGTCTGGTGTCACCATGGAACAAATCGTTAATTCACAAATTCTCTCTAAAGAGAAAAGTGGATTGGGATTTAAAACTGATGATGGGTGTAAGTGTCCTTGTCTATGTGCTGAAGGTGGTGTGAAACCAACTGAACAAACCAAAGAAATTCCTAAGGTGAATCATGCTGGTAAAAAGGGCTCAAAACAAGAAATTAAAAAGCAAAATTATTTCTATGAGTATCCTAAAAACCAGACTGGGAGAGATCCAAAGTGGAAAGCGAAATCCACAGCGGCTGAGGCAACCAAAGAAGTATTGAGTGATGAAACCGCTCCTAGTCGGTTTAAGGAATATCCTGTTATATTTCCTAAAGCCGCACCTAAGAGGAAGGTTGAGCTCAAGAAGGTTAACTTTGTTAAAGCCAAAACCGCTGACCCAGTAAAACATGAGAAACCGAAGGTCAGTAAAGGGTTTGTAAAACCGCAACCACAACCTGGCTTAATTCATTGTTCTATTTGTGCCGATTTTGGTCATAGTGCTGGTCATTGTCTTTTAAGATTCACACCCAATGCAAAGGGATGTAAAAATTCTAAGGTCAAACAGGTGTGGGTCCCAAAAAGCTGCTAACCCTAGGACCCAAGGAATAAGGGGGACCAAAACCTTTGATGTTTATTTTTCAGATTTCATGTTTTATGGCTGGAACCGCTAAGAAGAAGAAGGATCTCTGGTATTTGGATAGTGGATGCTCACGACACATGACTGGAGATTCCGAACTACTCTGCAGTTTCATCCAAATGAAAGGTCCCCCAGTAGTGTTTGGTAACAACAAGAAAAGAGAAATAGTAGGATATGGAGCAATCAAGCGAGGAAAGGTGACTATTGAAAATGTGTCACTAGTAGAAGGACTCAAGCACAACCTTCTCTCCATATATCAGTTTTGTGACAAAGGAATGAACTGCATCTTCTCCTCAACTAGCTATTATATCAAAGATGCTTCCTCTGGAGTCACTCTACTGACTGGCAACAGAACAGGTGATGTTTATATGATAGATTTAAGAAATATTGTTTCTATTGCTGACCTCTGTTTTGTAGCCAAAAATATAAGTGAAAGCAGCTGGTTATGGCATAAGCGGCTCAGCCACTTGAACTTCAAGTATCTAGCAAAACTGCACAGGGATGGTCTAGTAAAAGGACTACCCAAAGTGGTTGATCATCATGATGAAAAGTGTAAAGCATGCCAGCTTGGAAAGCAGCCCAAACAGTCATTTCCTAGTAAAATCGCGCCTTCAACGAACCGCTGTTTGCAACTGATGCACATGGATTTATTTGGACCTGTCGCAACCGCCAGTATAGGAGGAAACCGCTATACACTTGTGGTGGTTGATGATTATTCAAGATATACATGGGTGGAAATGATGGCCTCTAAAGATGATACTTATGGCATCGTAACCGCTCTCTTTAGACAGCTCCAAACTCAGAAATTGGATGACATTGTTGCCGTGCGCTTAGATAATGGAACCGAATTTACAAACAATGGTGTTGCCCAATATTGTGATGATCATGGAATGGATCATAATTTCTCTACCGCTGGAGTTCCACAACAGAATGGAGTGGTGGAAAGAAAGAACAGAACTTTGATTGAAGCCGGGAAGACTATGATTGCAGAAGCCAAGCTTCCCAAATACTTCTGAGCCGAAGCTGTCAATACCGTATGTTTCACCCAAAACCGCTCCCTCATCATCAAAGTTCACAACAAGACTCCTTATGAATTGTGGAGAGGCAGATTACCCAACATTGCCTTCTTCAAGATATTTGGATGCAAGTGCTACATCTTGTACAATGGCAAAGAGCATCGAGGTAAATTTGATGCTAAGGCCGATGAAGGTATTTTTGTTGGTTATTCAAAACACTCTAAAGCTTTTCGTTGTTTCAATAAAACTTCA
The DNA here is from genome assembly GCA_026119855.1 of Campanula takesimana. NCBI lineage: Eukaryota > Viridiplantae > Streptophyta > Magnoliopsida > Asterales > Campanulaceae > Campanula > Campanula takesimana. The sequence continues at coordinate 366,797 of JAOWBW010000700.1, forward strand.
TTAAAAATTGTAGAGTCAGTCCATGTTACATTTGATGAACATGATCTTTTTGAGCCACATATGGCTCCAAATGTTGCTGATGATTTTAGTGGTTTTGAGACAGGTACATCTTACCCTAATCATGCAACCGCAAATGACCAACCTACTCAAACCGCTCCATCAGGTTCTCCAGCTGCTCCAAATCAAACCGAAGGTGTTGCTGTAGAACCTCACTCTTCTGATCCCATTCAAACTGTTGATCCAGTTCCAAACATCAACTTCAATGAAGATTTCAATGATTATCAAGAAGAGCCTCCTCTAGAAAATCTTCAAGAAATAGTAGTTCATGAAGACCTCCCTCCAGAAATCAATGAGCATAGAGACCATCCAACAACCAATGTTATAGGTCCTATCAGTTCTGGTGTTCAAACAAGAGGAAGCTTAACTCATAGAGATAACCATAGTTTGTTCTCAACCGCATTGTTATCTCAGATGGAACCGAAAAAGGTAGATGAAGCTCTAAGTGATCCAAGTTGGGTAGCTGCAATGCAAGAAGAGCTCAATCAGTTTGAAAGATGCAGAGTTTGGACTCTAGTTCTAAGGCCCAGAGATCACACTGTAATTGGAACAAAATGGGTATATAGAAACAAGATGGATGAAAGTGGTGCTATAACTAGAAACAAAGCTAGGTTGGTTGCTCAAGGTTATAGGCAAGAAGAAGGGATTGATTATGATGAAACCTTTGCCCCTGTAGCCAGACTCGAAGCCATAAGATTGTTCCTGGCCTATGCCTCCTTCAAGAAATTCAAGTTATATCAAATGGATGTGAAGAGTGCATTTCTGAATGGTGAACTACAAGAAGAAGTTTATGTAGCCCTACCGCCAGGATTTGAAGACAACAAATTTCCAAATCATGTCTTCAAACTCAAGAAGGCACTGTATGGACTCAAACAAGCTCCAAGAGCATGGTATGACACTCTATCTAAATTTCTTATTGAACAAGGCTTCTCTCGAGGTAAAATTGATACAACTCTATTTATAGCTAAACACAAAGGTCATTCATTATGTAATAACCGGCAATTATGGCCCAATTATTTTATTTTCGTGGGACTCTTTTATTTATCTTGGACTCAATTAATTAATGAGTAAGTATTGGGTTTACTTTGGGCTTTGGGAAATTAAAACCCAATAGGATATTGAAATCCTTTTCGATTGGGGAATTAAAACCCTTTTAATATAAATATTCCCTAACCCTAAGACCCTAGTTTTATTTTCTATCTCAAAAGAAAAAGCAAAAGAATGGGAAAGAGGGGACGGCGCAGAGAAGAGAGCAGCCGCAGAAGGTTGAGGCAGAGGTAGAGCCGGAGAAGGAGAAGAGAAAGAGAGAAGGTGAACGTGTTCATCAAGGTAAATCGAGAACCCATAAATCCTTCTTCTCCATCTTTATTAAGCTTTGATCATTAGGAATTCAAACCCTAAGAAGATGATGATCAACTAGGGTTGGCTGTGATTAGTAACTCGTGAACAGTAACCTGTGAACAGTGATTCGTGAATAGTAACTCGTGAACAGTACCTGTGAACAGTGATTCGTGAATAGTAATCTGTGAATAGTAATTCGTGAATAGTAATCTGTGAATAGTAATTTGTGAATATTAACTCGTGAACAGTGCCTGTGAACAGTGATTCGTGAATAGTAATCTGTGAATAGTAATTCGTGAATAGTAATCTGTGAATAGTGTTTTGGTGAGTATAATAGAACCCTAAAGCATATTAATTGGGAATAGAAACAATGAAACCCTAGGGGTATTTTGGTAAACTAAAAAAAGGTATTTTGGGAATACAAATAAAGGGTAGTACAAACCCTAGAATGAATATCAACCTTAAAAGGGGTTAAAGAAGATAAACCCATAAGGTTAAGAAAGTAAAAGAAAAGTATTTGGGGACGGAGGTAAATAGTTTACTTTTGTCTAAGAAAGTTATTTTCGCATGATTGTAGATTCGTGCGCGTGGTTGTGCAAGAAGAGTTAACGCAAGGCTAAGGTAAGGGATTACGCTCTTAGTTGTGTATTGATTCTTAATCCTTTGTTAGGATTCCCAATCTTTGTTTTTATAAAGTAAACTATCTGTGTGGCTAGATAGTCTTTTAATAACTATTCCGTTCTGCGAATTGTTTCGTCTTTTGTTATCTACTCTATTGATATTGTTATTGTTCAATAGGGGTATCATGTGTATGATTGATTTTGTAACCTTGGTGTCCAAGTGAGATGTGTATCTTTAAAAAGTGATCAAGTAAAGTTTGTAAAGTTAAGCTTTATTTTGTAAAAGCTCTTTAAAGTGAAGTTTTGTAATAAGTAAAGTGATTACAGTTATCCATAATCCCGAAACGGATAAGTGGACCCCTACAGTTATCCATAATCCCGAAACGGATAAGTGGACCCTCACAGTTATCCATAGTTCTAAGTTGAACATGTGGACCCCTTTGCGTTGCTTGATGAAGTAACGTAGGTTATCATGATATACCGATTTTGGGTGCGGTCAGTAGAAACCCGAGCCCTGGGTACAGCGCGTGCTTAATCCCTAAATGAAGTAAAGTGAAGTAAAGTAAAGTAAAGATAAGTAAAGTGTGTGTAAAAGTTGTGATTTTGGAAACTGTCTCTGAAGCCACGTGTTTTCAAGTAATGAATTGATTTTCATCAAGTTAAATGTTTTCAAACTGAGTGGTTGTTTGATCATTGAGTTATCCTTTCGTTGTTAATTCTTTGTTACCGTTCGTTTCGGTTATCTCCTCTTAGTACCCGAGGGGATCCCGTATGAACTTACTGGGCATTGTTCGCTCATTCCTTCCATTCTTATTTCTTTCCAGGTTATAAATAAGCAAGTCAAGAGTCGCAAAGTTTTGGCGGCATAAGAGTTACCTTTGGAAGAAGTTAGTTAATAGTTATGTTTTCCGCTGCGTTTAAGTTCTAGTCTTTATTTTCCGTTAGTTACCGTTTGAGCTAGTGACTTGTACTAGCCGTTTGGATTTGAATGTCAGTTAAAGTTTGAATTGTGGTTAATTGTAGCCGTTGGGGCATTCTGAATTTGGGATTTATTCAAATAAGTTATTATTTAATAGTAGTGAAAAGTTGGGGTGTTACAGTTGGTATCAGAGCCCCGGTTTAAGATTACTTGGGAGACTCAGACTTAGAAGTTAAGACTATTGGGAGAAGTAGTACTTAACGATGTTCGGCTTTAGAACTCTGATAAGAACAGAGTATTTTGAGAAGCACTAATGGAGGAAACCTGCTATTTAGGGAAACTTTCCATTTTGGGAAACTTTCTAAGTTTGAAAACTTTTCTTTTGTAGAAACTTACTATTTTAGGAAAGAACCTAAGACAAGATTTCCTCGAGGAATATTGAGGAATATAAAGGATTATAAGTGAACACTTTAGGAATGAAACTTGAAGGATTACACTGGAATGTTATCACTTTAAGTTGCTTATGCAAATAATGGTTATGGTCATATACCTTTGGGGTTATATGGTACTGATAATAGTTATGTCCAAACTGTAAGTTATGGACGGATATAGAAGAAACTCGAAAATGAACTTGAAGTATAGAATGGTTAAGCAAAGAGTGATCCAGAAGTATGTACTCAAAATCCTGAAGCTGAAAGGAGAATTAAAAGATGAAAAGGTCAAGGTGAGTCTTGCATTGGGAAAATAGATGCGAGATAGGAAGGCTCGGCTAGGTTCTAGCAGAGAGTTAGAAGAAGTAAAAGAGACTATGAGTCAAAATGAGAGGGACTACCATGAGGTCAGAGAAGAGGCCTATCAATGGTATTATGAACTGGAAAAGTTCGAGGAAGAAAAGGATATAGAGCTTAAACCGACCACACTTATAGGTAATGAAGCACCAAATGAGGAAGAATTAGTAGCTGATGATGAAATCGAGGAAGTAGATATCAACCTGGAAGCAATAAAGCTAATCCAATTGAAATTATTGATGATGAACCACCAATGGTACCAGTTCGTAGGTCCAGAGGTAGACCACGAGGCTCTAAGAAGACACCAAAGGTGCCTAGTGGAAGACCTAAGGGAAGGCCTAGGAAGGTGTCCATGATTGAAAAGTGGAACATAGAATTTATATCATTCATAGTATTGATAGTCAGTTCTAGTTAGAGAAAATACTAGACTTTTTGTTTTGTTTACTTTTATTCCAAGAAGATCCTCGTAATAAAATTTTATGATTTATTCTAAGCAAATGGCTTTGTTTAGTGTTTCGTTCTTAAATGTTAAAGCATGTGAGCGAGTCTAGAACGAGAAAGTATGGGTCAAGTGAAAAGACCTTAAGTATAATTGGCTTATTGAAACGGTCAAGTGAAATTAGTTTTGGTCTAGTAAAACGATCGAAACAAGAATAAAGTGACCTATTGAAGCGGTCAAAAGTAAAAGTGATTGGCTTAGTAAAACGGCCAAAATGTGAATGAAAGTAGGTCTAGTGAATCGACCTGCGATGAATAAGTAAAGTCTAGTAAAATGATTTTCCTAAGTAGAATTGGTCTATTGGAACGACCGGGAATCTAGTAAACCGATCTTATGTAAAAGTTACGTCTTTTGGGGACGGCCTATTTATGTAAAAGTTACGTCTTTTGGGGACGGCCTATTTATGTAAAAGTATTAAGCATAGTACGATGCTTGTGTTCGCATGAGTAATAGTGTTAAATGTGCGAGTTAACCTGGAACAAGTAAGAATGGTCTATTGAAACGACCAATGAAAGTGATTATGGTCTATTGAAATGACCGATTAAAATAGAAATGGTCTAATGAAGCGACCAATAAATCTAGTAAAGTCGACTAATGAAAATAGTGATGGTCTGTTGAAGCGACCAGTGGTTAGTGAATGACCTATAAATAGAATGTTAGTCTGTAGAGACGAGCTATAGTATGAGAGAGCGTGAAAGAGTCTCGTATTCATGATAACTAATGATAGTATCATATTATTCGGCAAGTGTTCGAAACGGCAGAGTGACTGAGTTTATGATACTAACTCAAGGAAGTATGACGGTGAACGACTATGGTGATAGATTCACCGAATTGCTAGAATTTGCCCTAACGCTCTTCGATGATGAAACGCAAAAGGCTCGAGAATTTTGAACTGGTTTGAGCGACCCAATCCGATACGAATCACTCCATTAATGCTACCAACCTATGATCAAGTGTTGGATGGGGCAAGGATAGTAGAGAAATAATCTGATAGTTATCGCAGTCAAATGAGAAAGAGTCGACTGAATCTAAATGATGGGAATAATAAGCGAAAGGATGCTGATGATCGTGAGAAGGAACGTAATACAAGTAAGTACCATAAGAACGACGCCAAGGGGCAATGTTCTGATTAAGAAGTGCCAAATGATTGCTTGGCTAGGAATGTGAAATTAATTCCTGAGGCGTTAGAGAATTCTTTAGTTATGGATATTCAAATTAGAGAATCGATCCCTATTACGTCTATATCTAGGAAGTGTCCTTTGAAATTGGACGAGAAAGAACTTGAGATTGATCTCATTAGTTTAGGACATCGAAGAATTTGATGTAATCTTGGGAATTGACTAGTTGGCTGCATACCATGCCCATGTGGATTGTTTTAAGAAGGAAGTCCACTTCATATTGTTATCTGGAAAAGAGTGTTATTTTCAAGGGACGAAACCTAGAAGCCGATCGGACCTTATATCGGTAATGAAGGCGCGTAAGCTGTTAAGAGAAGGGTGTGGAGGATTTCTGGAATATGTGAGTACTACGGACCAGAAGGAAGTAACTATAGAATCACTTTCTGTGATTAGAGATTTCAAGGACGTGTTTCGTGAGGATTTACCGGGAATACCTCCATAAAGAGAAGTAGAATTTTCTATCGATCTAGTACGGAGAGTTCACCAATATCGAAGGCGTCGTATAGAATGGCTCCGTCAGAATTGAAGAATTAAAGGAGCAACTGCAAGAGTTGTTGAATAAGAGTTTGGTTAGACCGAGTGTATCACCATAGGGTGCACCGGTGTTATTTGTAAAGAAGAAGGATGGGTCGATGAGGTTATGTATCGACTATCGTGAATTGAACCGTGTGACGGTGAGGAACCAATATCCGTTACCAAGAATAGATGAATTGTTTGACCAACTTGTGGAGCGTGCTATTTCTCGAAGATAGATTTGAGGTCTGGTTATCATCAACTGAGAGTAAAGAAGGAAGACATATCTAAGACGGCCTTTAGAACAAGGGATGGTCATTATGAGTTTGTAGTGATGCCGTTTGGGTTGACTAACGCACCGGCAGCGTTTATGGAACTTATGAATATGATATTTCAAGAGTTCCTAGACAAGTGCGTAATTGTATTCATTGATGACAATTTGGTGTATTCGAAAACCAAGAAAGAACATGAGGAACATTTGAAGCTAGTACTGCAAATCTTAAGAGAACAAAAGTTATATGCTAAGTTCAAGAAATGTGAATTTTGGTTGGAAAAGGTGGCATTCTTAGGGCATGTGGTGTCAAAAGATGGGATTGCCGTAGATCCGACAAAGATAGAAGCTATTATGGATTGGGAGAGACCAATTTCGGTTAGTGTAATAAGAGTTTCTTAGGTCTAGCTGGCTACTATAGGAGATTCATAGAAGGTTTCTCAAAGTTGTCAGTGCCATTAACGAGATTAACTCAGAAAGGAGCAAAGTTTATTTTGGTCAGAAGAATGTGAATGGAGTTTGAGGAATTGAAGCAACGATTGGTGGCCGCACCAGTCCTTGCGTTGCCATCAGGAACAGATGGATTTTGTGATATATAGTGATGCTTCACTTAAAGGACTAGGCTGCGTGTTAATGCAGAATGATAAGGTTATAGCCTACACATCTAGGCAGTTGAAGAACCATGAGAAGAATTATCCAACCCATGATCTAGAATTAGCTGCAGTAGTGTTTGCCTTAAAGATATGGAGGCACTACTTGTATGGGGTGACATGTCAGATTTACACTGATCATAAGAACCTTAAGTACATATTCACCCAGAAAGAGCTTAATATGCGACAAAGAAGATGGTTGGAATTTCTGAAAGGTTGTGATTGTACGATTTTGTACCACCCTGGGAAAGTTAATAAAGTAGCAGACGCGTTTAGTAGAAAGAACTATGGAACGCTAGTGACGCTAAATTTTAAGGAGGAAAGTGCGTGGAACCGCATTGAGATTTCAAGCATGGAAGTGCAAGTGAAGGGTTATTTGGCTCAAATGAGTGCTCAGCCAACGCTTATGGTTAGAACTAAAGGAGCACAAGGGAGTGACGAAGAAATAATGAAAATGCATGAGAGTATCGCTAAAGGGAAGGCAAAAGACTTTCATGTGGGAGAAGACAGAATCTTAAGGTACCAATCTAGAATATGTGTGCCAGATAATGAAGATATCAAGGGGGAGATCTTAAAGGAGACTCATTGTTCGAGATTCTCCGTGCATTCTGGAAGTACGAAAATGTATAGAAACTTAAGAGAGTCGTTCTGGTGGAACAATATGAAAGGAGATATAGCCGAGGTTGTATCAAAGTGCTTAGTATGTCAACAAGTGAAAAGTGAGCACCAGAGACCAGCAGGGTTACTACAGTCGTTACCTATTCCGGAGTGGAAGTGGGAACATATAGCTATGGATTTGGTGGTAGGATTACCAAAGACGTTGAAGGGCTACAATGCAGTTTGGGTTATTGTTGATAGGCTTACGAAGTCGGCTCACTTCCTAGCAATTAAGGTAAATGATTCATTTGAGAAATTGGCCAAGCTATACATTGATGAAATTGTGAGATTACATGGAATACCAGTTTCGATAGTGTCTGATAGGGTTGCGAGGGTTACATCGAAATTCTGGAAGAGTTTAAAACAAGCATTGGGTACGGAATTGGCAATGAGTACAGCCTTTCACCCACAAACGGATGGACAGACAGAAAGGACTATTCAGACTCTAGAGGATATGTTGAGAGCTACGTCGTTGGACTGGCAAGGAACATGGGACGAACATTTGACGCTAGTAGAATTCGCGTACAACAATAGTTTTCATGCTAGTATCGGAATGGCACCTTACGAGGCATTATATGGGAGAAAGTGTAGGTCACCTACTTGCTGGGATGAAGTTGGCGAGAGAAAGTTGACTGGACCAGAACTTATCCAAGTGACCGCTGATAAGGTTCAACAAATTCGAAAATGGTTATTGACCGCTTAAAGTCGACAGAAGTCATATGCCGATCGCCGAAGGCACGATTTAGAGTTTCAATTGGACGATCATGTGTTCTTGAAAATTTCGCCAACTAAAGGAGTCATGAGGTTCGGTATTCGCGGGAAGTTAAGCCCTAGATATGTGGGACCATTTGAGATTTTGGAACGAGTTGGGATGGTAGCTTACAAGTTAGCTTTACCACATGTGCTAGCTGGAGTGCATAATGTATTTCATGTGTCAATGTTAAGGAAGTACATTCCCGATCCGAGTCATGCGATCGAGTATAAGTAACTAAGAGTTCGTGCCAATTTGAGCTACGACGAGGAACCTATAAATATTGTAGATCGGAAGGATCAAACCTTGAGGAAAATAGTAATTCCTTATGTGAAAGTGCAATGGAGCAACCATACGGAAAGAGAAGCTACGTGGGAGCTCGAGAGCGAGATGCGAGAGGTATATCCCGCCTTGTTTTCTGATTAAGGTACGTTTAGTTTGGAGGACCAAACTCTTTTAAGGAGGAAAGAATGTAATAACCGGCAATTATGGCCCAATTATTTTATTTTCGTGGGACTCTTTTATTTATCTTGGACTCAATTAATTAATGAGTAAGTATTGGGTTTACTTTGGGCTTTGGGAAATTAAAACCCAATAGGATATTGAAATCCTTTTCGATTGGGGAATTAAAACCCTTTTAATATAAATATTCCCTAACCCTAAGACCCTAGTTTTATTTTCTATCTCAAAAGAAAAAGCAAAAGAATGGGAAAGAGGGGACGGCGCAGAGAAGAGAGCAGCCGCAGAAGGTTGAGGCAGAGGTAGAGCCGGAGAAGGAGAAGAGAAAGAGAGAAGGTGAACGTGTTCATCAAGGTAAATCGAGAACCCATAAATCCTTCTTCTCCATCTTTATTAAGCTTTGATCATTAGGAATTCAAACCCTAAGAAGATGATGATCAACTAGGGTTGGCTGTGATTAGTAACTCGTGAACAGTAACCTGTGAACAGTGATTCGTGAATAGTAACTCGTGAACAGTACCTGTGAACAGTGATTCGTGAATAGTAATCTGTGAATAGTAATTCGTGAATAGTAATCTGTGAATAGTAATTTGTGAATATTAACTCGTGAACAGTGCCTGTGAACAGTGATTCGTGAATAGTAATCTGTGAATAGTAATTCGTGAATAGTAATCTGTGAATAGTGTTTTGGTGAGTATAATAGAACCCTAAAGCATATTAATTGGGAATAGAAACAATGAAACCCTAGGGGTATTTTGGTAAACTAAAAAAAGGTATTTTGGGAATACAAATAAAGGGTAGTACAAACCCTAGAATGAATATCAACCTTAAAAGGGGTTAAAGAAGATAAACCCATAAGGTTAAGAAAGTAAAAGAAAAGTATTTGGGGACGGAGGTAAATAGTTTACTTTTGTCTAAGAAAGTTATTTTCGCATGATTGTAGATTCGTGCGCGTGGTTGTGCAAGAAGAGTTAACGCAAGGCTAAGGTAAGGGATTACGCTCTTAGTTGTGTATTGATTCTTAATCCTTTGTTAGGATTCCCAATCTTTGTTTTTATAAAGTAAACTATCTGTGTGGCTAGATAGTCTTTTAATAACTATTCCGTTCTGCGAATTGTTTCGTCTTTTGTTATCTACTCTATTGATATTGTTATTGTTCAATAGGGGTATCATGTGTATGATTGATTTTGTAACCTTGGTGTCCAAGTGAGATGTGTATCTTTTAAAAAGTGATCAAGTAAAGTTTGTAAAGTTAAGCTTTATTTTGTAAAAGCTCTTTAAAGTGAAGTTTTGTAATAAGTAAAGTGATTACAGTTATCCATAATCCCGAAACGGATAAGTGGACCCCTACAGTTATCCATAATCCCGAAACGGATAAGTGGACCCTCACAGTTATCCATAGTTCTAAGTTGAACATGTGGACCCCTTTGCGTTGCTTGATGAAGTAACGTAGGTTATCATGATATACCGATTTTGGGTGCGGTCAGTAGAAACCCGAGCCCTGGGTACAGCGCGTGCTTAATCCCTAAATGAAGTAAAGTGAAGTAAAGTAAAGTAAAGATAAGTAAAGTGTGTGTAAAAGTTGTGATTTTGGAAACTGTCTCTGAAGCCACGTGTTTTCAAGTAATGAATTGATTTTCATCAAGTTAAATGTTTTCAAACTGAGTGGTTGTTTGATCATTGAGTTATCCTTTCGTTGTTAATTCTTTGTTACCGTTCGTTTCGGTTATCTCCTCTTAGTACCCGAGGGGATCCCGTATGAACTTACTGGGCATTGTTCGCTCATTCCTTCCATTCTTATTTCTTTCCAGGTTATAAATAAGCAAGTCAAGAGTCGCAAAGTTTTGGCGGCATAAGAGTTACCTTTGGAAGAAGTTAGTTAATAGTTATGTTTTCCGCTGCGTTTAAGTTCTAGTCTTTATTTTCCGTTAGTTACCGTTTGAGCTAGTGACTTGTACTAGCCGTTTGGATTTGAATGTCAGTTAAAGTTTGAATTGTGGTTAATTGTAGCCGTTGGGGCATTCTGAATTTGGGATTTATTCAAATAAGTTATTATTTAATAGTAGTGAAAAGTTGGGGTGTTACACATTATTAGTTCAAATATACGTTGATGATATTATTTTTTGTTCTACTAATGAAACTATGTGTGTAAAGTTTGAGAAGCTTATGAAAGGTAAATTTGAGATGAGTATGATGAGAGAGCTGACATTCTTTCTTGGACTCCAAATCAAGCAATGTCATGATGGAATCTTTATCAACCAAGCCAAATACACCAAAGACTTTATCAAGAAATTTGGGCTTGAAACCGCTAAGCCAGTTGATACCCCAATGCAAAAGGCCTGCAGTTTGGATCAAGATGAACGAGGTAAGAAATTTGATCAGACTCTCTACCGAGGTATGATTGGCTCTCTACTTTACTTAACTGCTAGTAGGCCAGATATCATGTTTAGTGTTTGTGTTTGTGCTAGATTTCAAGCTGACCCTAGAGAATCTCATCTTATTGCTGTTAAAAGAATTATTAGATATTTATGTGGATCTGTTAACCTTAGACTTTGGTACTCCAAAGAATCTTCTTTTGATATACTAGGTTATTCAGATGCTGACTTTGCAGCATGTAAGATAAGCAGAAAGAGCACAAGTGGTACATGTCAGTTCCTTGGAACGCGGCTTGTGTCATGGTCCAGCAAGAAACAAGTGTCGGTTTCAGTCTCAACCACTGAAGCTGAATATATTGCGGCTGGAAGTTGTCGCTCTTAAATTCTCTGGATGAAACAGCAGTTGGAAGACTATGAAGTATTTGAGAAGAACTGCCCTATCTACTGTGATAGTACTGCAGAAATATCAATCTCCAACAATCCAGTACAACATTCAAAAACCAAGCACATTGACATAAAATATCATTTCCATAAAGATCATGTTAAAAAGAAGAACATTTTTCTAGCAAAGGTGGGAACCGATGATCAAATTGCAGATATTCTCACCAAACCGCTTGAAAATTCTAGGTTCTTTCATTTACGAGGAGAAATGGGTATGCTAGAACTTACTTAATATAATTCATGCCTATTTATTTTTTTGTTCTAATAATTTTTGTTAAGTATTTTGGCTCTATTAAGAAAATGCAAATAGCTTGCGGTTCAATCGACGAAACCGCAACAATAAATGGTTCGGCTAAAGATTCCACTCAAACCAAAGAGTCAAGAAGAACAACTTCAGTTTGATCCAAACCAAATTATCAAAGCAAGGACTCGGTTTTCTCTACTGAAACCGAAGACAGATCTGAGAGATATCGGTTTCATCAAAACCGAGAATGAGGAAAAGGTAAGTCGGTTTACTCAAACCGCTCAGGTATGAAATTGCATTTTAGTCCCTACTTTATGTCACTTCATTCTTTAAGGACCTTTTTGCAATTATCTCTGCCGCATTGAATGCAAATCGACAGGTACGCTGACGGTTAAGTTTCCTTCCGCCGTTAAGGTCGCTCCACTTCCCACGATAGTTAATTGAGTATAAAAGACAAATTAAAATTTTATTTTACCTTTTTACCTTCTTACTCTTTTTATCAAAAACCTCTCTCTCTCCTCTGTTTTTGCACTCTCTGCTCTCTCTCTCTCTCGAAAATTTCTTACTTAAACAATTTTGTGAAATGGAACCTAAGAAAGTTATTGATCTCGCTTCTACTTCTACATCTTCAAAATCATCGAAGCTTGATATGGTATGAATTTCTGAATCCTAACTCAGTGTATTTTCATATCCGCCATTGTTGTTGCTTGAAAAATCTTGTTCATCTTCCTTGATCTTTTTATGCTTTTTCTTCGATTCTTGGTTGGATTGTGTTCGCATTTTCTTACATACACTGTTTATTTACTTGTTTTTGTGATTTATGTTCAATTTTGAGCAAAATCAATTTTTGGGGTTATTTGGTGTTCATTCGTATTTTTGCAGATTCTGGGTTCGTTTGTTGTTAATTGTTCTTGCTTGTTTAGATCTTTGTTAGAATCTACTCTTTGTGGTCGTTTTGGTTTTATTCTTTCACATTTTGGTTAAGATTTTGTTCTGCATGTTCATACTCTGTTCTTCATGTTCTTCGTGCATTCAAACTCTTTTTCAAAATTTTCCCTCTTTGATCCGTTTTTCTTTTACTGTTCTTCCATTTTTGTGTTTTTAGATTTTTACCCTTACTTTTCTTGAACCGCATATTTTTCATTGTTAGGATTCTTGTTGCAGTTTGCAAGTCTTAGCCAAACCGCCATTTGCATAAGGTTTCAAACTGTCATTCTTCAAACTATTTCTAACTTAGAATAATTTTTTTTTCAGGATTCCTCAAATTTTGTGCCCGGTTCTAGGATTGTGAAAGAAGAATTCCAGCAAGATGCAGTTGGGTGAAAGCTACTCAAAATGCTTGAAGACTCTAAGCTTCTACCCCTATTTCTCATGGATGAACCTCAGTTCGTGACCTTCATCTGTGCTGAATTCTTTGAAAATGGAATTACTACAAACGCTGCTCTGTTGGATGTAAGGGGAGAACCTATCAGAGATCTGGAAACCGGAGAAGTTAAATTTGAAGATGCTATCAAGTCCACTGTTTGTGGAAAAAAAATGGTCTTAACCGCCTCGAAGATAGCGGTTCTGGCTGGACTTGAGAACTCCGGTATCTCTGTAATCAAACTGGAGCTGCTAAGCAATACAACCATGGAGTTAATTGGAGTTACCTATTTTTCTACAAAGAATTCTGCAAAGAAGGATTTTGGAGAGGTAATGACCCATCTGTGTGATTTGGTTGATTCTGGAGTAATGTGCAAGAATGGGAACCACAACAACTTCACCTCTGAACAGTATGCCTACTGTGTGGCCATTCTCAAAGGAAAGAAATTGCACTGGCCCAAGGTGATAATGAAAGAAATGATCAACGCCTTCAACCGTCTCCATGCTGCCAAAGCCGCCGGAAAGTCAAAGATTAGGACTCATTGCAGATTGTTAACCAGATTCTTACACCAAGATTCTGATATTTTCAAGTTTTCCTCTGAACATAAAGATTATTGGATGGATCCAATTGAGAAGTCAATTTTTGGGTTATCAAAGTATGATTCCTTCAGAACTTCTCATGGCTGGAGGTTTGCTCAAGCAGTCTGGAATGAAGACCCTCTTCCTGAAGACAAAATAGGACCATATCCTGAGGCTCGGCTCAACAAGTCAAACAAGCCGTATGCTGGTGCTATTGCTGATCAAGCCCATGCTACGAGGCTTAGAGAAGAAAGGTAGACCGCCACTTTGAATAGAATGGGTTTGAGTCATCTAGCTCAAACCGCGGTACAGGCCGAGGGGGAGCCTGCAGTTCAGTCCAGACCTACGGCTCAGCCCAAGGAAACCGCCGCTCCAAGAAAAAGGAAGGGAACTGCTCTAATTCCCAAAGTTATATCCAAGACAGATGACACGCCCCAAGTCCCGGGATTCCCTAATAGAACCTCGAACCTGGTGCGCGTAACTAACAAGAAACAAGAAACTAACGGAAAACAGGAATAATACCTGTTAAAAACAAAACTGACATGATGTATATTCTCAAGAGTAGGGAGCTAAGATAGCTCACACCAGTTCTAGACCAAGAAAATTAAAACCAAAATGGTTACATACAGCGGAAGACATGCCTAGCAAATAAGCTAGCAACAAGAACTGTCTAGGGACAACAAATACTACCCCAATACAAGCCCAGAGTTTAATTAACTCATACAAGATCGTCCTTACCAAAATATAAAAGGACACTACTTCGAACAACAATATCCTGCTGAGTAAGTTCCCAGCTAAGTCGAGCCTCACTGCGTACTATCCCCTGCTTTCCTGGGGGGGGGGGGAAACAATTAAACAAATAAAGGGTGAGATAAATCTCAGTAAGCTATTAACATGCAACTATATGTCATGTTATCATGCAGTACAAGTAGATACTCAAGTAATCATATATCAAGTATCATCAAGTAACAAGTATAGGAGAGGCTAAGCCAACCCAACAAGTAATCAAGCTCAAGATATGATCAGGTAACAATGTAGTCAAGTAGTGCGAGAGGCTAAACCAGCTAACAAGATGCACATAGGCCTATCACGCATTGTACCTGAATCCTTCCTTATTTCTCCCAAGAATACCATTTTGTTGTCGATGATTTTCTAGCTGAGGACAACCAAGAACAGGAACAAGAGACTGCTGTGCAGTATATAAGAAGACCTGGTAACCAGTGTCATCCACAATAACAAGATCCATGTGGTGTTCGGGACGGGAGAACAGTATATAAGGAGACCTGGTATTCAGTGTCATCCACAATAACAAGATCCACATGGTGTTCGGGACGGGAGTTAGCATTCACTTAGGTCAGGCTTATTGCTCCAACCAAGGAAGCTATGCCCTTACTATGGCCAGTAGTAAGGGGTCGGGCGGAAATACATAGGGACCCGATTGTCACTTAAACCCCAGCTCTCGCGACAAGCGTGAACCTATATATTTTCGAACAAGCAAGGAGAACCAGCTGGACTCACCAAGAATGCACAAGTAGATATTTACTTGAACTACGGGAATAGAACTAAGTCCCATAATAGTGGACCAGTCTTTATGCACCATGTAATCATGTATCATGTGCTCACGAGAATATGCACCATGTAGTAATGTATCATGTGCTCACGAGAATATAAGTACACGTATGCAATTATTGCGAATACCAATCAAGTTCAACTATGGCACGTAAGTGTCCATGTAACACGATCAATCCAAGTAAGAGTCCATTTATAACAGACTTCAGTCAAGTCGTAGGGTATATCACTTGTCACATGCCAAGTTTGCAAGTACATATTCATATCACGTTTAACACTTTAAAGTGTCTATCACGATACCCTTACTATCAAGTAGAGCCCAATACCTTAGATTCTAAACACGTAGTAGAATAGGTCACATTGTACCTAGACACAGTCACACTTCACGTATATGTATCGTTAATAATCGAATACATTTTCTAACACATATTGTGTTCTGTAATTATTCTTTATGCTTTATATACTTCATTGAGTATATACACGATTAAAACCAATCACTAGTACTTTAGTGTTTGTTCATAACACTTACAATACACACGTATCAAGTTCAAGCATGTAGTAGAGTTAATCATTCTCTAACTAGTTTCATAACCCAATTCTTTGGTTATTCAAGCCATGTACCAAGTAATCAAGAAGTAACATTTTATCAAGTAAATATATGCAAGATTTGCATATACACATCAAGACTCTTTCAAGTTATTACCATATTCATGTAATGGTTTCAAGACATTCAAGACTTTCAAGACAATCAAGACAGTCAAGACTTTTACAAGATTTTATTATCTTGTATCCAAGTTCTCAATCCATTTTCTTGGATGGTTAAACATGTACAAGAGTTAATTAACTTATACTTAAGTTATCAATCCAACTCTTTGGTTATTTACGACAAGTACAAGATTTATTTATCTTATATTCACGTTTTAATTAAGAAGATGAGCTATACATTTTCCCAATCAAGTTCACGATCCTATTCCTAGGATATTCAAGTTCAAGACATTAGTTGGTGTCCTTTAGGTACACAAACTTTAGCTACGAGAGGGGAGACTAATCCAAGATTCGTGGACTAGCTCAACGGGAAACAAGCTTCAAGTAGTCAAGAAGTCACATTGTTATCAAGCAACTATGTGCGATGATTGCACATACAAGTCAAGAATATTTCTTATTCACATTAAGGCTTGTTCTGAGCACTTTCGAGTTTACACCTTACCCATATATTGGTGTCAAGGCATATACAAGATTTTATTGTCTTATACTTAATCTTTGGACATTCAATCATGTATAAGAGTTATACACTTTACTCTTACCAATTCTCAATCCTATTCTTAGGATGTTCACGTTCAAAACATTGTTTTATACCCCTAAGGTACACAAGACGTTGATTTCCCAGACACATAAGAGCATTCATACTCTTATACTCAAGTTCAATCTCCTAAAACACCTATCTAGGTGCTCTAGACAATCACTTTAAAACCCTATTAATTTATTCTTTGAATAGCCCTCTAAGTCTAGGTTATTTAGCTTCTTTCGGATCTTGATTCCGACTTTCCTATAGAAAGTTATGGAGGAAACAAGTCAAGAAAGAAAATCAGGATTTCCACTTGGCACGACCGTGCGTGCAAAAGTGGCACGACCGTGCTAACACTGCCGAGAGATTTTCACACAAAATTCATTTTCGGCACGACCGTGCCCAATAAAGGCGCACGACCGTGCTATCAAGGTCGAGAGGTTTTTTTCACAAACTTCATTTTTGGCACGACCGTGCCCATAAAAGGCGCACGACCGTGCTAAATCTACCGAGGGAATTTTCACCCAAAATTCATTTTCGGCACGACCGTGCCCATAAAAGGCGCACGACCGTGCTCAGCACAATTTGGTAGATTTCCCCTGAATTCAAGTTTCATTAATTCTCCGTCCCACACGTAGGAGTAACATTTAACTAACACTCCTAACTTATCAGGAGTACAAATTAACATGTTTAAGTTATTATTTCAATTACACTTTCTTATTTCAATAGAGACTTTTATACTTACAAATTCTCCGTCTCAAGTGTAGGAGTATAAACCCACTAACACTTTCTAACATTCAAGAGTGCATTTTAACACGTTCATAACACTTCTATAGGGACACTTTATTAATTTATCACCGTCCCACAAGTAATAGAATAATTCTCTTTTATTCCAATTTAATATTTCACCATCCCCAAAAGTATAAGTACAATTTTATATTATACTACTATACCCATTTAGGGATACTTCCATTCATTTCCCCGTACCACAAATAATGGTACAATTTTTCTAATAATATTTAAATCGAGTTACTATTTTACCGTCTCACGAATAGGAGTACTTTTCTATACTTTTCTTTTAACACCAAACCCAGTAGCCTATTTTTTCCAAGTTCCTTCATATGTATGCATACGCAGTATATTTATACTCCCTTCGTCCCAAAATTACAAGTATCACAAAAATTGCTCAAAACACCATTTTAACAAGAACAAGTAGCGGGAATAACATATATGCATGTTATTACAAGTAAGGGGGAGCTAATAGCTTACCTAGTCAAAAATCAAGTTGACCCAAATTAATTTCTGATCGGCCTGGAACGCTCTATTCAACGCCACGAATATTTATCCGGGACCAGAATCACGAACGGAGGGATAATTAAGCTCGAGGAGTAGAGAATAGGGTAAAATTGAACTTAGCTTTTGGAACAGAAGGAGAAAGAACGAGAAGAAAATGAAGTTTGCTTCCTCTGAGAAAAGAAGCAACAAGATATACTTTGAAGTTTCCAAGAATTGCAACTAGGCCCCTCAAGTTCTAATTTTGACAAAAAGGCCCCTAAACTTTCAACTTTGACATTTAACCACTTTAATTTTCTAAAGTAGTTAAATAATTAACTCAAATAAAATAGCATATAAATATGCTAGCCAAGAATTTAACAAGCAAGTCAAAAATTTAACAAATAAGTCAAATATTTAACGAGATTAAGGATGGGCGTTACAACAGACCTAGCCAAACCTTCTCCTAAACCCTCATCCCAACCGATATCTAAACCCTCTTCTTCGAAACCGTTGATTCCTAAACCTCAAATCCAACCTCCCTCTCTAAAACTTCAGAATGTTGAGAAATCAACTAAATTTGCAATGGATGCAGCCGCTCTCAAAACCGCCAGAGCCAAAACCCTTCAATCTGAATCCTCATCTCAACCTCCACAAAATTTTCCTGACCCTTTTATTCCTTCACCTCATCTTTTCCTTCCCATTCCTTCTTCACCTAAACCTCAATCTTCCAAACCGCCCTCTGTTCCTTTCACTGAGGAACAGTTGGCTGAAATTTAAAAAGCCTTCCCAAACCTCAAACCCTCCACTCAAACCGAGCCTGATCAGACCGAAGTGTCTGAGGCTGCGGTTCAAGTTGAATAAACCGATGCATCTACAATTGCGGTTCAGCCTGAGCAAACCGATGAGTTTGAGGCTGCAGTATTGCCTGAGTAGACTGAAGTGTCTGAGGCATCAATTGAACCTGAGCAAGACATTGAAATCCTTGAGGTTCAACCGCCAAGAAAAGAGGAAGGTTAGTAAAGAAAAGTGATTTTGTGGAACATTGGCAGTCAAGGCCACCGGGAGCTGTAGACTTCAGTGAGGCTGATTACAAAAGAGATCATTCACCTCAAGAAGGCTCATTTGCTAAGGATCTAAGGAAAAGGGCTGAAATGAGGAAGGCAGGAATCGATCCGATGATGGTTGAAACCACTCCTCTTTCACTGAAAAGAAAACTGAACTTTGATACTTCTCCTGAGCATACACCATCACCTTCTTCATCTCCAGATCTTCCATATGCTACATCGGTTCAGTCTCCTCCGGTTCAACCTCTTCTTTCTGTTTAACCGCTGGCTATTACTCAAGCTCAACCTCTCTATCAGCCGCCAGTTCAGCTATCTCCACAGACATCGGTTTCAATCATAAAACCGAAGACAAAGAAAAGAAGGAATGCTACTGATTTAGCAAGATATCTGAAACGGTTCAAGACTGAAACCTCTAGGGAAAGAAGGGCTGGAGCCCATGCTCGTGCCGCCGCCAAAGCCGAAGACAGATTCTTGAAGGCTGGCCGCCCTAATCCTTATGCTATTTTTCCTAAGGATAAGATGGAAGCAGCAGTTGAAACCGATCAGAACCAGCTGTTAATGCTCAAGCTGCAGAAGAACAAGCTGCTCCAGACGCTCAAACCGATCAGAACCAAACCGCAGATGATGCTGCTGCTGCAAGGGGTTCTGTTGCAGATGAAGTAGACTAGATTTCATTTCTTAGTCTTTCTTTTTGATATCTCTTGTAATTCATACATTGTAAGTTACTATCCTTTATGATTGAATTATAATGAGAATGACTGCATAGCATTCAGTTTTCAAAACTTTGTTTATTCAAACTACTTGTTTGTGGAACAATGCATTTTCAAAACCCATGCACTTTAATTCATCATGAAAAATTTTCTAAATGTATGTGTTTTAAACATTCAGTTTAAACATGCATATCTGATTTTCATAATCATATCTCTTTATATGCATCTGAATGTATTTCTTTTCTATCTGTTCTTCATTTCCTTTGTATGTTGATAGATTAGAAATCTATGATCTAGCATTGTGTGTGCATTTGACTTGGGACATGCAGTTTCAATACATATTCATTTGACCATGTTTTTACCAAGTACAATGTTTGCTCTATCATAGTGTGGTAATGGCATCAATCAAATAGGGGGAGATTGCTAGGATTCATTGTTAGTACACCCACCTGATTTGATTGACCCATTCCACGTATCTTTTTGTGTACTTTAGGTTTACATGTAATGAAGTTATACTTCAATTTTTAGACAAGTCCATTTCTAGATGTTTAGTAGTTAGGTTGAGTTGTGTTCGGTTTATCCATAGCGGTTTAGTGTCCCTCAAGCCGCCATCTTTAAACTGCCAGCATGGTGCCTTAAGTCCTTCATCAAAATCGCAGTTTGTGTCTTTGATGAAACCGCACTTCAAGTTCATTCATGAAACCGCACATGCATCTGGTGGAACCGCCGACCAAGATATTGAAGAAGTTATTGCTGTCATTTACTCCTTGAAGACAAACATTCTCCTTACAACTGTAAATGAATGACTGGTGACTTGTCCTTAAACTTCAAGTCATGTTTCAGTTATTCTTGGAATGTCGGTTTGTCTCGCTTTTTGAAAAGTTACCGTTGTACTTTTCCAACAACTAAAAGGACAATGTCAGGTAGTGATCCAACAACTTCCTACCACAAAGCAAAAGAAAAGGACGACAGTGACAGGTCAACCAATGGGATTGTGACAGCGCATAGAACCGCCATACAATGACTCACCTCTTTGTCCAACGGTCACTAATGCCTTCACTATAAATAGCCTTCTTTTCTCAACAATGAAGGTTGCTGAGCTTCAAAAAGAATATCCCAAGTATTCAAGTTTGCTTTGAAGATTGAAAACCCAGATATTCATATCTTCATCATCTCCTTAGCAAACCCAGATTTCTTCATCAAAGCTTCAAGCCTTCAAACCATCAAAACTCAGCCTTGCACAGAAAGTAATCACTTGCTCGCCATCACTTAGATATTTTGAGCTCTTGATTTATTTCCACACCATACACCCTGAGTATATTCTCTTATAGATTATATACCTCGAAAACACAGGTTGTTATAATAGCATTGTTAGGTTAGATTGTTTATTTAGAGTTTAGATTCTTTTGTAATCTTGTAAAAACTCCTCTAAATCAATACAAGTCTAGTAGCTATTAGAAAATCCTAGGCTAACCACCTAGGTAGATGTAAGTACCCCAATCTGAAACCAACCTATCTTAGAGGTAGCCTTAGCACCGTTTCAGGGATAAGCTAATAGGCCAGGACCTCCCTAGGATAAGCTATAAATTCCAGGACTACTCTGGTATAAAATTGGAAAAATCCAGAAGCTCGCCAGGCTGAGCCGTACGGATGCTTTGGATACTAGAGGGGCCTAGCCGTACGGCTGGTTTGGACACCCTCAGTCCCTATAAATAGAACCCCTTGGTGATCATTTCAAAAGGGGGGGAGAAACATTAGAACTAAGGTTACTCTGTCGAATTCACCTCAGAATAGTGTGAGTAAGAGTGAACAAAGAGTGAAAGAGAGAAAGGAAGATTGGCCTAAACCAAGATATTTAAAGCCACCTCCTCCCCCTCCCTTCTCTTCATCTAAGAACTCTATTTATCTTTGATCTTGTCATTTATTGTTGATCTTTACATTCTTGCAAGTCTTGTCCATTCAAGCAATATACATATATTTATTATTATTTATATTTCCTAGTCCAAGCCATGAGATGATCAAAGGTGCCCTCCATACTTTGTGTGGAAGAGGTTCAAACCTAGTTTGATCATGGCTTGTTGATTGTTCATTTACATTCTTGTCATGGATGATGCTCATGTTGTTCATTTTGCTGATTTTAAGCTATGATGATCATGTTGAGGATAAAGTCTCAATCTTTATCCTCATCACCTTGATCTAGCCCAAAATTCCCAAGTTTGGGTAATAAAGATCCAATCTTTATGGTTTGTTCTTGTCCCTAAAGGATTAATCTTGCCTAGAAGAGCCATTTTGATGGTAAAGTCTCAATCTTTACTCATCAAATGGTCACTATGGCTCAAAAGGGCATATTGGCCACCTTTTTCATGTTTCTCCCATGATTGCCTTTGATCATGCCCAAAATCTTGTTTTGGGAGGTTCTTTGATGAACAAATGGCATAGGAATGAGTTGTTAATGTTGTTTTGTGTTGGAATAACAAACTGGAATCAGAACAGTTTGGTCCAGTTCAAGCAGAATGCTCTGTTTCTGCCTGGAACTGGACTGTTGCTTGAACAAACTGTAAAATCCCAGGAGTGGTCTCCCCATCCGTACGGCTACTTTGGCCGTATGGGGAGATTGACCATTTTGTCCTTCTGTCTTCTGTTTTCTTGTCAAACAAACCCTTTTTCAGTTGAAAAGATAAATAAAAAGTTAAAACAAAGATTTTCCGTTAAAACACACACACACACATGCACTTTTGTTAACTAACAAGGGAGACTCGGCTTTGTCCGAGGCAACTTGGGAGGACGTAAAAAATCTTCCCAAGTTGTAACCTGACCTCCGAACCTTTGAACTCAAACCTTTGTCATTTTGTTGGGTTTAAAATTAACAAAATGTGGCGACTCCGTTAAATTGGTCCGGTTCCCGCGTTTGGCATTTCGCCCATGAAACGATGCTCGTGTTTTTTTTTTGGGGCGGGGTCCTTACAGTGGCGACTCTGCTGGGGAGTAGAGTGCTTTCGGACTTCTTTCTAGAAGATTCGGGGACATTCTTGTGTGGGTCAAGCTCCCGTTCCCGTTAGTTGACTTCTTGCATGTTTGTGTGTGTTTGATGTTTCTGTTTGAACTGTTTTGAGTACATACGTTCTGTAAATACAATAAACTGGGGCTTGATGATCAGAAGTTGGAGAAACTGAGAAAAATCTTCACCCTCTTGCTTTAGCCGTACGGCTACTTTGGGTAGGGGCCAGAATGTTGCCAATTAACAGTTTGGTGCAGGGCTGCAACATTCTGGGTGCCCCTCTGCTTCTACTTGTCCAGGTTCCAAATTTACAGTCTTACTTATGCACATTACCTTCATTCTTTTGGCCAAAACTTGGTTTTAAAAGGTAATAAAACTTGGTTATGCATGATCTTTTGTCAATAAAATGGTTTCCAAAACCTCATCGTGCATAATCCTTTTTGTAAGGGTTTTCTTGAGTCTTCTCGTTGTACACAAATTGCTTTGTACAAAAGGGTTTCAATGTAAAATATTTCTTTTGCAAAAGTTTGATTCAAAATTCTTTGTTGCGCACAACTCGGTACATGTACAAGTTTTGGTCTTTGTTTGCTTATATTCCTTTATTTGTTGTGTATAAATTGCTCAATCCATGCTTGTTCATACTTGTTCATATCTTGCTTATGCCATGCTCATGCTATCGAAAAACGAATTGAAAATCTCTCTTTTTACTCAAAAAGGAGCATAGAATGACTTCACACCACGCGCACTTGACCGTGCACGTTCCAAATACCCTTTAAACCCGGGGTGGATGCCACGATGCAGCTCGTTGGGCGCTCTTGTTCCCTTCGATGCGCGCACGGGTCCATCCCACCTTCCCTTCCGAACCGAGTCAACCACACTTGTCCGTGACACACAAATACCGTGACTATGGTTGGTTTTTGGTCTAGTTCACGTTACCACATCCTTGATACGTGCTCAAAGATAATTGTGGCCAAATTAATGCCCGAGTTGTGACTCCTTGATGTAATGCAAGCGTGGCCTAACCAGCCTCCAACTCGTGTGTTAGTGACGACCGCAATTAGCAAGGGCCATGTACTAAGGATAGGGTGACACCGTGTCGTTAAGCCCTAATGAACGAGTTATTTTAATCATCCTTAAGCCCATAGTCAAGGATCGAGACGCCTCATTCAAAATGAGGTCATGTCGGAATGTCGGTGCAGCCTTCGGTGTAGCCTTCGGAGAAAAGTCTCGATCCCGACTGGGGCTTAACCATGATTAGGATGACCCGCGTATTGGGAACCTTGCGATGCACTAGACCCTAGGTTCATTTTTTTTTATTGGTGGAAGCCGCGTGCCCTATAGGACCCTCGCCCGTGATAGTCCGTCCTTGGGAGCGTGCAATACAGGTGAAAAACGAGGGGTCTATAGACGTAGTGATGGCCTCCACTGATCCAGGGTTATAGAATAGTTGCGAAAAATAAGAGCGATCTTTTCCAACCAATTAGGAATAAGACATGCCTTGAGAAAAATGAAATAATGAAAGTTGAGCCCCTGAATTGTGCACTAACGTTTGTTTATGTGACAAAGCCGGCTAAGATAATCCAAAGAATAAATGATTTTTTTAAAAAAAAGAAAAGGAAAAGGGAATTCCTAAATTCATCAAAACGCTTGGCTTGGGTTTCTTCCCCCTAAAGAAGAGTCAAACTTGTTATCCCCTTCAAGTCAGTGTCTCTTATGTGTCGAGTTTTTGTTTTACTTCAAAGCATGACTTCCCGAAAAATCCTTCCACGGTGCCCTTATGGTTTGTTGGTAATTTGTAAGATAGGAAACAATGGAAAACAAGTCCCAAGTAGTCGAGGCAGATGTCCGTTTGGATGTGCAAGCACGGCTAGAGGGTAGGGTTAAGCTCCTGGAACGAACGGTGGATACAATGAGAGACCGAATGCGAAAGATGGAGGTCGACCGCAATGAAGCGATCAAAGTGGTCCAACAACTTCGAAAGGAGATCAAGGAGGTACTTCACAAGAAAGTCGAGGAACTATGGGAAGAGGGGGGAAAGAGACTCAAAAAGGACCTTGAGGAAAAATATGATCGCCGGTACGATCTCCTACATAGCTGAGCAGACTTGACCGATGAATTGGAAAGGCACAACTCAAAGAACACCCGAGAGTGCCTCCACGAAATTGTGAAGTCCATTGAGGAGCTCAAAAGGTCTTCCGAGATGTCTTCCTCCCCACCAAAGACTTCCCCCAACCAGCTGGCTCAGGTCGAACTAGGGCCCCGCGATCAGCTCCGACCTGTCGCGGTATCCCATGGAAAGCCCGCGGCGGCTGTGGGAGAATATCACCTCCAGGGCAAAGGGGCTCACTACCACTGGTTCCATGAGTTGGGAATGCCTAGAGAGCAAGTGTTAGACCACCTACTCGAGGCCGGTAAGGTTGAGCTTCTTGGCCGACATGTGATATGGACGGAGCCGGTCGGAGCCCGTCACGACCCAAAACAACATTGCAAATACCACCAAGCACCAGGTCATTCCACAAATGCATGTCTCACCCTGAGAAATCACATCCAAGCACTCATTGATGAGGGTGTCATTACCAAACGAGGGGACAAGTGGGTCTAAGCCAGGGACGCAAGGAGAAGGAATGAGGAAGAGAAGAAGTCTTAGGAGTGGCCTAGTATTTGTGTTTTAGAGAGTCTCCTAAATCCGTAGTATATATAGTCTTTCTTTTTCTTTTAGCTTTCCCAAAAGGCCCTGCGAGGCCAAGGTATGTAAAAAGCCATAATGTGGCGATGGTTGAGTCAATAGTCAAGTCCAGAGTTGTAAAAATTGAGTCTTCCATGAAATGAATTGTCTTTTACTTCTATTCTCCCTAGACTTGAGGCATTATTTGAAAAATTACACTAACTCTCAGAATCACTCCCATTAATGTTTCCAAATGATTGTTATATCCCCAATATGATGAGTTGATTCCCCCAAACATAGAAGTCAACAACGACTCATAAAGGGATGAATGGATCTAAACGTAAAAGGTGCTAAATTCCAATGATTAACCTTAAGATGAATGAATGTTGTGACCCGTTGGCATGAAGGAGACCATCAATGGAATATCTTCCCCCATACACTACCCGATACACGACCCGAGACACCTTTCTGAGGCAAACTCCCGATGCACATTAAAAGCATCCCAAGACAGTGAAAAGACGAGGACGTTGTTGCTCAGCCACCAAAGTTCAGCCATAAGTGCACATGCAGACTTCCCGAATTGTCAAAATCAAAGATAGGATAGGTGAAAAACGGTGAAAAAAAGGGGCCAATGCCCACGATGACAAGTTGGGGCTGATGGGCGTCCGTTCCCAAAAAAAAAAAAAATGGCAAAAAGAAATGCTTGCATTAAATAGCCCGTCCATATCAAAAAGGGTACACCCAAAAGGGCCCATCTCAAAGAAGTTCACCCAAGGCAAAGTCAGCAATGACGTCCTCCGAGACAGCAAAAGATACCAACCCCGGCCAAAGTGGCCCAAGAGCCGAACTACGATGACATGAGCTCCTCACACTGAGGGAAACGTAGGCAACCTTCGGGTCCGGTCATAACATGAAATGAATCCATACAACCTTGGTCCTCCCAAAATGACCCGGTTCTCTTTCCCCGGTCCCATCAATGACCAATTCTCCAGATAATGACTAATCCCCCCATAAACAACTTCTCCTCCCGATCTTGCCATTGATCGAATCTCAATCCCAATGGGTCGTAACAGTTATGCACGTTAAGGCTAATTACTTGAATTTTGACCTAAATACTAATCAAGATCTGTTCAAGCAAACATCTTGATTACATTAATTGAAGCTGATTTCGAATGCCTCGACAAGTCTTCTCTTCCACATCTTAGGAAAGAGCCAAACACGTGAATTTCTGTCCATAGGCTTCCTCTCTCAGAAAAGGGACTCACTCCCGTAAAGCCTATGTGTGTTTACTCGCGTAAGTAAGTGTAATCTGCTCTCGTCCGTGTCAAAGTCAACTTTTGCTTTCGTCCGTGTCAAAAGTCAACTAGGCCACTCCTAAAGAGGGAAGATAAAGGAAATATGGAAAGGAGAAAAGTGATATGGTCGGACAATTAAGGGAAAGAAACCCGAGGAATGATTCCCGGAAAGGTGAAACACTGGGGCTGGTAAACCGTGGTCGAAAAACCCGAGGATTAGTCTCGACAAGACATCACAATGGGGCTGGCTAGCCGTAATCGTGCAATGGAAAGACCGACGAAAAGTCATGCTTTGAGTAAAACAGTCTAAGCCAAATAAACCCTCATCTGTCAAAATTCCCCAGAAGCACCCAGAAAATTTGGTCGAAAAAGTCAACCATGCTTGAACAACCAGTACGGCTGGTTTTGTCCCTGTGAAAAAAAAAAATTCACATCAGCAGCCTATATCAACTGATCTCCCACAAGCTAAACTCATTTTCGCTTGTTCAAAGTCTGTCAAACCCCTCGTGATTGAGTCCAAACACATCTTGGGAATCCCCAACGGTCCAATAATGACCACAAAGCCCTCTCGAGGTCCAAGCCAGGCATAAATGATGAATTTACAATGATTTAAACAACTAACGATAACAAATTTCATACACTGTTTTTCGAATAAAACAAGCCAAAAGAAAAATTGTTCAGGTTGGTGCATCCTAGTCTGAATCTGGGTAAGGATCCTCCGGAGGCGAATGAACTCTCTCCAAAGGACGACGCGGGTACATGCTAGGGTCAAAGAAGAAAATGGACTCTGCCATGCTGGAACCTTCCCCCGAAGAGGATTGGCCTGGAAAGAAGGAAGGAGGAATCTGGGAGTGAAAACCCGAATGTCTTGCCGGCAGGGGATACACGCGCTTTAAGGCCAAGTGGGCAAATGGGTCCGAAGCGATCTCGTGGGAGCCAGGATCACGGAGCGAATCACGAAAGGCCTCCAAATCAGCCCCGCCTAAGGTATGGCGACGAACAAGGACGGCGGTAGCTCCACGCTCGACGACCGACGAAAAGGCCTCTCCCCACCACTCACCGAGTTTCTGCCCGGTGCAAACCTGGATTCTGTCCGAATCCCCTTAGAAGAGCTCCCAACGAACCTCTTTAGCCACATTTTAGCCCGTTTTAGGAGAGAAGGCCTCCCCAGCAAAGCTCGCGCAGCAACCTGCACATGGATAAGGAAACTGCTCAGCAAGGGAGGAGACAGAAATATGGGATGAGTGTGCACAAATGGAAAAGAATGCATACCGCGTCAACGGGAATTTCTCCAACCGGGGCTTCCCCTCCTGCAACAGACACGGCCACCATGTGAACCCGGCCGTCAGCATAAACGAAATAATAGTCCTGCCACACTGGAGGAGCTACCCCAGAGGCCACCACCTGTGGCGATCTCAGCCTCGTGGCCACAAACCGCCCGTATAGCTCATCAGTGATCAATTCAGCGGCATCCGCTCCCATGAGAAAAGGGTCATCCCCACGGTCAGTAACAAACATGGTCTCGGGCGGATCAACGGTCGCCCTCTACATGAGGCCTAGTCCATGCTGCCACAAAACCCTCTCACCTAAATAAAAGGCCCCGCCTCTAAACCCCACCAGCAATCTCCTCTGTCTGGTCACCTTCAGGGCTTCGCTCGGATCAAAGACCACCTCCCGCCCCTCATAGCGAGAGCAAGGGAAAAGGTTGAGCTCCGCCGGCATGGCACCCCTCAAAACCGCTTTCGCATCAGCATAGCGGACAGAAACTCGTCCCTTAGACCCTCTCTTCTCCCGAGCTTCCCTAGCCCAGCAGGTCATGGCCGGAAAGATGAGGTCCCGGTCAAGAGCCAGCCTCCATGGATAGTTGCCAAAGATCTCGTAGTACCAAGCCTACAAAAGAAACGGCAAGGAAAGCCGTCAGCACACTGAAATGAAGAATAGGCCGAATGCAAAAAGTAAAGCAAAGGCCGAAGTGGAAGTACGTCTAGGGCAAACTGAAAGCAAGCCAAAGACTTGCTCGCTTTCCGGTTATACTTGTCGAGCTCCATGAATAGCTCGGCCAGACCAGCCTCACCCCAAGCAATGTCTCTGATGGCCTCAGGTGTAGTCAAAGACCCAAGAAGAGGGAACATACAGGTAGTGTCAGCATTGGCAAAAATGGTGCTACTGAGGAGGAGCCACACATAGGAGCGCCCAAGCTTGTCAGTGGTAATCCGGCCCGCCGCATACTCTAGAAAGTTGGCCCGAATGACCCTCTCGACTGTTTGCACTAGGATGCCCAAACCCTTGGTAGGACCTAAAAATCCAATGAGCGCCCTGATCTCGGCCTCGGGGATCCTATCCCTCTAAACAACCGGATGCCCGCCAAAGGAAAGCCCGGTAATCATCGCAAAGTCAGTAGGGGTCACAGTCACCTCTCCCCAGCTCAGATGGAACGTGTGGGTTGTGTCCCACCAATATTCACCCAGGGAATTAAGAAGCCCCATACTCCTATTGGCATTCACCAGCTGGCCCACAGCCTCTATAAAAGGCAACAGTCTCGTGCGTGCCACCCACTCCCTCGGACCGGGAGCATCATCAACAGACTCAGGCATGGCTTCCCACAAAGAGAAGCAAGCATCCGGCGACCCTCGAGACTTGGGATCACCACCCTACAGGTAAACACAGCAAAGGTATGGATAACACAGTTTACAGATACCAATGCTCATAATGATTGCACAAAAAAAAAATGAGAGAAAAGGTTTCCGTCCCCTTTTAAAAATTGCATAAGTCATTTTAAGGGTCAATTTTTAGAGAAAAGTTTCCGTCCCCTTTAAAAATTGCATAAGTCATTTTAAGAGCCATTTTTGGAGAAAAGTTTTCGTCCCCTTTAAAAATTGCATAAGTCATTTTAAGGGCCATTTTTGGAGAAAAGTTTCCGTCCCCTTTAAAATTGCATAAGTCATTTTAAGGGTCATTTTTGGAGAAAAGTTCCCGTCCCCTTTAAAAAATGGATAAGTCATTTTCAAGGGTCATATTCTTTCCGTCCCGAAAAGGCATAGTCACTTTCGGAAAAATTGTCATTTTGGTCTCAACAATAATATGCCCATCCCATAATTTCCCCCACAAACATAAAACAATTTATCCTAGGAAATGCTAGCATGCACTTAACTGCGCCAAAATGACTAGTCGAACCTAAGGTACAAGTAGTTTATGCATGGACCACGGGCAACATACTTTGATTTTGGGAAGTTTAGCTAGGCATGTCCAAATGAGGCAATGAGCACATACTCACGTCTCTAATGGTCCCAATGACCAAAAAATGAGGACAATTTCATGAAATCGCGTCAAGAAGTGCGAAGATCTCAAAAGGCATGGACAAAAAACCCTAGGCCTAGGAAAGACGTGCAAGGCTCAAATGTGAGTAGGAAGAATGCTTACCCCGTCGCCATGGCACAAGTTAATTGTGGGAGACTTGTAGAAACCCGCTCCCTCATCCCGGAGATTGATAGCGTAGCCTCGAAAGTTTCGAGCCATGTCTAGCCTCTTCTCCGCCCCTCAAGGATAACCCGCGCGTGCCCGTCCCGCCATGATCAATCCTTGAGGAATCCAAGTAAGAAAATTTGGAAATTGATGGAGTTTTCCCTCTCAAAATCGCCTCTTTTCTCTCTGTTTTTTCGTCTGAAGATTGGGGCAACCATCCGTATGGCTGCCTTTTGAAAAAAGAAGGAGACGCCCTCTTAAGCCGTACGGATGGTTTGGGCGAAGAAAAATCTCAGCCTAAAATTACCCTTGTGCCCCTCGCACCTTGAACAAGATTTTTTCCCCAAGATTCGGAAATGCCCTCCTTGGCTCATGCAACTTGAATTGAACCTAGAAAATTTAGGTTCCCGAAGTCATCACAGGCAGTCCTAGCGACGTAAGCCCAGCTTTGTGAAATTTATTATGGCCGTCCTCGACGTAAGCCCAGTTAAAAGTTAAAATTTGGAAATGGTCTTTTGCTTAATGCTTATTATGGCCATCCCCGACATAAGCCCATTAGCTATGACTTAGAATAGTCGTTATAGGCTAGAGCCTTTGTCCCGGCAGTCCTTAGAGGGACGTAAGACCAGTTTTCCCGTCAATATCCCCAAAGATGGAGTTGACCCCGGTCAAGCTATGACTTAGAGTAGTCGTTATAGGCTAGAGCCTTTGTCCCGGCAGTCCTTAGAGGGACGTAAGACCAGTTTTCTCGTCAATCTCCCCAAAGATGGAGTTGACCCCGGTCAAGCTTAGACTTAGAATAGTCGTTATAGGCTAGAGCCTTTGTCCCGACAGTCCTTAGAGGGACGTAAGACCAGTTTTCTCGTCAATCTCCCCAAAGATGGAGTTGACCCCGGTCAAGCTTAGACTTAGAATAGTCGTTATAGGCTAGAGCCTTTGTCCCGGCAGTCCTTAGAGGGACGTAAGACCAGTTTTCCAGTCAATCTCCCCAAAGACGGAGTTGACCCCGGTCAAGCTATGACTTAGAATAGTCGTTATAGGCTAGAGCCTTTGTCCCGGCAGTCCTTAGAGGGACGTAAGACCAGTTTTCCCATCAATCTCCCCAAAGACGGAGTTGACCCCGGTCAAGCTTGGACTTAGAATAGTCGTTATAGGCTAGAGCCTTTGTCCCGGCAGTCCTTAGAGGGACGTAAGACCAGTTTTCCCATCAATCTCCCCAAAGATGGAGTTGACCCCGGTCAAGCTTGGACTTAGAATAGTCACCATAGGCCGTCCCCGACGTAAGCCCAGTAAAAATCTATCCCGTGTAAGTCAACCCTCTCCTATAGATTCAAGTTGGTTGATTGTGTATAATAGTATGTTACGGAGTATTTGAACTTTGTATTTGTATTGTAATAAAAATGAATGTCCAACAAAAAGTTAAATTTCCTCTTAATTATGAATTTTTTAAATAGGTTTTATGTATGTCAAATAATCTCATAATTTGCAAAAATAAAGGCAATAAAATATTATATACAACTGTGAACTTGACGGTAAACATAGTGAATTAAGTAAATACTATATGATATTTCCATGCAGAAATTATGAAATGAAATAAAATAACTGCGAACTTCTCTTTTTTGTTTTTATTACAAATGTGAACTTTTTTTAAAACGACTGTGAACTTGTTCTTTAGATTCTTGGAACTTGTTTTTGGAACAATTGTGAATTTGTTTTTGAAAAAACTGTAAAGTTGTTCTTGGACAAATGTGAATTTTCTTGGAACTCAGTTGTTCTTGGAACAATTGTGAAGTTTTTCTAGGAACAATAAAGAACTTGTTTTTGGAATAACTTCGAACTTGTTCTTGTAACAGTTGTGAACTTGTTTTTGAAAAAAACAGTGAACTTGTTATTGAAACTTGTTATGGGAACAACTGTGAACTTGTTCTTTAAAAAAATTGTGAACTTGTTATGGTAACAGCTGTGAACTCGTTCTTAAAAAAATATTATTTTTTTTTTGAAAAATGTGAATTTGTTGTTAGGAAATGTTAAATTTTTCTTGAAAAAAAAAACAGTGAACTTATTTTGGGAACAATTGTGAACTTGTTTTTGAAATAACTGTAATTTTTTTTTTTTGAAAAAACTGTGAACTTGTTCTTGGAACTTGTTCTGGGAACAATTGTGAACTTGTTTTTGAAATAACTGTGAACTTGTTCTTTAAAAAAACTGTAAATTTTTTATTTTTTTTCGAAAAATGTGAATTGTTCTAAGGAACTTGTTTTTGGAACAACTGTAAACTTACAACTGCGAACTTACAATTGTGAACTTACAACTGTGAACTTACAACTGTGAACTTGTTCTTGAAAAAAATAGTAATTTTTTTTTTGAAAAATGTGAATTTGTTCTTGGAATAAGAGGCTTTGACCAATAAGTCCCTAGGCCAAATAAAAACTACCAATAAGGACAGATATTTTGAAAACCTACCAAAAAGTCCTTGACATTTTTCTTGAACCGAAATGCCCTTCTTCCTTCCTTTGTGATGCGCGCACAACCCAGACGTAAGTCGTTTTTTCTTTTTCTCCCTCTCTTTCTCTCTTCATGTCTCTTTCTTTCTTTCTTTCTTCCTGTCTGTTTCTTTTTTTTTTCTTTTTTCTTTTTTCCACCCTAACGCTTCACACACACACACACACACTCTCTCTCTCTCTCTCTCTCTCTCTCTGTCTATCTCTATCTCTTCCTCTCTCTCTCTCTCTCTTCTATTTTTTTCTCCTCAAAATTTTTAAATGCCATATCATAAAATTTAGAAACCGAAAAAATAATCCGAAAACACTGTTTTAATCATGTCGTCAAGGCGAATCAAACAAGTACACTCAACACGTAATTTAAATTTTAGAAATAAAATTTCGTTTTTTAAAACTGATAAATTCACTTCTCAATTTTTCACATTTTAAACTGATAAATTCATGTCTCAATTATTCTTATTTGTTCAACATTAAGTTTTAAACTAAGTTATTTATTCTTCATTTGTTCATAATTGAGAATAAAAACTGATAAAGTAATCTCTCAATTTTCACAATCGATAGTTAGATTTCCCAGATGTTTAAGTACAATCAACACTTAATTTAAATTTTAGAAATAAAATCTCGTTTTTTAAAACTGATAAATTCATTTCTCAATTTTTCACATTTTAAACTGATAAATCCATGTCTCAATTATTCTCATTTGTTCATAATTAAGTTTTAAATTGAGTTATTTATTCCTCATTTGTTCATAATTAAGTATAAAAACTGATAAAATAATCTCTCAATTTTAACAATCGATAATTAGATTTCCCAGATGTTTAAATTTAAAAATTAAGACACTCAACACGTAATTCATTTCTGAAATTTAAAAATTAATAACTGAGACACTCATTTAACATTTATTCATAATTGAATTAAAACTGATAAAACCACCTCTAATTTTTCTCAATTGATGACTCAATTTATCGATTTAATTATATAATAAATGAGACATTCATTTCTCAGATATTCACATATGAATTTGAGTACAAGAACTGATACATTCATTTCTCAGTTATCAATTTTTATTTGTTGTTAATATAATAATAAATGAGATATTCATTTCTCAGTTATTCACACACGAGTTTAATATAAAAACTGGTAAATTTATTTCTCAGTTGTTAACACATAAGGTGAGTGTAACAACTAAGAAATTCATCGCACAGTTTCTATAAAGAATACTTATTTTCGGAACTATGTGTTGTCAAATGCTCTTTAAACAAGTGTGAAATAAATTTATCTCATTTTTTTTAATTAAAAATGAGTAATTGTTCAATTGTGAAGAATTAATACTCCTAACCCCCCTAAAAAAATAAAAAAATAAAACAACAACAACAACAACAAATGTGAGGTTGTAGTGTTAAATATATAATAGTCTACTATTTGAACAAATAAGAAGCTTGGCATAGTGGTTAGGAGTCTTAGCTAAGACTAAGAGGTCTTGGGTTCAAACCCTCCCAAGAGCAAATAATTTTTATTAATAATACTTGGGGTTGCAGTGGGTGAGTTCCGGCGGTGGTTGGTTGGAGAACTGCCGGTGGTCCGACGGCGGCGGCGGCTGGAGGTCTGAGTTCCGGCGGTGGTTGGTCGGAGAACTACCGGTGGTCTTACAACGGCGGCGGCGGATGGAGGTCAGGCGGCGGCGGTTGGTCGGTTGGTCGGAGGTCCGGCGATTGCGGTTGGAGGTCCGGCGGCAGCGGGTGGAGGTCCGGTGGTGGCGTTGGGTGGTAGCTGTCGGTCAAAGATGGTCAATGGTTAAAGGTGTAATAGGATTTTATATAGGCGGGGGGTATTTTTGCCATTTAAAAAGGGTGAGGGATTTATTGGTAAAATTGATTTCAACCCAAGGACCCTAAGGTAGTTTATGAAATGTTGTTTTATTGGCAAATACCATCTTCTCCAAGGGACTTATTGGTAAAAATCCCTTGGAATAAGTGTAAACTTGTTCTGGAACAACTGTGAACTTGTTCTTGAAATTTTTTATTTTTTTTTTGAAAAATGTGAATTTGTTCTTGGAATAACTGTAAACTTGTTTTGGAACAACTATGAACTTGTTATGGAACAACTGTGAATTTGTTCTTGAAAAAAATATTATTTTTTTGCAAAATGTGAATTTGTTCTTGGAATAACTGTAAACTTGTTCGGGAACAACTATGAACTTGTTCTGGAACAACTATGAACTTGTTCTTGAACAACTGTGAACTTACTGATTAGTTCACAATTGTTTGGTCGCCGGAGTTGGTGATCGTCGGATTCGATCGTGTTCTTAGTAGTTTTGTTGACAACTGTGAACTTATTAATTAGTTCACAGTTGTTTGGTCGTCGGAGTTTGTCGCCGGAGTTGTTTAGATGACAACTGAGAACTTACTTATAAGTTCTCAGTTATTTGATCACCTGAGATAGTCGTAGCCAGAAAAATAGTCGCCGTGTGTGGTCGCTGGAAAATGGTGGCCGGAAAGGTCGACAAAGGTGGTCGCCGAATTATGGCACAAAAAAAATACTCGCCGGAGGTGGTCGCCGGAAAATACTCACCGGAGGTGGTCCTAAAAAAATGGTCGACGGAGGTGGTCGCCGAAAAATGGCTGCCGGAAAATGGTCGCCGGAGGTGGTCGCCGGAGGTGGTTGGGATGAGTGGTCAAAAGTGGTCATGGTGGTTGGAGAGAGAAACTGAAATGATGGAGGGAGTGGCATTAATGTAATTTTTCATTATTTATTAAGGGCATTGGTGTCCTTTTAATAACCCTTGGACTAGGTGGTAATATTACAAATTCCTTGTCCTAGATGATAATTTTCATTTGGTTGATGGACTAAATGGTAGTATGACTTTTTAAATAAATAATATTTAATTGTCATATTCACGTCAACTAATCTAATTACTATTTTCTACCCACTAAAATTATTATTTTCTACCATATTATAAGTTTTTACCCCTATTTATAATCACAACACTATAATATTATATACTCCCTCTGTCCCGCTTTAAGGTTCTTACTTTTCTTTTTAGTCTGTCCCAATTTAAGGTTCTTACTTTGCTTTATTATCTAAAATGGAAAATGGGACCCACTTGTCATTCTCACAACAAAAACTCCCTACCCACTTTCTCTCTCCCACTTTACTTTTCATACTCACAACATTTATTTATTTTTAATCTCCGTGCAAAGTCAAACTAGGAACTTTAAATTGGGACGGAGAGAGTATTATTTAAAAACATTTTTTAAAAATTTTGGTGCAGAGAAAGTTTCTTACAATTTAAAATGGATGGAGGACATTTAATTGAGCCGGCAAAAGGAGTTGCCTTTTATGGAGGTTGAGGCATGACAAGGATAAGGAATCTAACAACCACTAATAATTTGGGATTTAGTGCTAAAATTGGTGTCCTAAATGAAATAAATTAACCATATAACCTTAGGGCTTATCCAAGGGTCGTTAATAATCTAATGCAAACAAAATTATAGTTGTCGGTAATGCCTTTGTGATAAGATGATTCATTTTTAAGTGCTTTTATTGAGAAGCATAAAGCTATTGGTTTGGTTGATCCAAGTGCATTTGTTGCTAAAATTAGTTTCATTTGATCCAAAAGAGCTCTTTAGAAGCTAAAATAGTTCACTTTTGTGTGATTTATCAACGTATTTGAATGACATATTTGGATGGGTGGTGTAGACATATGATAGCAAATCACATACACAACTGTCACCATTTTCGCTAAAATATATAAAGACAAAAATTTGTGTGAGACGGTCTCACACATGAGACGGGTCTCATTGAGAGAGTAAATGGTTTACCCACTATAGGCGGGGTGGGGCAAGCCCATTTTCTCCCTCATCGAAATCCGTTTCATGTGTGAGACCGTCTCATACAAGAATTCCTCATATATAAAGATTCATGTTAAACGAAAAATGATGATACACAAAAGTAAACTAAGGTATACAAGGGTTATTCCTTTCATTTAGCACACACGCACATAAACGAGTCTTATACTCTAATTAGTTTTTGTCATATAATTTTATACCCTACTTTTGATGTTTGAGAAAATTTTGGGGAAAATAGTTCCTCCATAATAAAGGTATGGCTTACTCTTCCCCTATGCAGTGCTTGTATCGACGTACCCCTGATTATTCACAACTCCAGTTTTTTGGGTGTTTATGTTTCCCCTTTCATCCGTCTTCTATCATTCATAAACTCCAACCTCGGTCTAGTACATGTGTCTTTTTAGGGTACCCTTCAAACCATAGGGGCTATAAATGTTATGACCTGAAAACACGAAAGATTATTATCTCTCGTCATGTCATGTTTGATGAACAAAGATTTCTTTTTGCTTCGCAAAATAGCCATCCAAGTGCGAACCTGCCTCCCCCATTGTCCTCCTCGGATACCCAGTTTAATCCGCTCCTATATCCCATTATCTCAGATTCGGCCCAGGTCCAAACCACAACTCATAGGCCTACTCCTCCTGACGCCCCACTGACCCAGGCATCTCCCGAGTCAGTCCAGCACCCTTCTCCTAGTGGACCAGTTCTCTCAGGCCCAAATGGCCCGTCCATTGGCCCTTCTCATTTGGACCAACAGCAGCCTGCCAATGACCAGACCAGTCCTCTCGGGTCAGTCTCTTCTCCCATTTCCTCTCCTGGACAATCTGTTGAGCCCACACCACCAAATCCCATGCCTCGTACTATGACCACTCGCAGCATGAGTGGAATCGTTAAACCTAAGCATCAGTTTAATTTGTTTTCATCTTCCACTCCGTCCCTGATTCCAAAAAATCCTAAAGATGCTCTGTCTGACCCCAATTGGAAAGAAGCTATGAATGACAAATTTGATGCTCTTATTAAAAATAAGACGTGGGATCTTGTTCCCCGTCCTGCTAATCATAATATTATTCGTTGCATGTGGATATTTTCTCATAAAAGAACTCTGATAGTTCCTTTGAGAGGCATAAAGCTCGTCTTGTAGGTGATGGCAGGTCTCAACAGGTGGGAATTGATTGTTCTAACACTTTCAGTCCGGTGGTCAAGGCCGCCACAATTCGGACTGTTATCAGTCTTGCCCTTGCCAACTCTTAGTCCATTCATCAGCTGGACGTTAAGAATGCTTTTTTACATAGGGATTTGCAAGAAACAATATTTATGCACCAACCTATGGTTTCCGTGACCGCCGATGTCCGGATCATGTGTGCCTGCTCAAGAAGTCCCTCTATGGTCTTAAACAAGCCCCTCGAGCATGGTACAAACGTTTTGCAAATTTTGTTTTCGCCATTGGCTTTACCAACAGTAAGTTTGATCATTCGTTATTTATTTATCGACATGGGCCTCATACCGCGTATCTTTTGTTATATGTGGATGATATCATTCTCACCACCTCTTCCGAACCACTTCAGAATTCAATAATGCGTACGTTGGCCTCTGAATTTGCTATGAAAGACTTGGGTTCCTTGAATTATTTTTTGGGGATTGCAGTCACACATTCTGATTCCGGGTTATTTTTATGTCAAAAGAAATATGCCGAAGATATTTTAGAACGGGCTGGTATGTCTTCGTGTAAACCATCACACACACCTGTTGATACTAAACCGAAGTTGAGTTTCACAGACGGTACCCCTTATGCCGATCCCACTTTCTATCGAAGTTTAGATGGAGCATTGCAATATCTCACGTTTACCCATCCTGATATTAGCTATGCGGTCCAACAGGTATGTTTACACATGCGTGACCCGAAGAATGAATATATGGCTGCCTTAAAGAGGATTATGAGATATCTCTGAGGCTCTCTTCATCTCGGTCTCTACTTGTCCAAGTCCACCTGCTCATCTCTGACCGCGTATACAGATGCAGATTGGGCAGGGTGTCCCTATTCTCACCGTTCCACATCCAGTTACTGTGTGTTTTTGGGTGATAACCTCATCTCTTAGTCCTCAAAGAGACACCCACTTTATCACATTCAAGTGCCGAAGCTAAATATCGGGGAGTAGCTAATGTGGTTGCTGAAAGCTGCTGGCTTCAGAATTTACTACTCGAATTACATGTTCCCATTTCCAAAGCAACTATGGTGTACTGTGATAATGTAAGTGCGATATACTTGTCGGGAAATCCAGTCCAACACCAACGAACCAAGCATATCGAGTTAGATATCTTATTTGTTCGTGAAAAGGTTGCAAAAGGTCAAGTGCGAGTTCATCATGTCCCCACTCGGTACCAGATCGCTGACATCTTCACCAAAGGGCTTCCGCGCGTATTATTTGATGAATTTCGGGATAGTCTCAGCCTTCGACCTCCTCTCACTTCGACTGCGGGGGTATGATAGAATAGTGATAACTATGTATGGCGTATATATTGGTAGTTTAGAATAGATTGTATAGATCTCTACTTATGTAAAGTATATCTCCTAGTATGTAAAGTATATCTCCTAGTCAAAGAAGGAGATCACGTAGGGTTGTATATATATTCGACTTAGCTAATGAAAGTGGCAAGGAATCTAACTCGTTTATTGTTTTTATAGGGTTTAAGGTTTAGGCTTTAATGTTTAGGGTTTAAGGGTAATACTAATATTAGAAAGTAAACTTTTTATAACTTATGGAGAAACTAGTTTCCCTCAAAACCTACTCCTGATGTTTTTTTAAAATTAACTCGAAAGTGGATTCATCCATTATGTGTTGGAAGGAGGTGTTTAGTGAGAACTACTCATTTTCTTTCCAGTTGATAAATCAAAATGCCAATATGTTGGCACTGTAAGTTTTAGGGCATCGTTTGTAAATGTGAGCCCCACCATATGGGTCAAGCATTCAACGTTTGTGGATAGTTGACTTCAAAACATTGTTGTTATTTTTAATAATATTTCTCTTTTATTTCAAAAACAAAAACATTTTAAATATTAAATAGCTATTTGCATCAAAACGGCAGGACAAAATAAAATTTGTGAGAGATAGTGAGACCTATTCAAATCTTATATATATATATATATATATTAAAGTTGGTGAGGAGTGTTATGGTGTTGACATATGGACAAACAATAGAGAAAGCTTACATTTGGTGATGACACATCAAACTCACCCTCATAATTATGTGACTTTTCAATTTCTTTTTCTTAGCTAATAGTATTAGCTAATAATATTAGTTACTCCCTCTGTCCCGGAGTAAGAGTCCTACCCCTCATTTGCACGCTTATTAATAAATATTGGAAGTGATGTAAATGTTGTGAGTGTAAAAGTAAAGTAGGAGAGAGAATGCGTGGGAGAGAATAGTGAATTGATTGGTGTTGTGAGTATAAAAGTAAAATAGGAGAGAGAATGAGTGGGGTGAATAGTAAAGATTCTTTGTCATTTTAGGAATATGACTGTTATTCTGGGACGTACCAAAATGGAAAGTATGACTCTTACTTTTGGACGGAGGGAGTACTATATAGGGTAACTATTATAGTTAACTATTACTATTATTAGTTATAGATAACTATTACTAATAATAGTAATAGTTAACTATTATAGTTGTTACTATGATAGTTAACTATTACTAATAATAGTAATAATTAGCTATTATAGTAATTATTAATATTATTTGTAATAGTTAATTATTACTAATAATAGTAATAGTTACTATAATAGTTAATTATTAAAGTAGTTATTATTATTATTAGTAATAGTTATTATAATAGATAACTATATTAATTACTTTATATAGTAAATAATATTATTAGCTAATACTATTAAGAAAATAATACTTAACTATTAAATGGTTAATCATTATTATAGTTAATATTTATATTAACTATTAAAAAAATTAAAAAATACCATTAATAGTATTAGTTAATCATAATAGTTATAATATAAATTATCTATTATTAGTAGTATTAGTTAATCATTATACAATATATATTAATATTTACTATTAATAGTACTCACTCTGTTCGAGAGTAAGAGTCCTACTTTCTATTTTGGTATATCCAAGAGTAAGAGTTTTATAAAATGACAAATGATGAGAAATAATGAATAGCGTTTTTGACAAATTTGTCTTTCTAATGCTTCAATAATTACAAAAAGACCAAACTAACTAACTTACATTTTGTCCACTTGCACTATGAATAGTGTTTTGGACATCTATACTCTCAATCCACTTGTAATGTTTACTCATTTTTTATTGTTTTTCTAATAAGTGTGTGCAAGAAAGGTAGGACTCTAACTCTAGGACTGAGAGAGTACTAATTAATAATAATAGTTACTATATATGTTAATTATTACTATAAATATTATTAATTAATAAAATTATTATTTTACTAATATGATTAGATGTACATTATAGAATTTTATATTTATTAATCATAATATGTATATATATTATAAAATCATTCATTGGAAAATAGATAATATTATTAAGTCAATCATCTATAAAATTAAAAGTTAATATATAGAAGTAATAAATCATCTTTATATTCAAATTTCAATTATCATATAAATACAAATTATGTACAACGAAAACTATTTTTTTTAACACAATTCTTTTAAATAGCAAATGTTTTAATTCATATACAATATAAATATATTAAAAAATATTATGTTATTTTATTAAATAAAAACATTAAAAAACAAATTACAAAAAAATGGCAAATTTATTATCCGTGCAACGCACGGGTTACCCACTAGTTTTAAGAATAACAGTAAAATTGACCACCTTTTATTCTCACTAGAATTTCACCCGTGCGTTGCACATGAATATTTTTATTTAGTAGAAATTGGAGAAAAAAAAAACCATTTAAAAAGTATTCAAATGATGTAACAATAATATTGATAAATATTACTAATATTTAGTATTTAATATCCTCGTTGTTTACTTACAATCTCCATTAATATTTAATAAGTTCGAAATGAATGAATAAATATATGATATCAATCAAATACAAACTAACTTTGAAAGAAACAAAATATTCATTTAAGAGAGAGGAGTGGTAATGTGTATGAAATAATTACTCATAAATATAAAGTATACCGTCCGAACAAAAAATAAGAGAGCAAAACTTTAGATAAAATAAAATAAAAAGATTACAAAGTTAGAAAGAAAAGAAGAAAGTAAAACTCATTTCATTCGTCATTGCACACTACATTTGAATTTACTTTCTCGTTCTATCAACACACTTCAAAAAAAAAAAAAAAAAAAAAAAAAAAAACCTTGTATTATTTCACAAAACTCTTTTGAAAAGCCTTTGTAAATTACATTGGCAACAACCAATCCACATTATCCTCACCCAATACAGCTTAAAACTTGTTGGTGATTTTAGTGTCATCAACGATTTTATGTAATTGTGATTTACTAGAGACCAATGCGATTTCATATTCTGCTCGGATACGAGTAAGGGAAAGTGTGGAGTACACACTCGTTTGAGTTAATATGTTTTCGACCACGATAAAGAAGCAGGGGTCAAGGGGGCTGCGCCCCCTTGCGGGGTCAAGGGGCAGCGCCCTTGACCCGAAAATTAAGAGACAGGCCAAACAGGAGTTGCTCGGCCGAGCACTTCCTTAACTCGGCCGAGCATGATTTTCACAGAAAACAGAAGTCACGAAAAAAGGCCTGCTCGGCCGAGCACATTTCCTTGACACGGCCGAGCAGACACTGAATCAGTGAAAATGTGCCTTTTCTGTTGACAGTCATGACTGTTGTGAATGTAACCATTGTCTCTCTTCTGCTCCAGACGAAAATCTGTTTATAAACAGATTATTTGGACTCAAATAAACATAGAAAACACACACAAATTCTCCAAGTTTTGATCTGATCTCTTTGCCTAGAATCAGATTGCTTGATTGTCTTATCCCATACAAAGATTTCGTGTAACCTAGGCATAAAGGGTCGAAATACTTTGTTCGGAAAGTGAACATACACAATTCAATCATTATCCAAGATTATCAACAAACTATTTCCCCTACAAAACTAACTCTAAATTTCTACAAACAATTTCAGTGTCTACCTATATAGTATATACTCTCCTCTATTTTTACATCTACGTCTACTACTGTTGGGTTAATGCCTTTGAATTTGGGACGCTAAGTTAAAGGATTAAACAATAGAAGATTTCGCAATTCCTAGGCAGAGCAGATACAGGTCCGGGCGGACCAGAGCAAGAACCCGGGCGCACCAAAGGGGGTCCGGGCGGACCTGAGTGAAAACCCGGGCGCACCAAGTTTATGTCGGAAATTAGCTTTTGGGAAAAGAAGGAAATCCTGGCGGGTATATAAGGTGACCCGGTCGGACCATGGAAGGATCCGGCCGGACCACATCAGTAACCCGGGCGGACCTATGACCAAACTGCAGAAGGATTTCGGACAAAGTGCATTGACGCAAAAGGGAAGGTTTTCAAGTCAGTTTCGTACTAGAATTCCAAGTTCCTGTCAGACTTTGAGATAGACTTTACCGGTATAAATAGAGGCCATTAGTTTAGATCAAAGTTAGCTGAAAGTCTCAGATAAATTATTAGGGTGCTCAGAGCGAGGTGTGTAATTCTACAGTTGCACAGTTAGGAATTATTGTGATCAATAATTCGTGCAGCAGTAACAGTGTGATCTTGTAATTGTTTCTCCAGATTGATAATAATATTCTCTCCCCTCCCAGTGGACGTAGCCAAGTTGGTGAACCACGTAAATTGGTGTTCTTGTGATTGCTCGCTT
The DNA here is from genome assembly GCA_026119855.1 of Campanula takesimana. Classification (NCBI taxonomy): domain Eukaryota; kingdom Viridiplantae; phylum Streptophyta; class Magnoliopsida; order Asterales; family Campanulaceae; genus Campanula; species Campanula takesimana. Next base: position 410,003 of record JAOWBW010000700.1, read on the forward strand.
TTCTTATCAAGTCTTGTTATTGCTCTAACAAGTGGTATCAGAGCTCTGGTTGTTCCAGAGCTTTGGTTCGTGTTTGGAGGTTCAGGGATTCCGCTGCAGAGAACAAGAAGAAGGGTCAAGGAGCAGATTCGATCGACAAGTTCAATGAGAAGAATAGTTTTTCTCTCTGGCAGATCAAGATGAAGGCTTTATTGATTGACAAAGATTTATGGAAACCATTGGAGATTTCAATCAGGGAACACAAGGATCCTAAGGGTAAGACAGTCACCACAGAAGGTACAGCAGAACAGTTAGAGAAGGACAAGATAGCAGCAGCGAAGGAGGTGGCGGAATTGAAGAAGTTAGATCACAAGGTTCACGCCAAGATCATTAGACAGTTGGATGATGAGATCCTAACCAATGTTGCAGGAACAGACTCCGGAAGCGATCTTTGGTTGAAGTTGAATGATATGTACATGACACGTTCATTGACCAACAAGTTATACCTGAAGAAGAAGCTATATGATTGTCGTATTACTGAAGGTACGCCCATAAATGATCATCTTGACAGATTTACTTCTGCATTACTTGAACTGCGTAATATATGAGTAGCTGTTGATGACGAGGATACAGCCTTGCAACTTTTAGTATATTTACCTATGTCTTATTAACATTATGTCGATTCGTGCATAAACCGTAAAGATGGGATCTCTCTAGAGTAAGTGAAAACTTCTCTCAAGATGAGAGAATTGCGCCGAAAGGCGAGTGGGAATGAGGCAGGTACCCAGTCATCAGGTTTGGTTACTAGTAGCGGTAATAGGGGTTCTAGTGGGAAGAAGAACAACCAAGGTAATTCTTCACACAAAAAGGGTCCGAAACCTGGGGATATCTGTAATTTCTGCAAAGAAAGGGGGCATTAGAAGTTCGATTGTCCCAGAAAGAAGCAAGGGAAGGCACCAGTCACAGCAGAGGCCATGACGGCCAGGGATTGCAGTTCAGATGAGGATTATGCTCTAGTAACATCAGAATCAGCATGCGCATCTGATGCGTAGATTCTTGAATCAGGAGCGTCTTACCATATTAGTCCTAAGAGAGAATGGTTTACTGATTACAGGCGAATGGGTGGCGGTGATATAAGCATGGCCAACAGTACAGTCTGCAGGGTTGTCGGTATTGGTTCGATCAAGGTCAAGACTCATGATGGTAGGTTTGTCACTTTGAATGAGGTTCGACACGTGTGAGATACCCGCGGGAAAACGGATTTTGTTCCCTCGAGAATCAAACAAGGGATCTTATCAACATTCAACGGAGTCGCCACGTTAGTTTAATTTTAAACCCAAACTTAACGAAAAATGGTTAGAGACAAAGGATTCGGAGGTCAGGTTACGCTTTGGGAAGAACTCAACCGGTAGTTCTCCCAAAGAGCCTCGGAAGAAACCGAGTCTCCCTAGAATTTGTTAAAATTGTGCAAGTGTGTGTGTGTGTGTGTGTTCTTGAAAATGGGAAAACTGACTTTACCAGAAAACAGTTAAATATTTAACAGAAAGGGTTATTTTGTAAACATTCTGGAGAAAAGGGGGACTAGACTGGAAATGTGCCCTTTGGATAAAGTAGCCGTACGGCTATTGAGGGTCTTCTTGGGAATTTTAACAGATTCCCAGGAATCAGTCCAGTTCCAGGCAGAAACAGAGCATTCTGCTGGAAACTAGACTGTTTGATCATTTCTAGTTATTTTCTTGGAACAAAACATTAATTAAATCATCCCTATGTCATTGATCACTAGATTAGACACCAAAACAAGGATTTTAGGTGTGATCAAGGTAATCATTGGGGAATAATTGAGAAAAGGTGATGGTCAAGACTTTTGAGCCAAGATCACAATTTAGATGATTAAAGATGGAAACTTTAACATCTAAATGGATGATTCTTCCAAGGAAGGGTATTGGGACATCCAAAAATCAACCTTTGATGGGTAAAGATTGAATCTTTATCATCAAATGGACATTTTGAGGTTGACTCAAGGTTTGGATGATAAAGATTGCAACTTTATCACCCAAACTTGATCATTCCCTCATTTCTTCAACATAATGCAAAGATTTTAAAGTAAATGACACAAATTTAAAGACATAATGTAAAGGTGCATAAATGTAAAGGCAATGTTTCTAAGATGCATAAATCATAACAAGCTTTAGGCTATCCTATGGTTTGTAACCCACCATCATGCATAGAATATGAAGGGCACCATGGATTTCAAGGCTTGGTTCCAGGTGTATATTATTTAACAAGAAGCAAGGATGTAATATGGAGATGAAGAAAAGATAGGGAGAAGGAGGTCTCACCAATTTTGGTTTGGACCTATCTTCTTTCTCTCTTTTCACTCAAATGTGGTGATCACTCTATTCTGGTATAATTCCTGCAGAGCTTTGGATCTCTCAAACAAATTTCTCCCCCCTGAAATGATCAGCAAGGGTCTCAATTTATAAGGACTGATGGTGCCCATAGTAGCCGTACGGCTAGGGCTCTCCCGCATCCAAACCATCCGTACGGCTCAGCCTGGCGAGCTTCTGAATTTTTCCAAGTTTAATTCTAAAGCAGTCCTGGAATTTTAGGTTTATCTTACTGAGGTCCCAGCCTATTAGTTTATCCCTGAATGGCGCTAAGAATTCCTCTAAGTTGGTCAATTTCAGATTGGGGTACTTACAGAGCTCCTCGGCAACGTTTCTTTGAAAAAATGGGGTTGTCGATAAAAATAAGCATCCCAATCTGATGGGAGGATGGCTTGACCTATTTTTGTTTGCATGCCTGGACCTAGAGGTATAGGATTCCTACGTATCCCGTTTGCAGGGAATCAAGCCTAACATAGTTCGGGGAGGGGTGAGAGACTAAGGGCTAGGTGGATATCTGTCATCCTCTCCTAGGGGAACGGGCATGACTCTTGGCGAGTTCAGAGGCAGGACATGGTCAACTTAGCTCTATGGAGAGGGTTGACTTACAAGGATAAAAGCATGACTCTCGGGGAGTTCAGAGGCGGGACATGGTCAACTTGGATCTATGGAGAGGGTTGACTTACAAGGATAAAGGCATGACTCTCGGGGATTTCAGAGGCGGGACATGGTCAACTTGGATCTATGGAGAGGGTTGACTTACAAGACAAAGGCATGACTCTCGGCTGGTCAGAGGCGGGACATGGTTAACTTGGCTCTATGGAGAGGGTTGACTTACAAGACAAAGGCATTACTCTCGGGGTCAGAGGCGGGACATGGTCAACTTGGCTCTATGGAGAGGGTTGACTTACAAGGCAAAGGCGTGACTCTCGGGGTCAGAGGCGGGACATGGTCAACTTAGCTCTATGGAGAGGGTTGACTTATAAGGCAAAGGCGTGACTCTCGGGGTCAGAGGTGGGACATGGTAAACTTGGCTCTATGGAGATGGTTGACTTACAAGGATGGTCTTACGTCATTTTGGACTGCCGAGACAAAGGTTTCCTTAACCTAAAATGACCATTATAGGCCTTGGCTTGAGTTAACTCCATATTTGGGAAGTTTGACGAGGCGACTGGTCTTACGTCCCACTAAGGGCGGTCGGGGATAAGGGTCTCAACCTATAATGACTATTCTGAGTCAAGGTTTGACTTGGGTCAATTCCACCTTTGGGGAGCTCGACGGGAAAACTGGTCTTATGTCCCACTAAGGACGGCCGGGGATAAAGGTCTCCACCTATAATGACTATTGTGAGTCAAGATTTAGCTTGGGTTAACTCCACCTTTGGGGAGTTTGACGGGAAAACTGGTCTTACATCCCACTAAGGACGGCCGGGACAAAGGTCCTCAACCTATAATGACTATTCTGAGTCAAGGTTTGACTTGGGTCAATTCCACCTTTGGGGAGCTCGATGGGAGAACTGTTCTTATGTCCCACTAAGGACGGCCGGGACAAAGGTCCTCAACATATAATGACTATTCTAAGTCAAGGTTTGACTTGGGTCAACTCCACCTTTGGGGTGTTTGACGGCAAAACTTGTCTTACGTCCCACTAAGGACGGCCGGGACAAAGGTATCAACCTATAATGACTATTCTGAGTCAAAGTTTTACTTGGGTCAACTCCACTTTTGGGGAGTTTGACGGGAAAACAGGTCTTACGTCCCACTAAGGACGGCCGGGACAAAGGTCCTCAACCTATAATGACTATTCTGAGTCAAGGTTTAACTTGGGTCAACTCCACCTTTGGGGAGTTTGACGGGAAAACTGGTCTTACGTCCCACTAAGGACGACCAGGACAAAGTTCTCAACCTATAATGACTAGTCTGAGTCAAGGTTTTACTTGGGTCAACTCCACCTTTGGGGAGTTTAACGGGAAAACTGGTCTTACGTCCCACTAAGGACGGTCAGGACAAAGGTCTCAACCTATAATGACTATTCTGAGTAAATGTTTAACTTGGGTCAACTCCACCTTTGGGGAGTTTGACGGGAAAACTGGTCTTACGTCCCACTAAGGACAGCCGGGACAAAGGTCTCAACCTATAATGACTATTCTGAGTCAAGGTTTTACTTGGGTCAACTCCACCTTTGGGGAGTTTGACGGGAAAACTGGTCTTACGTCCCACTAAGGACGGCCGGATAAAGGTCCTCAACCTATAATGACTATTCTGAGTCAAGGTTTGATTTGGGTCAATTCCACCTTTGGGGAGCTCGACGGGAAAACTGTTCTTATGTCCCACTAAGGACGGCCGGGACAAAGGTCCTCAACCTATAATGACTATTCTAAGTCAAGGTTTGACTTGGGTCAACTCCACCTTTGGGGTGTTTGACGGCAAAACTTGTCTTACGTCCCACTAAGGACGGCCGGGATAAAGGTATCAACCTATAATGACTATTCTGAGTCAAAGTTTTACTTGGGTCAACTCCACCTTTGGGGAGTTTGACGGGAAAACTGGTCTTACATCCCACTAAGGACGGCCGGGACAAAGGTCCTCAACCTATAATGACTATTCTGAGTCAAGGTTTAACTTGGGTCAACTCCACCTTTGGGGAGTTTAACGGGAAAACTGGTCTTACGTCCCACTAAGGACGGCCGGGGATAAGGGTCTCAACCTATAATGACTATTCTGAGTCAAGGTTTGACTTGGGTCAACACTACTCTACGGGATGGTTGACACATTTTCTTGACACCGGGGAGAGCCTAGGGACGATCTTTAAGACACATTGTGGACGCAAAAGTCCAAGACCTTGAAAAATAATCACTTTGAGGGGAGACCAAAAGCATTTTGCTTGGAACATTATTTTTGACAAATGATGCCAAACGGGCAAATTTAGAAATGCTCATTTCTAAAGGCAAATCTTTTAATGAAGCATGTTAGTCAAATTTTTGATTTTAACTTAACCACGAGGTTTGTCATGCATAAAGTACTTTGGAGCTTTGTCCATTTCTTAGGAGTGATCGGGAATAGAGAACCCTTTTGTTGTTGATGTTGGGGTAGCCCCATGTCCTTGTTGTCATTGATGTCGTGGTAGCCCCATGCCTTCGTTGTCGTCGATGTGGAGGTAGACCCATGTCCTTGTGGTTGTTGATGTCGGGGTAGCCCCGTGTCTTTGTCGTCGTTGATGTGGAGGTAGCCCCAATACCTTGTGGTCGTTGATGTGGAGGTAGCCCCATGTCCTTGTGGTCATTGATGTGGAGGTAGCCCCATGTCCTTTGAAGTGAAGTTAGGAACCCATCCCTTTTTCATGACGCACCCTTTCTTTTGCCTAGGCCGCCCTTGCGGGTTTTCAACCTAGCGGGCATCTCTTTTGCGTCTTTTATGGCACACCCTGTTTTTTGCCTAGGCTGCCCTTGCGGGTTTTCAACCTAGCGGGCTACTTTTTTTTTGTTTTTTTTTTTTATGAGTGATCCAGCCGACTCGATAGAACGGGGACTTAAGGTATCTTTTGGAGGAAACATGCAAGGGCATTTTATTTGGGAGAGAGTCCCTTTATGTTGTTGAGCTCTTTGAGCAATGTATCATGAAATGGGAGGAAGCCATTGCTAGACAGAATACAAGTGTTTAGCTATTTCCTAAGATTCAGAGAAGAAGACTTGTCGAGACATTTGAAATTTGCCTTAGTCAATATCATCAAAATGATTGCTTGAATGGACCAGGTTTGTCATTAAGTCAGGATTATAGCAAGCAATTAGCCTTAACATGTATAAATGTTATGATCAATTAAGATTAAGATTCGATCAATGGAAAGATCGGGGGAAAAAGGTGTGTTTGGGACATCGGTCATTGATGGGACCGAGGGGAGAAAACTTGGTCATTTTGAGAGGACCACGGTTTGATGGTTTTGTTTCATGCTATGACCGGACCCAAAGGTTGCCTACGTTCCCCTCAATTTGAGGAGCTCAGGTCGCCGTAGTTCGGCCTTAGATCGTCTTTTGTCGAAGTTGGTGTCCCTTTGAAGGATGTTGTGGCTTCGTTGACGTAGATCGCTTTTCTTCCTTGTTCTTTGAGGTGGACTCTTGCGGTGAGCTTTTGAGGCAAACTTTTTCTTCGCCAATATTCATTTCCTTTCCTCCTTTCCATTATCCATTTCTTTTCTCTCTTCTCATCTTTTTTTTTTGAGAGAGAGGGGAAACATTAGCCCCAACTTGCTATCTTTGACATTGGCTCATTTGTAGCCCCTTGGTGGAATGTCTGTCACTTTTAGCTTTGACTTTGAAGATTCGGGAAGTCCTTTGCTTGGTTGCGCACGCGCGATCACGGTTGAATCTTGGTGGTTAAGCAACAACACCCTTACCTTTTCATTGTCTCGGGATGCTTTTGATGTGCATCAAGAATTTGTATCGGAAAGGTGTATCGGGTTGTGTATCGGGTATGTGTATAGAGGAAGGTTTGCCATTAATGGTTTCTCCATGCCAATTGATCACAACATTTATTCACATCAAGACTAATTTTTTGCATTTAACATTTTTCATTTGTGTTAGGTCCATTCATCCTTAATGAGTCGTCATTGACTAGTATGCTTAGAAGTCAATTCATCATTTTAGGGACGTAGCAATCAATTGATAATAACAAGCAAGGCAATTTCAAGAGTAAATGTATATTGCAAATAATGTCTCAAGTCTAGAGGGAAAAGAATGAAAATGACTCTTTTATTTAGATAACTTTGTACATACATGTCCAAGTATGGACCTTTGTAAAAATAAAAAGACACAGTCCGGGACGGACTTTGGTGAAAGTCTAGATCCTACGAGGCTGGAAGACTTTTTTTTTTTTTTTTTTTAGGGATGAGCTCCTATGAAGTATGATGATCCATTCTCTTCCTCGATTGTTGGAGGGGTTGTCGGCGGCATATTCCATGTCTTCCACGTGGAACTCGGGTTCCGTGTCATCGAGAAAGATGTCGCGAGGTCTCCACTTGGATTGGCATTGTAATTGCCGGATCCATCTACTCATGAGTTGAGAGTTTTCTTTGGCCATCTCCTTTTGGTGATTTCCTTCCGAGGCGCGTAACCTTTTTGCATGACACTCGACGAGGGTACAGGCCTCCATTTGATGTAGCCGCCCTTGGACTTCCGAAGCACGGGCTTCTCCTTGTTGTTCACGTGGATGGTTGTCTCGGACGCCAATTCAGATGTGGGGTCCTTGGCCGATGCTTCCAATGGACAGAACCGCGAAGGACTTTAGCATATTAAACCTCGAGGTGAAATTATAACCGGGATTTGAGAAGAATGCTTCGTTAGCGGATTAGCCTTTTAGGAAAAACTTGATCTTTTATTTTAAGAAAACTTGTTCTCCATTTTTTTTTTGGAAAAAAACGCACTTTTGTTTTGAGTGAAAGAAGGCTGACACACATTTTTCATTTTTTTTTTAAATAAATATTGACCGGGCCGAAGTTGCCTACGTTCCCTTCACCACGAGGGAGGGGGTCCCATGCGACGAGAGGCTCAGGTCGCCGTAGTTCAAATGGGTTTAGAAACCTAAGAGGAAAAGACGAACATGACTTCAGTTGACTCACTTCAGACAGACTTTTGGGAAGAGGTGAGTGATTGACTCACTTTCCAAACGAACCCTTTAGGGGGATGGGAAATGGCCTTGAGGGTCCTAATCTAAAGGTTATGGGACAAGAAGCCTCCTTGGCTCGCCGGAACCTAGTCGGGATGACATGGGATGGGACATTACTGGTTTGAGACTAAATGGTACTCACACCAGTCCGAGTCACAAAGGCGATCGGGACAATTGAAATGGTCACCACATGGCAGTGCAAATCGAGGAGGTCAATGTTTGACCAAGGTGTATTACCATGTGATGCCATGACGCCTAGCCTCGAAGGGGTAATGGTCATGCGACGACACTAATCGGAACGAGATGCCATGAGGGGCGCAAAATTGGTCATCATATGACGTCTCCAGGAAGGGGAAAAGAGTCATCCTAAGCACTTTTATTTCCTTTTTATATATATATTATTTTTCTGGAAATTAATTTTAACGGACACTTTGGAGGATAACGGGGTCCAACCAATGACTCGACTGACTTCTTGGAAGATAACGGGGATCTGTCCAAGGACTTGACTGACTTCTTGGAGGATAGCGGGGTTCCATCCAAGGACTTGAATGGAATCTTAATGGGGACCTAGGAGACAACGCCTAGGGTTTCAACGGGAATCCGAACGGGGACCTAGGGGACTACACCTAGTGTTTTAACGGGGTTCATAATGGGGACCTAGGGCACAACGCCTAGGGTTTCAATGGGATTCATAACGGGGACCTAGGGGACCATGCCTAGGGATTCAACGGGAGCTTCAACGGGGACCTAGGGGACAACACCTAGGGTTTCAATGGTAATCATAACAGGTACCTAGGGAATAACGCCTAGGGTTTCAACGGTAATCATAAAGGGGACCTAGGGGACGACGCCTAGGGTTTCAATGGTAATCATAACGGGGACCTAGGGGGCGACGCCTAGGGTTTCAACGGTAATCATAACGGGGACCTAGGGGACCATGCCTAGGGATTCAACGGGAGTTTCAACGGGGATTTAGGGGCCAACGCCTAGGGTTTCAATGGTAATCATAACGGGGACCTAGGGTACAACGCCTAGGGTTTCAACGTAATCATAACGGGGACCTAAGGGACGATGCCTAGGGTTTCAACGGTAATCATAACGGGGACCTAGGGGACTACGCCTAGGGTTTTAATGGGGATTTTGGAGGATAACGGGGATCCATCCAAAGATTGATGGGACGACGCTTGTTAGCGCAAGAAAGCAATGTGTCAAAGACAAGAAGCAAAACGGAGCAAATTCATGCAAGGTGTAGTTACTTATCCATTCAAGTTTACTTAAAACGCATCTTTATTCCTAAATGGTTTGAAAATACTTCTCTTCTTTTTCACAACTACTCTAATTCCTGGATCAGTGGAGGCCATCACTACACCTATAGACCCCTCGTTTTTCACCTGTATTACACACTCCCAAGAACGGACTATCCCGGGAGAGGGTCCTATAGGGCACGCAGCTTCCACTGACCAAAAGAACCAAACCTAGGGTCTAGTGCATCACAAAATTCCAATGCATGGGCCATTCTCATCATAGTTAAGCCCCGGTTAAGGTTAAGATTGACTTAACGCTCCAACAAAATTCCAGCATGACCTCATTTTAATGAGGGATCTCAGACCTTAACCTCGGGCTTAAGGATGATTAGGATGGGTCAAGCATTATGACTTAATGACACGGTGTCAACCTATCCTTAATACATGACTTAGGTTAATTATGGTTAACATCAACGCATAAGTCAAGGATCGGGTCAAAGATGACCTTGGTCATACTTGCTATCATAAGGAGTCGTGACTCGGGCGTTAACTTGGCCATAATTAGCATTTGGACACGTATTAGGGACTTGATGACGTGAACTAGACCAAAAACCAACCAAGGTCACGGTATTTTTGTGTCGCGGACAAGTGTGGTTGACTCGACTCGGAAGGGGAGGTGGAAATGACCCGTGCGCGTGAGAAGGGCACAAGAGCACCAATCAAGCTGCATCGTGGCATCCATCCCGGGTTTTGAGGGTTTTTGGAACGTGCACAAGGTCGAGTGCGCGTTGTGTGAAGCCTTCTATGTTCCCTTTTGAGTCAAAATAGAAATTTTAAATGCGTTTTAATATCATGAGCATGAACAAGAGTATATACAAGACATGGACAAACAATTTAAACAAGTAATTTGCACAAGTAATCAAGCAAAGATATGAACAAGCAAGATTCAAAATTTTGTACATGGAAAAGGTTGTGCACAACCAAAGGTTTTTGAAACCAAAATTTTACAACAAGAACAACAACCTTTTGAAAATCATTTGTACAAAAAGGTTGTGCACAACAAAAGAATTTGAGAAACCAAAATTTTTAAAAAAGGGTAAGGCACAATGAGGCTTTGAAAACCTAATATTATGTCCAAAAGATTTGTGCATTACTAAGCTTTGAAAATCCCTTTTTGGCTAAGAAAACGAAGGTAAATGTGCACACACAAGGCTGTAAATTTGAACCTGGACAGGAAGAAGCAAAGGGGACCATCAGAAAGTCTCTGCCCTGCACAAAACTATTAGCTTGAAACATTCTGTGGGCTCGGCGAAACCAGCCGTACGGCTAGGGATGTAGTTCCATTATTTTTTGCAGATTTTCAACTTCAGATCATCAAGCCCCAGTTTATTGCATTTCCAGAACAGTTCCATTCTCAAAAAGAACCAAAACAGAAACATAAAACACACACAAACTATGCACAAAGTCAACAATTGGGGACGGGAATTTGACCCACACAAGAATGCCCCCGAATCTTCTAAACAGAAGTCCGAGAACAAACTATTCCCCAGCGGAGTCGCCACTGTGGGATACCCACGGGAAAACGAATTTTGTTCCCTCGAGAATCAAATACGGGATCTTATCAACATTCAACAGAGTCGCCACGTTAGTTTAATTTTAAACCCAAACTTAATGAAAAATGGTTAGATACAAAGGATTCGGAGGTCAGGTTACGCTTTGGGAAGAACTCAACTGGTAGTTCACCAAAAGCGCCTCGGAAGAAACCGAGTCTCCCTAGAATTTGTTAAAATTTGTGCAAGTGTGTGTGTGTGTGTGTGTGTGTGTGTTTGAAAATGGGAGAAACTGACTTTACCAGAAAACAGTTAAATATTTGACAGAAAGGGTTATTTTGTAAACATTCTAGAGAAAAGGGGGACTAGACTGGAAATGTGCCCTTTGGATAAAGTAGCCGTACGGCTATGGAGGGTCTTCCTGGGAATTTTAACAGATTCCCAGGAATCAATCCAGTTCTAGGCAAAAACAGAGAATTCTGCTGGAAACTGGACTGTTTGATCATTTCCAGTTATTTTCTTGGAACAAAACATTAATTAAATCATCCCTATATCATTGATCACTAGATTAGGCACCAAAACAAGGATTTTAGGTGTGATCAAGGCAATCATTGGGGAATAATTGAGAAAAGGTGATGGTCATGGCTTTTGAGCCAAGATCACCATTTAGATGATTAAAGATGGAAACTTTAACATCTAAATTGATGATTCTTCCAAGGAAGGGTATTGAGACATCCAAAAATCAACCTTTGATGGGTAAAGATTGAATCTTTATCATCAAATGGACATTTTGAGGTTGACTCAAGGTTTGGATGATAAAGATTGCAACTTTATCACCCAAACTTGATCATTCCCTCATTATTCAACATAAATGCAAAGACTTTAAAGTAAATGACACAAATTTAAAGACATGATGTAAATGTGCATAAATGTAAAGGCAATGTATTAAAGATGCATAAATCATAACAAGCCTTAGGCTATCATATGGTTTGTAACCCATCATCATGCATAGAACATGAAGGGCACCATGGATTTCAAGGCTTGGTTCCAAGTGTATATTATTTAACAAGAAGCAAGGATGTAATATGGAGATGAAGAGAAGATGGGGAGAAGGAGGTCTCACCAATTTTGGTTTGGACCTATCTTCTTTCTCTCTTTTCACTCAAATGTGGTGATCACTCTATTCTGGTATGATTCCTGCAGAGCTTTGGCTCTCTCAAACAAATTTCTCCCCCCCCCTGAAATGATCAGCAAGGGTCTCAATTTACAAGAACTGATAGTGCCCATAGTTGTCGTACGGCTAGGACTCTCCCGCATCCAAACCATCCGTACGGCTTAGCCTGGTGAGCTTCTGGATTTTTCCAAGTTTAATTCCAGAGCAGTCCTGGAATTTTAGGTTTATCTTAGTGAGGTCCCAGCCTATCAGTTTATCCCTGAATGGCGCTAAGAATTCCTCTAAGTTGGTCAATTTTAGATTGGGGTACTTACAACACGTTCCGCATATGACGAAGAATCTGATTTCTCTTAGTCAGTTAGACAGCAAAGGGTTCAGCTTCAAAGGTAAAGGTGGAGAAGTTAGTGTTTGTAACGGTTCAGAAGTGATGCTGAAAGGCCTTAAGCGGGGCACCTTGTATTTCCTCCAAGGAAAGACGCTTGCAGAGTCGACTATGGCTGCATCAGAAGCGGTGAACGAGGGAGATATGTCTAAGCTGTGGCACATCAGGCTCGGTCACATGAGCACTCGAGAGATGCATGAGTTGACTAATAGAGATCTTCTTTATATCCATAAGATCAAGGATCTTAAAGGCGTTCTAGACTACATCTACTCAGAGAGTTGGGGACCGTCACGTCAGGAATTTCTAAGGGGGCATAGATATGTATTGTCTATGGTTGACAATTATTCGAGGAGGCCTTGGGTGGTTATCATGGAGCACAAGAATGAGGCTCTAAGGAATTTCAAGGACTGGAAGACGGTAGTGGAGAACCAGACAGAGAAGAAGATCAAGAAGCTCCGGACATATAATGGTTTGGAGTTCTGCAGTACTGAGTTCGATTCGTTTTGCAAAGAGGTGGAGATTTCTTGACATTTCACCAGCAGAGGCACGCCACAGCAGAATGGTGTAGCAGAACGGATGAATCAGACATGGCTTGTGGGAGCGTTGTGCATGCTCTCCAATGCAGAGTTGTCTAAACGTTTCTGGGTAGAAACGCTTAGTAAAACATGTTACTTGATTAATCATGGACTTCATATCAGTATTGGCCTCAAAGTTCACTATGAGGTATGGACTGGTAAATCCACGATTGTTTCAAGTGTTGGCGGTGTTGATAAACAGGTGGAGCAACAAGATACTGAAGAGTTAGTTGTCCCACAGTCAGTGTTGATCAGGATCCACCAATAGAGACAAACACTGAAGCACCAGAAAGTTCAAGTTAAGTTCCTGAAGAACATGGGTTAGCACAAGGAAGGTCTAGAAGAGCTAATCTCAGGAAGCCTCTGGAGAGGTATGGATTTGAAGACTGTGTCTTATGCACTGCTGGTTGCTGAGAAAGTGGAGCCTGTTCTTACGGAACCTTCTACTTTCAATAAAGCAGATACATGTTCAGAGTCATCTCAGTGGTATGCGGCTATGGGTGATGAGATAGAGTCTCTTCACAGGAATCAGACTTGGGAGTTGACCACAAGGCCAGAAGGCAGGAAGATTGTGACTTGCAAGTGGATCTTCAAGAAAAAGGAAGGGATGTCACTGGCAGAAGTGGTCAAGTATAAAGCTCGCGTTGTTGCAAGAGGTTTCACACAGAGAGAGGAGTTTGACTACAATGGTATCTTCTCAACAATGGTCAGACACACTTCGATCAGAGTGTTGCTAGCAATAGAGGGAGAGATATACATGACAGAGTCGAAAGGATTCCAATTTCCTGGTAAGGAAGATCAAGTTTGTAGGATGAAGCAATCGCCCAGGCAGTGGTACGAGAGATTTGATAGTGTAGACACCCCGATCTCGCACCCCCTAAAACCAACCCTTGATTCGGTCTAAGCGCGATAATTGACCTAAAACCATAGATTTGGCGGTTCGGTACTACCGACCGTCTTTTCGGTGCATCGGAAGAAGAAACCAAGTCCAGATTCATGATCAGGACTCAAAACTGAGCAAGTAGACGTATTCTCCAAAAATCGAGCGTCGGGACCCTACGGCCGGCCCCGCACCCCTAGAAAGCCTTTTACCGGTCATCCTTTGCATTTAAAATTATATAATGATATTCCTTGCTTGTTAACATATTTTAGATATATCACTATGAGCAGAAAATTACAACGAACAACTTTCGTGTTGGAGGCAAGAGCAACCGGATCACCGTTACGCGCGCACCAAAGCAGTTCGGGACATTATAGAATGAGAAAACGGAGCCAGAAATAATGCAAAATCACCTTGCATGGTTCCCCAAACGTGGCTGCATGTTAAGAGTTTCAAAGGGCAGAGTCAACATTGCTGGACCAACCAGAAGACGACACGTGGCGAAAGAGGTTGACTCAGCAAAGTCAACAGGAGCCGTATGGCTCTATGGCTCCCATACGGCTGGACCATAGCCGTACGTCCCCCTATTCAGTTCCAGCACCAGCTTGCTTCTTCTTTGGTTTTGCACATGTTGGCCACCACAAAGACCTCCACTATGACCTTCATGGCGAAAAAAAAAAGACTGATGACCCCCACTACCTATCCCTAGGGGCATTTTAGTCACAAAAATAAGGATTAAACCTCCCCCATATACCCACTTTTTGATCAAGAAGAGGGGGGAGTTCTTACTCTAACTTTCTCTGCACAATAAAGCCCTCTTCATCTTTCTCTCTAAAAAGGCTACACCACCACTCTACCACCACTCCTCCATCACTCAAACACCTCCCAAACACTACCTTTACTTCATCTAAACACTACAAACACTCATACAAATCAAACCATCAACTCCAACCAAGCAAATCTTCAAACTCTTTTCAAACCTTCAAACTCAAATCAAGAAAGTCTTCCCTTGGAAAGACAAAGGAATCACCCTCTCTTCATCTTAACTAGGTAATTTCTATTGTATCCCTTTACATCTTCAAAATGTAAGAAATTTGGTGGTTAATGTAAAGTGGTCTAGCCACAAGTTGGCTAGACTCCCATATTTCTCATATATTCCATGTAAAGAGTTTGATATGTGACTTTGTAAGTGGTGATTTTAATGTTCAAATATGAGGTTCATCATGCTTACATGAGTTTATGGTCATCTCATGTTCTTTCCTTGGCTTGGATCTAAGTGTTTCATGCATGCATCTCATCTTTCTCTCAAAAGTTGCAAATCTGGCCCTCTTGGCCATTTTCATGCACATGCATGCTATGATTGACTCTTGTTGGAAGGTGATCCTTGGATAATGTTCTTAACATGCTAAATTCCTTGAGTCTCATGGATTGGTTTGAAGTTTTGGTCGTGTTTTGAGGTCCATCTTTATGTTGGAAATTTGGCTTGAAATGGTCAACTTTGAGTGGGTCTCATTGGTGGGTCCCGTTGACTTTGACCTTGGTCAATGTTTATACTTGTAGTATGTTATACCATGAACAATATTGGTGTTTTGGTGAAAGCCAAATGATGGATTAAATCCATAGTTCTAAGACTTTAAAGATGAGCTTTTGAAAGAGACTTTTTGGCTTCCAAGGATGAGATGGGTTGGTTCCCATCCCACATGGGAAAGGAAAGGCAAACCTTCCCTTTGCTTGGAAGTATAAAAGGCTTTTGGGACATCCCACATGGAATTGGAATGGGTAGTTGATGTGCCATAAATTACTTGGCATATCATAGTCTCATGTTCAAGTTACATGTGAGGTGGACTTGAACCTTTCCCCACATGCGCGCTCGCTCGCTCGCTCGGCTCAGCCGGGCCGGGCCGGACTCGGGCTCGGGCTCGGGCACGGGCTAAGGGCGTTTGGGCGAATGGTTCGGTTCGTGGGCGTATCTTTTTGGACAAAGTTTATTTGAAGTTTCCAATATTTGCAGTATGGTCCCTGACGAAACTGTTAGGTCAGTTAGTTTCCTAACTGGACTCTAACAGTGCAGTTTCTTTTCCTTCAGGAATAAGTCACTGTAAATCGGGTAGGTTTTGGAGTCCTCCTAGATTACCTAAACCGACTATATACCAGTATAAATATACGATCCCTGCATTAGTTTTACACACGCAATTAAATTGCTGATAAACTGTTCTCTCTCTAAAGTTCGTAATCTGTGGTTGATCTGAGAAGTAAGATTCCGGCGAAGTGGGATAGCAGTCGCAAGTGGTTCGGTACCTCTTCGTGCGAAGATTTTCTGGTACGTTCCTGAGATCGTTTCATCCTCGGAGGAATTTGCCGCAACCCTCAGCCGCACCAGTAGGGGGCAATAGTTTCTCTTAGGAGAGTCTGTTCTAGGCGACTCGATCTAAACTGATAAGTTTTCTAACTCTCTTTTGTTTCTGTCTTTCCTGGATCCTGTTCTTGTGGGTACGTTTCTGCTTTTGGCTTAATCTGATATTGTTATATGCTTACGTGATTGCCCTATTAGTCTAATCGTTGCATATTAAATTCCAACAGTCTAAGAGAAACTATTTGTTATTAATCATGTCTGCTGCTAACGCTCCATTCAAGTCCCTTGTTGACACTTCTGATCTGCCAGAGAAGTTCGGTGGTAAGAACTTCAAGCGCTGGCAGGAACGGATGAAAATCTGGTTGTCAATTAAGGGGATGACAGGTATGCTAACTGAAAAGTGCCCTGCTATTGATGAGAAGGACCCTGCAACAGCGAAAGCTGCTGAGCAGTGGAGGGAGAGGGACGATGTTGTTCGTGGATGCATTCTTTCGACTCTGTCGAATGTGCTCTTCGATGTTTATTGTTCTGCTCCCCTCACTGCTGCATCGCTGTGGGAAACGCTTAACACAAAGTATAACACTGACGATGTTGGTGTTGAAAAGTACTGTGTGTCTAAGTTCCTTAAGTATCATATGGCTGATGGGAAATCTGTTACTGATCAAGTGCATGAGTTCCAGATCATATTGCAATCACTCAAGGATGGGGCTATGGAACTTCCTGAGAAGTTCGTAGTTATGTCAATCATTGAGAAGTTTCCTCGATCTTGGGAGGAATTTGGTATGACTCTCAAGCACCGTACAGGAAGCTTGACACTCAATGATTTGATGAATACAATATCGATCCAGGAAGTGCACCATAGTAACGGTGTTAGAGTGCCTGTGGAGGCTAAAGCCAATGTGATAACTGCAAATAAGAACAAAAGGAAATTCGAGAAAATTAGCTCTAAGGATAATAATAATGATAAGCTGAAACCTAAGAAGAACATCCAGAAAAAGCCAAAAGCGAACAAAACCTGCTGGAATTGTGGAACAGTTGGACACTTTTCTAGGGACTGTCCTAGGAAAGGAAAAGTGGCGCAAGGTTCTGCTGATCAAGCTCAGGCGAACGTGGTCATTGGACCATCTGATGATGATCCTATTGATGATACACTTCAACCTGAAGTTGATGCTATTACCAGTGAGATTACCAAGTATGTAACTTCTAATCCTGAAATCTTTACTGTTTATGAACCCAATGAGTGGTTGGTAGATACTGGGGCAAATGTGCACGTTTGTGCTGATAAATTGCTATTTGTGTCTTACCAGCCTGAACGTGGTAGATCAGTGACGATGGGGAATTCGAGTGCTGTAAAGGTGCTTGGGACTGGACGCGTGGACCTGAAGTTTCCTAATGGGCGCATTCTGACCTTGCAACATGTGCATCACGTTCCTGACATTCTTCGTAATATCATTAGTGGTTCTTGTTTAGTTAGAGAAGGATTTGAGTTTTCATTTAAGTGTAATAAGGTTATTATTTTGGATTCTGGTAGTTTTATAGGAAAAGGTTATGCTTCGGATGGTTTATTTAAAGTTAGAGTTGAGAGTGGTTTTGGTACTCATTTTATTAATGATAGTTTTATTGATTATCCGGTTTCTTATTCCATTGAATCTTCAAATATTTGGCATGGTCGTTTGGGACACATTAATTTTAAATCTGTTAAAAAGATGATGAATTTGGATATTGTTCCTAAGCATGCTATTGATAAAAATTCTAAATGTCATGTTTGTGTTGAAGCTAAATCTGTTAAAAGGCCTTTTCATTCAGTTAATTGAGATTCTGAAATACTTGATTTAGTTCACACCGACATTTGCGAATTTAATGGCTTGTTGACCAATGAAAAGAAGAAATAATTTATTACTTTTATTGATGACTGTAGTAGAAATTGTTATGTCTACTTGTTGAATGGAAAAGACGAAGCACTTGAAAAATTTATTATATTTAAAAATGAAGCTGAAAAACAAACTGGTAAGAAACTTAAACGGTTAAGATCAGATAGAGGTGGCGAATATGAGTCTAATCCGTTTATGCATTATTGCCAAGAAAATGGCATAGTGCATGAAGAGACTCCCCCTTATACACCTCAATCCAATGGTGTTGCTGAACGTAAGAATAGAACCTTTAAAGATATGATTAACAGCCTACTGATAAGTTCTGGACTACCTAAGTATATGTAGGGAGAAGCTTTGAATACGGCTTGCCATATTCTGAATAGAGTTCCTCCTAAACATAGAAATGAAAGTCCGTTTGAACTTTGGAGAGGTAGAAAGACCAACTTGAAATACTTGAAAGTGTGGGGGTGCCTTGCAAAGGTACTTGTCCCTGAACACAAGAGAAAGAAGCTTGGTCCTAAAACTGTTGATGCTATCTTTATAGGATATTCTGAAACAAGTTATGCATTGAGATTTCTGATTATCAAATCTGAAATTTCTGGCATAGATGTTAACTCAATTGTTGAGTTACGTGATGCAACATTTTTTGAAGATGTGTTTCCCATGAAAACCGGACTCCCCAAAGAGTCAAATACCACGTCTAATTCAATTCCATCTCAAGTGGAAGAGATGACAAACGTGGGGGCAGATCCAATTGGTTCTTTATCTGATGATGAGGATGAACCAAGAAGGAGTAAACGGGCTAGGATTACCAAGGATTTTGGAAGTGATTATATCACATACAATATCGAGGGTGACCCTAATACCTTCAAAGAAGCGATGGCATCTCCTGATGCTAAGCAATGGAAGGATGCCATTAAAAGTGAAATTGATTCTATTGTCTCAAATGGGACATGGGAATTAGTTGAACTTCCTCCTGGTTGCAAAGCAATTGGATGCAAGTGGGTTTTTAAGATGAAACTGAAACCTGATGGAACCGTTGATAAGTTTAAGGCTAGATTAGTTGCTAAAGGGTTTAAGCAGATGGAGGGAATAGACTATTTCGATACCTATTCACCAGTTGCTAGGATGACTACAATTCGTATGCTTATAGCATTGGCTTCTGTATATGATCTCCATATCCATCAAATGGATGTGAAGACCGCCTTTCTTTATGGCGATCTTGAGAAGGAGATCTATAGGGATCAGCCTGAAGGATTTATAGCATCTGGCAATGAAAGGAAGGTCTGCAAACTTGTTAAATCCCTTTACGGATTGAAACAAGCCCCAAAGCAATGGCATGAGAAGTTTGATAAAATCGTCTCATCGTTTGGATTTATTACTAATGAATTTGACAAGTGTGTCTATTCTATGAGTAAAGGTGATAGTTGTATTGTCTTGTGCCTATATGTTGATGATATTCTGTTATTTGGAAATAATATGAGAATAATCGATGAAACTAAATCATTCTTGAAAAGTAAGTTTGAAATGAAGGATATGGGAGTAGCTGACGTGATTATTGGCCTTAAGTTGACTTGGTCAACTAAAGGCATAACCATCTCACAATCTCATTATACTCAGAGTGTAGTTGAGAAGTTTGGTAATAAGGATGGTAAAATCGTCAATACTCCATTTAGTCCTTCTTTGGCACTTGCTAAGAATGAGAATGGAGTACCCGTGGCTCAGTTGAAATATTCTCAGATAATTGGGAAATTAATGTATCTTGCTAACTGTACTCGACCGGATATATCCTACGCAGTTACGAGGTTGGCTAGATACACCAAGTGTCCGAATAGAGCTCATTGGGAAGCTCTAGGTAGAGTACTTCGGTACTTGAAGGGAACCATTTCCCTTGGGCTGCATTATGGGAGATTTCCTGCTGTACTCGAAGGGTACAGTGATGCTAGCTGGATTGCCACTAACTCTGGGAGTTATGGCTGTACTGGGTATGTTTTTACCTTAGGCGGAGCTGCAGTTGCCTGGAGGTCTACAAAACAAACCCTGTTGTCTCGGTCTACCTTCGAAGCCGAGCTAGTTGCTCTTGACACTACTGGATTGGAGGCTGAATGGCTTCAAGGACTTATGTCTGAATTGCCTTTAGTCAGCAAGCCTATTCCTGTGATCTCTGTACATTGTGACAATACTGCCACAATTGAGAAACTTAAAAGTGTCAAGTTCAACTGCAAAACAAGGAGACACATCCAAATAAGATTGAAATCTTTAAGGGATCTTGTGTCTCGAAAGGTGATAGCTGTAGATTATGTTGGTACCAAGGATAACACAGCTGATCCTTTAACTAAGGGACTCGATGTAGTCTTAGTACAAAAATCTAGGTTGGGGATGGGACTGAACCCCGTCTGATTCACATGCGGTAGGAACCCAACCTATCTGAGTGGAGATCCCACAAAGAAGGTTCAATGTGGTAGTAACAAGCCGTAGGGTAGATTGGAACGCCTAAACAGATTGACATGTTACATGTCTGTGTCTGTCCCCTGAATAGCCTAAAAGGTGTTCATTACTGCAAGTATAGTAAAAGCTTGAGGCTTTGAATGGGATCAAGTCTTCTAGACAAGATGGTAGCAGTACATCTTTGGAGATGCCCAACTAAATAAGTGTTATTGTTAGCCGCAATTAGAGGAAATGGGTTATTCCTCGAAAGTACTTATGATAGAGGATAAGGACGTATGGCTTATATGCGTCAAACATAATGATAGAGGCTGCTGTCATAGCCTTTGTCGTGTTGCTACCAACAAAGGCTCCTACACTCAAAGGAATCAGATTCAAGACACCCGTTCATCTGGTCCTGTGGGGGTTTGCGTTAACTAGCTTAGGTAGGGGTTCAAGTCGGGAGACACCATCTACTGAAAGCACGACATGGATAATATCTACTAGTCTTATCACCATGGATTTGTGGGGGATTGTTGGAAATTTGGCTTGAAATGGTCAACTTTGAGTGGGTCTCATTGGTGGGTCCCGTTGACTTTAACCTTGGTCAATGTTTATACTTGTAGTATGTTATACCATGAACAATATTGGTGTTTTGGTGAAAGCCAAATGATGGATTAAATCCATAGTTCTAAGACTTCAAAGATGAGCCTTTGAAAGAGATTTTTTGGCTTCCAAGGATGAGATGGGTTGGTTGCCATCCCACATGGGAAAGGAAAGGCAAACCTTCCCTTTACTTGGAAGTATAAAAGGCTTTTGGGACATCCCACATGGAATTGGAATGGGTAGTTGATGTGCCATAAATTACTTGGCATATCATAGTCTCATGTTCAAGTTACATGTGAGGTGGACTTGAACCTTTCCCCACACGCGCGCTCGCTCGCTCGCTCGGCTCGGCCGGGCCGGGCCGGGCTCGGGCACGGGCGTTTGGGCGAATGGTTCGGTTCGTGGGCGTATATTTTTGGACAAAGTTTATTTGAAGTTTCCAATATTTGCAGAATGGTCCCTGACGAAACTGTTAGGTCAGTTAGTTTCCTAACTGGACTCTAACAGTGCAGTTTCTTTTCCTTCAGGAATAAGTCACTGTAAATCAGGTAGGTTTTGGAGTCCTCCTAGATTACCTAAACCGACTATATACCAGTATAAATATACGATCCCTGCATCATTTTTACACACGCAATTAAATTGCTGATAAACTATTCTCTCTCTAAAGTTCGTAATCTGTGGTTGATCTGAGAAGTAAGATTCCGGCGAAGTGGGACAGCAGTCGCAAGTGGTTCGGTACCTGTTCGTGCGAAGATTTTCTGGTACGTTCCTGAGATCGTTTCATCCTCGGAGGAATTTTCCGCAACCCTCAGCCGCACCAATAGGGGGCAATAGTTTCTCTTAGGAGAGTCTGTTCTAGGTGACTCGATCTAAACTGATAAGTTTTCTAACTCTCTTTTATTTCTGTCTTTCCTGGATCCTGTACTTGTGGGTACGTTTCTGCTTTTTGCTTAATCTGATATTGTTATATGCTTACGTGATTGCCCTATTAATCTGATCTTTGCATATTAAATTCCAACACTTTATGTCTCATGCAACCAGTTCCTATACTCTGCTCAGAATCATGGTTTTCATGCTCTTAAAACTTCATCTTAAATAGTTTCTGCGTTTGGGTAAAAACATAAAAGTTGTTCCTTGTATGTTGATGTTCATGGTCGTCAAGTTTCATGTCCATATTCCATGTTTAGCCCATGTTTGCATGCTTAGTTTTGGGTTGCAGATGTGCTGTCCTGCTTATCTTCCTCTGTACCATGTTCTGTTCTTGTCCTTAAAACTCAGTGTAAACATGGTTTTTGGGTTAAAGTCAAAACATTAATTTTGATCTTAATAAACTCAGGAGGATGTATGTATTTTTGTAATATTTTTGGGATTTTAGTCAGTACCCCTTTTTCTCTTTTGTTTCAACTTTCAAAGCCCAGAATCTGTATTTCCAGTTTCTGACACAAAAATGTCAGAAACCTTTTTGGGCATCTAAACTAATTTTCTGAACTTGAAACTTTGGGTACCTCATTTTTGAGATGTTTTCTTAAACTTTTGTTATTGGTACTTTCCCATAATAATGAGCTAAGATAGGTAAAATTGGTGTTGAATGTGCAAAGGTTTCATGCTTATGGTGCTGGGCTGTTTTCTTTTGAGTAACTTTCTTGCTAATGCTTGGGTTTAAATTAATCCAAAAAATCCAATAAAATTCACAAAGGGTCCTTAACATTATGGGCGAAAATCCCATCTTTTATTTTTGGATTTGGATAATTCTATGATAGGTACCTTGGCTCGAGAACGGACAACGATGATAATTTCAGCGACCTTTCCTCTCCGCGGACATTTATTTGATACGGGATTTGTCTCCCGTTTTCATCATTTGTATATAAATCCCCGAATGTACATAATCCCTTCCCATTGTATGTTTTCTTTTCTAAGAGTGTTCAAAATCCTTTTCGAAAACCAATCGGGAAATCCACTCAAGCCGATTCCCGGTTGCGACTTAAACTGAACCGACCTAGATTAGGGGACCACCTTGTACATATAAATACACTTTTTCTTAAGTTAGGACTAAATAAGGCATTTTCAAAAGGGCACTAAAATCAAACGTAGGTAGAAGCATGTTAAAGACCGAAAGGGCGAGGGGAGTGCCTAACACCTTCTCTTCTCGTAACTTAGCCCCCGAACCCACTTCAAAATTCAATCAAAAGGTTTTATCTCTATTTTCTAAAATAAAATGAGGTGGCGACTATTCTTTTTCAAAACCAAAGTAGGGAAACCATTGCGAGGATGCGGGCGCAATTAAGTTCGAGCGCAGGCTCTCACAGACAGCTATGTGATAGCAGCAGTCAAGAAGTCAGAGATTCAGAAGCTGAAAGGCTTATTGGTCGCAGAGATGAAGGTTTGGGTAACGCGAAAAGAATTCTGGGTATGGAGATCAATGGAGACAGAGCCAAATGAAAACTGTTCTTATCCCAGAAAAGATACATCAAGAGAGTTTTAGAGAGGTTTGGAAGGTCAACAGCTAAGGCTATAGATACTCCGGGTGCAGTGAATGCACAGACAGTCGCGTTTGGGCCCAAATCGGCTGAGCAGAAAGAGTATATGGCTCGAGTATCCTATGCTAGTGCAGTTGGTAGTTTGATGTATGCTACAGTGCGCACCAGCTAAGTCAGACTCTTCTATGGAGATGGGACAGAATGTGCAGTCGAAGGTATCTCAGATTTAGGGGATGTTGATATAAGAAGATCGATGACCGGATTTGTGTTCACGCTTGGTGGGTCAGTTGTCAGTTGGAAGGCTACTTTGCAGGCTACAGTGACGTTGTCTACAACAGAAGCAGAATACATGGCATTGACAGAGTCCGCTGAGGAAGGAATATGGTTGAAGGGATTGATCAGCAATCTTGGGATACATCAGGATCAAGCTATTATTTATTGCGATAGTTTGAGCGCGATTTGTTTGGCCAAGGATCAAGAGAGGACCAAGCACATTGGTGTCAGATATCATTTCCTAAGGGATGAGAAACGGGTAAAGGTGAAGGTAGGGACGGTGGACAACCCTGCAAACATGTTTACAAAACCCATGACAGGAAGCAAGTTCCAACATTGTTTGGACTTGCAGAATGTTCGCAGCTATTAGATAGCAGAAGAGGCGGGGGGGAGAAAAGGTTTGTTGTCATGGAGATTCAAAGTCAAGGTGGAGATTGTTGGGTTAATGCCTTTGAATTTGGGACGCTAAGTTAAAGGATTAAACAACATAAGATTTTGCAATTCCTAGGCAGAGCAGATACAGGTCCGGGCGGACCAGAGCAAGAACTCGGGCGGACCTGAGTGAAGACCCGGGCGCACCAAGTTTATGTCGGAAATTAGCTTTAGGGAAAAGAAGGAGATCCGAGCGGGTATGTAAGGTGATCCGGTCGGACCATGGAAGGATCCGGCCGGACCACATCAGTAACCCGGGCGGACCTATGACCAAACTGCAGAAGGATTTTGGACAAAGTGCAGTGACGCAAAATGGAAGGTTTTCAAGTCAGTTTCGTACTAGAATTCCAAGTTCCTGTCAGACTTTGAGATAGACTTTACCGGTATAAATAGAGGCTATTAGTTTAGATCAAAGTTAGCCGAAAGTCTCAGATAAATTATTAGAGTTCTCAGAGCGAGGTCTGTAATTCTACAGTTGCACAGTTAGGAATTATTGTGATCAATAATTCGTGCAGCAGTAATAGTGTGATCTTGTAATTGTTTCTCCAGATTGATAATAATATTCTCTCCCCTCCCAATGGACATAGCCAAGTTGGTGAACCACGTAAATTGGTGTTCTTGTGATTGCTCGCTTTTCTTATCAAGTCTTGTTATTCCTCTAACAACTACGGTAATAATTTTTTATTTGTTTCTTATAAACTTGAAAGTATAAAGTGTAATACAATTCTTGAAGCACCAACAGAGACAAAGACTGAAGCACCAGAAAGTTCAAGTTAAGTTCCTGAAGAACATGGGTTAGCACAAGGAAGGTCTAGAAGAGCTAATCTCGGGAAGCCTCTGGAGAGGTATGGATTTGAAGACTTGGTGTCTTATGCACTGTTGGTTGCTGAGAAAGTGGAGCCCGTTCTTACGGAACCTTCTACTTTCAATAAAGCAGATACATGTTCAGAGTCATCTCAGTGGTATACGGCTATGGGTGATGAGATAGAGTCTCTTCACAGGAATCAAACTTGGAAGTTGACCACAAGGCCAGAAGGCAGGAAGATTGTGACTTGCAAGTGGATCTTCAAGAAAAAGGAAGGGATGTCACTGGCAGAAGTGGTCAAGTATAAAGCTCGCGTTGTTGCAAAAGGTTTCACACAGAGAGAGGAGTTGGACTACAATGGGATCTTCTCAACAGTGGTCAGACACACTTCGATCAGAGTGTTGCTAGCAATAGAGGGAGAGATATACATGACAGAGTCAGAAGGATTCCAATTTCCTGGTAAGGAAGATCAAGTTTGTAGGATGAAGCAATCGCCTAGGCAATGGTACGAGAGATTTGATAGTGTAGACACCCCGATCTCGCACCCCTTAAAACCAACCCTTGATTCGGTCTAAGCGCGATAATTGACCTAAAACCCTAGATTTGGCGGTTCGGTACTACCGACCATCTTTTCGGTGCATCGGAAGAAGAAACCAAGTCCAGATTCATGATCAGGACTCAAAACTGAGCAAGTAGACGTATTCTCCAAAAATCGAGCGTCGGGACCCTACGGCCGGCCCCGCACCCCTAGAAAGCCTTTTACCGGTCATCCTTTGCATTTAAAATTATATAATGATATTCCTTGATTGTTAACATATTTTAGATATATCACTATGACTAGAAAATTACAACGAACAACTTTCGTGTTGGAGGCAAAAGCAACCGGATCACCGTTACGCGCGCACCGGAGCAGTTCGGGACATTACGGAACGAGAAAACGGAGCCAGAAATAATGCAAAATCACCTTGCATGGTTCCCCAAACGTGGCTGCATGTTAAAAGTTTCAAAGGGCGGAGTCAACATTGCTGGACCAACCAGAAGACGACACGTGGAGAAAGAGGTTGACTCAGCAAAGTCAACAAGAGTCGTACGGTTCTATGGCTCCCATACGGCTGGACCATAGCCGTACGTCCCCCAATTCAGTTCCAGCACCAGCTTGCTTTTTCTTTGGTTTTGCACATGTTGGCCACCACAAAGACCTCCACTATGACCTTCATGGCGAAAAAAGAGGACTGATGACCCCCACTACCTATCCCTAGGGGCATTTTAGTCACAAAAATAAGGATTAAACCTCCCCCATATACCCACTTTTTGATCAAGAAGAGGGGGGAGTTCTTACTCTTACTTTCTCTGCACAATAAAGCCCTCTTCATCTTTCTCTCTACAAAGGCTACACCACCACAGCACCACCACTCTACCACCACTCCTCCACCACTCAAACACCTCCCAAACACTACCTTTACTTCATCTAAACACTATAAACACTCATACAAATCAAACCATCAACTCCAACCAAGCAAATCTTCAAACTCTTTTCAAACCTTCAAACTCAAATCAAGAAAGTCTTCCCTTGGAAAGACAAAGGAAGCACCCTCTCTTCATCTTAACTAGGTAATTTCTATTGTAACCCTTTACATCTTCAAAATGTAAGAAATTTGGTGGTTAATGTAAAGGGGTCTAGCCACAAGTTGGCTAGACTCCCATATTTCTCATATATTCCATGTAAAGAGTTTGATATGTGACTTTGTAAGTGGTGATTTTAATGTTCAAATCTGAGGTTCATCATGCTTACATGAGTTTATGGTCATCTCATGTTCTTTCCTTGGCTTGGATCTAAGTGTTTCATGCATGCATCTCATCTTTCTCTCAAAAGTTGCAAATCTGGCCCTCTTGGCCATTTTCATGCACATGCATGCTATGATTGACTCTTGTTGGAAGGTGATCCTTGGATAATGTTCTTAACATGCTAAATTCCTTGAGTCTCATGGCTTGGTTTGAAGTTTTGGTCGTGTTTTGAGGTCCATCTTTATGTCTCATGCAACCAGTTCCTATACTCTGATCAGAATCATGGTTTTCATGCTCTTAAAACTTCATCTTAAAGTAGTTTCTGGGTTTGGGTAAAAACATAAAAGTTGTTCCTTGTATGTTGATGTTCATGGTCGTCAAGTTTCATGTCCATATTCCATGTTTAGCCCATGTTTGCATGCTTAGTTTTGGGTTGCAGATGTGCTGTCCTGCTTATCTTCCTCTGTACCATGTTCTGTTCTTGTCCTTAAAACTCAGTGTAAACATGGTTTTTGGGTTAATGTCAAACATGAATTTTGTTCTTAATAAGCTCAGGAGGATGTATGTATTTTTGTAATATTTTTGGGATTTGAGTCAGTACCCCTTTTTCTCTTTTGTTTCAACTTTCAAAGCCCAGAATCTGTATTTCCAGTTTCTGACACAAAAATGTCAGAAACCTTTTGGGGCATCTAAACTAATTTTATGAACTTGAAACTTTGGGTACTTCATTTTTGAGATGTTTTCTTCAACTTTTGTTATTGGTACTTTCCCATAATCATGAGATAAGATAGGTAAAATTGGTGTTGAATGTGCAAAGGTTTCATGCTTATGGTGCTGGGCTGTTTTCTTTTGAGTAACTTTCTTGCTAATGCTTGGGTATAAAATTAATCCAAAAAATCCAATAAAATTCACAAAGGGTCCTTAACATTATGGGAGCAAATAACATCTTTTATTTTTGGATTTGGATAATTCTATGATAGGTACCTTGGCTCCAGAACGGACAACGATGATAATTTCAGCGACCTTTCCTCTCCGCGGACATTTATTTGATACGGGATTTGTCTCCCGTTTTCATCATTTGTATATAAATCCCCGAATGTACATAATCCCTTCCCCATTGTATGTTTTCTTTTCTAAGAGTGTTCAAAATCCTTTTCGAAAACCAATCGGGAAATCCACTCAAGCCGATTCCCGGTTGCGACTTAAACTGAACCGACCTAGATTAGGGGACCACCTTGTACATATAAATACACTTTTTCTTAAGTTAGAACTAAATAAGGCATTTTCAAAAGGGCACTAAAATCAAACGTAGGTAGAAGCATGTCAGAGACTGAAAGGGCGAGGGGAGTGCCTAACACCTTCTCTTCTTGTAACTTAGCCCCCGAACCCACTTCAAAATTCAATCAAAAGGTTTTATCTCTATTTTCCAAAATAAAATGAGGTGGCGACTCTTATTTTTCAAAACCAAAGTAGGGAAACCATTGCGAGGACGCGGGTGCAATTAAGTTCGAGCCCAGGCTCTCACAGACAGCTATGTGATAGCAGCAGTCAAGAAGTCAGAGATTCAGAAGCTGAAAGGCTTATTGGTCGCAGAGATGAAGGTTTGGGTAACGCGAAGAGAATTCTGGGTATGGAGATCTATGGAGACAGAGTCAAATGAAAACTGTTCCCAGAAAATATACATCAAGAAAGTTTTAGAGAGGTTTGGAAGGTCAACAGCTAAGGCTATAGATACTCCGGGTGAAGTGAATGCACAGACAGTCGCGTTGGGCCCAAATCGGCTGAGGAGAAAGAGTATATGGCTCGAGTATCCTATGCTAGTGCAGTTGGTAGTTTGATGTATGCTACAGTGCGCACCAGCAACGTCAGACTCTTCTATGGAGATGGGACAGAATGTGTAGTCGAAGGTTTCTCAGATTCAGGGGATGTTGATATAAGAAGATCGATGACCGGATTTGTGTTCACGCTTGGTGGGTCAGTTGTCAGTTGGAAGGCTACTTTGCAGGCTACAGTGACGTTGTCTACAACAGAAGCAGAATACATGGCATTGACAGAGTGCGCTGAGGAAGGAATATGGTTGAAGGGATTGATCTGCAATCTTGGGATACATCAGGATCAGGCTATTCTTTATTGCGATAGTTTGAGCGCGATTTGTTTGGCCAAGGATCAAGAGAGGACCAAGCACATTGGTGTCAGATATCATTTCCTAAGGGATGAGAAACGGGTAAAGGTGAAGGTAGGGACGGCAGACAACCCTGCAAACATGTTTACAAAACCCGTGATGGGAAGCAAGTTCCAACATTATTTGTGCTTGCAGAATGTTCGCAGCTATTAGATAGCAGAAGAGGCGAGGGGGGAGAAAAGGTTTTATCATGGAGATTCAAAGTCAAGGTGGAGATTGTTGGGTTAATGCCTTTGAATTTGGGACGCTAAGTTAAAGGATTAAACAACATAAGATTTTGCAATTCCTAGGCAGAGAAGATACAGGTCCGGGCGGACCAGATCAAGAACCCGAGCGCACCAGAGGGGGTCCGGGCGGACCTGAGTGAAGACCCGGGCGCACCAAGTTTACGTCAGAAATTAGATTTTGGAAAAAGAAGGAGATCCGGGCGGGTATGTAAGGTGATCCGGTCGGACCATGGAAGGATCCGGCCGGACCACATCCGTAACCCGGGCGGACCTATGACCAAACTACAGAAGGATTTCGGACAAAGTGCAGTGACGCAAAAGGGAAGGTTTTCAAGTCAGTTTCGTACTAGAATTCCAAGTTCCTGTCAGACTTTGAGATAGACTTTACCGGTATAAATAGAGGCCATTAGTTTAGATCAAAGTTAGCCGAAAGTCTCAGATAAATTATTAGAGTGCTCAGAGCGAGGTCTGTAATTCTATAGTTGCACAGTTAGGAATTATTGTGATCAATAATTCGTGCAGCAGTAATAGTGTGATCTTGTAATTGTTTCTCCAGATTGATAATAATATTCTCTCCCCTCCCAGTGGACATAGCCAAGTTGGTGAACCACGTAAATTGGTGTTCTTGTGATTGCTCGCTTTTCTTATCAAGTCTTGTTATTGCTCTAACAACTACGGTAATAATTTTTTATTTGTTTCTTATAAACTTGAAAGTATAATGTGTAATACAATTCCTGAATTTTTTAGTTCATCTGAATAGTTTTCATATACACTATTACTTATGCGTAGAATTTCAATTTGTGTATTCAAATATTGCCATACTTTATATCACATCGTAAATCATAATTTATTCGATATTGTTAACTTATTTAAAAATTTAACTATTGTAACAATTGCCAAAAGATGTTAGGAAAATTCTACAAAAAAAAAACTCAAATTACAGAATAAATACTAAATTAATAAATTAATATACTGGATAATAGATAAACAGAAAACTAGACTGATTGTTTTGTGCCGAGCCGTGTGTTGAACACACTGTCCTTAAGCCTTATTCACCCCATCACTGTGAGTGCTTGAGGTTGCTATCGGATGCTAGTCTCCCAGGATAACTCGTATGAACCGGATGCTTTCCTGCACTAAGAGACTCCGGCGAATTGAGGTTGTGCATGGACATTATCACCACAGATGCAAATGTAGGAGGCCAAAGGAGGAATGAACAAAAATGCAACAAGAAGATGCTGTGGATATTGCTGGAAAATGTGTTTCTTTCTGTATCAGATTTCTGTGTTCTATTGCCTGCTTTCTTCCAATGGTTTGATGCTCTATTTATACTAGTCCAAGAGTAGTTCAACAGCCAAAATTAATTAAAAAAGATAAGCCTAATCCTTTGTTAATTAATTCTGAGATGAGATGAGGCATGGCTCTTCACTTGGCATTCCAGTTCAGAGATGGGATGAATTTGTTTATGTTTTTGACTGTAAAAGTCAAAAATAATAGCAAAAGGTGAGCTAGCACGAACAAGCCAAATATGTGCTACATTCGTGTCCGCAGGACGCGCACACACATGAGTTCGGACCTCGCAAGCCAAATTAGGTCCATGATTTGCACACCCCCCTGCGCGCGAGAGAGTCTCTATGCCATACAAGCTTGAACACTAGTCAAGTGCCCAAGCCTTTAAACTAGCTTCATTTTACATTTCTTTCCAATGTGGGATAACTTTCATATCCCCATTTCAACCCACCAACTTTAAGCCTTTGTATCTCATTCATCCCAACATTAAATTGGACAAATGAATACATTATCTCAATGTTCTCATGGAGTAGAATACAAACCCACAAACAACTTTGTCATTCGACAAATTATTTCTCAATTAATCAATACACAAAAATTAAGGAAAATACTCATTTCCTTCACATTTTTCCAATAATTCCCCACATGAAGGAAATGATGAGGAATTTTGGTGATAAAGTCCAACAGTTGAAAACCTGCATAGGATAGGTATGGGATTGCCCTTTGAACCTTCCTTTGTAGACGTATACTTATTCTACTCGCTAATCAGTAGACACGATGTCCTTGAACTGTCAGCTTTTTGTGTAGCCAGTCATATACGTTACACAGGTATCTCCCTAACACAATTCAATTCTCATAGTTGTGTCCATTTTTGTGGCCATGGAACACAATGCCTGGTTCTGTGAGAGGGTCTAAGAATTGAGCCTCACACAATTCTCCTCGAAGCGGCCCCACTTCTCTCTTACATAGGTGATTCTTCTAAGTAACCCGGTTTACTCCATAAGAATCATTAAAATCCGTAGGCTTAACCTTATTCATCTCGGGATGTCACTTTTAGGAATGGGTATGAGGTTAATACCCACAGTGATGCTACAAGTCTTTTAACGGTTAGGTGGTCCCTTTTGAACCTAGATCTTGGGATCTCCAGTCAGCTAGGTTGGGTTTTCTGCCGTGGTTAACTTCTCAAGAGGCTTTAAACCCATTCCCCTTGTCGATCTCGCAACTACCTCTCTATTTAACCCTTTGGTTAACGGATCCGTTTTATCATTTGACTTGACATAGTCAAATTAGTATAGTGTAGTTCTAATGGTTTTATGTCTTCGAATGTCATGTCTAGACTTACCATTATACATATTACTTTGTGCCTTACCAATTGCATATTGACTGTCACAATGTATACATATTGGTGGCACTTTCTTTGTCCATCTTGGAATATCTTCTAAGAAATGGCGTAGCCATTCCGCTTCTTCCCCACATTTGTCCAAGGCCATAAACTCAGATTCCATCGTGGATCTAGCTATAACAGTCTGCTTAGAAGATTTCCATGATATAGCTGCACCTGCTAAAGTGAATACATATCCACTTGTAGACCTTGAGTATTGGATATCTGATATCCAATTAGCATCGCTATACCCTTCAATCACTGCTGGATGTCTAGTATAATGTAATCCATAATCACGAGTATATCACAAGTACCTTAGTACTCTCACAATACATTTAGGATTACCAATTTACTAGACTTCGAGTATTCAACTTGAAAACAACGTCAGCTCTATTTTTCAATAGATGTTGACTCATGAATATTAGGTTCGAGCCATTGCAAAATTATCCTTGCTAATTTCTCAAGAATTATCCATTAGATTTCTTAGAAATTTTCACTTCAAGGATAACATTTACTAAACCCATATCTCTTGACCTTTTCAAAACTTTTAAGAACTATATCATAACTTGCTTAATGCAAATTCATGAGTTCTTCTTGAACTTTTAAATCCAACGGTCAAGTTAGCAAACTTCTTTCAAGTTCAACATATCTTTGATAGATTTAATCAACACTATAACATTTCCATTCATGTCATTTTTTATTAATCCACTTTCTTTCATGGTAAAATCAAGCTTTGATGTCATTATTTTGTGCTTGTTTCAAGTCATCTAGTGACTTTACTAACTTGCACACTTTACTTTGATCTATTTCATTCAAAGTATCACTTTAATCCATTTCACTCAAAGTATCACTTTGATCTATTTCACTCAAAGTATCATTTGTTTTTTTTTCATGAACTTGACATCAGTACATGATTTCCATTTATTTCAATCTTGGTTTTATATATATATTCAATGTCAATGAATAATATATGACAACACAATGAAACTCATTACTTACATACTCCACCATCTTGTACGCAAATATCCATTTTGTTGATATTGAACTTTCTACTTTGTGAACCACCCCCACATTCACAAGTGTACGTAGGCCTACGTTTCCATACTTCATATGGAATTTACATTGCTTTCTTGGGGTAACCTATTCAATAGGTATTTAATTTCCCAAAGTAGACTCACTCCCCACATTTTGGGTTAGTCCTAAATATAACAATAAGTGCTATTAGTTCTTTCATCAACACCATTTGATATTAGTTTACAAGGTGGATATTGTGTACAAACACATGTTATATACACACTATAAGCATTAGTGTTTCATCCTCATTATCTCATTTTATTCAATGAGACAATGCTTATTACATATAACAATAACATTGTTATCATTACCATGTGTTTGAACAATCTATCACTATACTTAACTTGTGATGATATAGTTCAACACATATTTCACATCTTGTTGAATCCCTTTTTGAATAAGTGAATGTGATCCAACTAAATAGACTTATTCTCATTATTGATCACTAAATCAACCCATCGGTTGATACAATTTTTATTTCATTTATTCAAATCATGAAGATTATCCTTAATGACACCCACTGTTGTCAAGAAAGATATATGCATGACTTAATTTTGGCTTTTCAAACAAGCTTGACTTTTCAAATAAGTTTGACGCTTCAAAGAAGCTTGTCTTTCGCACAAATTCGACTTTTCAGACAAATTTTGACTTTTCAAGTAAATTTGACCTACTTTGTCTTTGTCATAAGCATTTTGGTATACTCTACCACATTTGATATTGCTATAAGAAGTGTTAACAACTTCTTCTCTGAGACTCTATTCGCTTTCCAACACAAAGATGAATAGCAAGCATCACAATATTCATTTCAATTCATTTACTTTTGAGGTGCTTCTTGAATCTTTCCAAGTGAAAAGTAATTTCTCAATTTGTCACTTGAAAATTTCATCCATTTGACATGGATTTCATGAAAGACAATTTCAACTCTTCCATTTGACTTTTTACGGTCTATGGAGTCTAATATTTAAAACAGGGAAATGGCCTACAATTAATCATTGCACCCACATTCTCAATTTTATTGTTATAGTTGAAAGACTCACATAATTCTTTTGCCATTCCTTTTCTATCTAAAAACTATAGAGAGAATCAGATAGCTCATTAAGAACATAGTTCTTGCAAATGAATTCCCCATGCTTCCATGATAAAGGCAAAAGAAATTCACATGCTTCAACCGCATTCATGGCTTAAAACATCCATCTTATTTCCACCAAAATTTGTAGGATCTTCATTAAGAACCTCACTAAATTCAAGGTGGTTAAATAGAACATCTTTTGTTGCCAACACATAAGGTCAATGCCAACAACATTCCTAGACTTCTCACTATAGTGAGCCAGAATACATGGAATACATGATATTCCTTTGGAGATTCGTCTCCACACAAGGAGTCTTTCCCAATACTTTAGCTTTAAAACAATTAAACACCAAATTATTACTTTGTTGTTACAACTATAACTCTCTACCTCATTTAGAGAATTTTCTACAAAATAAATTGTTAATTCAATAGGAGAATTCACACAGTTTATTTCTTGTAACAACAATTATAAACCTCTTGACTTCTTAATAAAATTTTAATTAGAGGTCAACTATTTCAAACCTTAAAGGTCTCATCTTGAAGTACCTCAGAATTAGAGAAAATTAATTTCTCATTCACAAAACGCACAAATTCTTTAGAAGCCCTTCATCTAAATTTTGTGTCATTACCCATCATCAATAACAATAGGATTTAACAACTTCCTTCAAGAAGTTCTATTGTTTCTATCTTTATGACTTTTGTTACTATTAACAATAATAAGCTTTAACAACTTCTTTCAAGAAGCTTTATTATGTTAATCTTTTGTAACCTTTGTCACTATTGACCATAATAGGTTTTAACAACTTCTTTCAGGAAGCCCTATTATCTTTGTCAATGTAACGTTAAAGACTTAATCTTTCAACGTTCTTAGTTCCAAAGAACTTTCTAATCTCTTCAATATGATTCACATGAACCATAAGAGACATATCACATGACGTATAACCACTTCATGCGGCATAGCCACCATTGTTTCATAGTTGATGTCATGAACATCAAATTAAAGCAAACTGTTACAAAAATCTACTATTCTGCGAATTTTTGATCTCCTTCTCTGGATATCAGAATCCAATCGCCACCGTTCATATTTTTCTTCTATGAGTCCTGAACATGTACAAAAAAATTTAAGAACGATCTAACGGTTAACGAAGCGGAAAATTCCATTTTACCACAGTTGGTCATGGAAAAACAGTGCTGGAAATTTGTGTCTTTTCCACCGTTTTTCCGTCCCTTTTCAATATTTTCTCCAATATCCACCACGCCACAAGAATATCATAATCTGCAATCATTTCTCACAAATGAAATTAGTATGTTGTTCTATAATCCGTTCCCTCTTGCAGAAGGAATAAGTCTTAAGATTGTTAGGAAAATTCTACAAAAAAGAACTCAAATTACAGAATAAATACTAAATAAATAAATTAATAAACTGGAGAATAGATAAACAGAAAACTAGAATGATTGTTTTGTGCCGATCCGTGTGTTGAACACACTGTCCTTAAGACTTATCACCCCCTCACTGTGAGTGCTTGAGGTTGCTATCGGACGCTAGTCTCCCAGGATAACTCGCACGAACCGGATGCTTCCCTGCACTAAGAGACTCCGGCGAATTGAGGTTGTGCCTGGACAGTATCACCACAGATGCAAATGTAGGAGGCCAAAGGAGGAATGAACAAAAATGCAACAAGAAGATGCTGTGGATATTGCTGGAAAATGTGTTTCTTTCTGTATCAGATTTCTGTGTTCTATTGCCTGCTTTCTTCCAATGGTTTGATGCTCTATTTATACTAGTCCAAGAGTAGTTCAACATCCAAAATTAATTAAAAAGGATAAGCCTAATCATTTGTTAATTAATTCTGAGATGAGATGAGGCATGGCTCTTCACTTGGCATTCCAGTTCAGAGATGGGATGAATCTATTTCTGTTTTTGACTGTAAAAGTCAAAAATAATAGTACAAACAAGCCAAATAGGTGCTACATTCGTGTCCGCAGGACGCGCACACACATGAGTTCGGACCTCGGAACCCAAATTGGGTCCATTATTTGCACCACCCCCCTGCGCGCGAGAGAGATCCTCTATGCCATACAAGCTTGAACACTAGTCAAGTGCCCAAGCCTTTAAACTAGCTTCCTTTTACATTTCTTTCCAATATGGGATAACTTCCATATCTCCATTTCAACCCACCAACTTTAAGCCTTTGTATCTCATTCATCCCAACAATAAATTGGACAAATGAATACATTATCTCAATGTTCTCATGGAGTAGAACACAAACCCACAAACAACTTTGTCATTCGACAAATTATTTCTCAATTAATCAATACACAAAAAATAAGGAAAATACTCATTTCCTTCACATTTTTCCAACAAAAGATAAATAACTATACCCATATAGAAAATTATATCGTTATCAATGAATCTTAAATATGAACCTAACCCATAAAGAAATAAATTATAACAACTTCATTTCTCAGAGTATAGTGTACAAAAAGATAAGTAACTATACATACATATACAAAATTATATCAACCTTTTTTGAAAAACATTATATCAAAAAAAACTTTCACAAATTATCTCTTCGAAAATTAGTTTCAAAAGAGGAACAATCTTTTTCCAATAAAAGAAACATTTTTTCCGCTTGGGGACAACCCAGTATCATCCCTAAAATAAAACTAAGTATTATGGATGAACTAGAGGGGGAATTCTCTGGTTGTTGTTGCAAATGGGCTAGGCCATCTATATATATGCATTATTCCCTTTACTAAGTTCACCCACAATCACTCCTTTAAAGCTTAACTAGGCCACGTGTCACGATTGGTCCACGTGGCAATTCCATTACCCAATCCTCCAATACACTACTCCTAGTGATTCCCGGTTGTTTGAGGTTATCCCACGGAACTTGTCCAATCACGTGGGAAAGCGGTTGAGGTACACGTGTAAGGCACGTTATATATACGTGGAATATAGGTATCCTACATTAGTCCCCCTACGTGGGAAATTCTGCTTTGGGAGTTTCATGCGCAAATGGTGTTTTAATATATTGTTTCAAGCTATGAGTGACAAGATAACACAACATTAGTGTGTTCAAAATATAGGTGTATGTATTCCATGCCCTAATGGTAGCAAAGTAGGCTCAATTCGCTTTAGGATAGCCTTTTTCCTTTGATAATGAAGATACATTATGGGCCAAGTCGTAGGTTGGCCCATAAGCTAATCTCGGTAAAAATGATTAGCTAGGTCAAGGGGAATACATCGTGGCTCATTATAGACTTTTGAGCTTGATATTTTAAATGGGTGATCCTCTTTGGTTGCCCATCAATATAATTTGTGCAAATACCGAATTGAATATGAAAAAAGAGCATAAAGCGGAAGGTCCGTGAAGGAAAGGCACATATGAGACAGTTCTTTTCTTTCAGACTATATGTTATAATATTCTTTTAGAGAAAAGCAACAATGCGCAGATATGAAGCACGGAAAAAAGCATGCATAGTAAGTGCATGATACACTTGTAAAATAATGCGGGATGCACCTGCGGGCACATGTATTCTTAATTAGTCCCCCGGTTTTTTTATGGGGATGATTTTTATAGGAGTCTCATCAAGCATGTACGACTTCTTGATACACGGTTGTTGTACCTCAGATGATATTAGGAGTCTTGTGCTTGCTTGGTAGCAAAATGCACGTTGATTTACGAGACATTCATGTACGGGAATACATATTCAGAATGCATAGTGAATAAGCATGATATGCATGTGTGAGACATGCTTAAATAGAAAAGCGGGATGAATACAGCAATGTAGCTGCTAGCTTATCAACATCCGCAAAATATATCACTCTTAGGCTTGTTTAATTGATGTTATCCCAATATAGATGACATCACAAAACACAAAGTTTGTTGTGGTATGTTATAAGATGTGAGGCACACGCTAGATGGGCGAAATATGATATATAACATAGTAAAACTACGAGGACAGTTGCAATGCCTGAAGCATACGTCACATATATATTGCCCATGATAATAGATATGCTTAAATACTAAGCAATCAAGTATGTTGACCATATGGATAAAGGGCGTGTTTCAACAAGTACATTTGTAGGGGTGTATCTGCGGGATGTGTCTACAAGGGATATCTATCCCATATTATTCTCCCTGCGTGGGAAACTTTGTTTGGAAGTTTCGCGGGCATATAATATATTGTAAGAGGTGCTTCCCAAAAAAGTATTAATATGAAGTCCGCAAATTTCTTGTTAAAAAGACTATACAATGCGGGATGAGAATCCCGTAAGATGTAATAGTGTTGGATTATATGGAAAGTGAAGATTCAAGTTGAGTGTTATGGAATACTGCGGCATGACTTTCCGCGATAAGCAATAATGTGGAGTAAGCTCCACGAAATTAGTTATGCATATTCAATGATACGTTTATGCAAGTACGAACTAAGTACCCGTATGATTTTGTATGCGGGTTACAACTCCGCATTGAGTAATAGTGCGAAACGGCTCAGTAGGTAGTATAATAGTAGTGGAGGGCAATTTTCTTGACTTGTTGGATATACGGAAAGCTTGTAATTAAGTCTCGTGCATGCTAGAGTTGACACGGACGTTGCTATCAAGACATGAAGTTTGAATTTGGATGTGTAGTTCAAGGATATAACTAGCATGGACTCTGATGTCGCTGCACTATGATAAAGTTCTGGCATAAAGCTCAAAAGATATATAGAGTACGGACTCTTATATCATTACACTATGATAAAGTTTAGGCATAAAGCTCAAATCATAGAAGTTAGAGAAGGCTACACAGTTGTGGTACTCAGATAAAGATAAGGCATAGAGCCTATGCCGTTGTGGTTAGTGCGGACAAAAATGACAAGCCACTTAGATAAAGTGGGTCATGGATCCAAGATAGAAATACTTGTGAGGCTGCGGAAAAACAATTTTCAATCTCAAAATTTGGTGAATGTGAGACTTTGTGATGACTTCGATGCTTTTAAACCAAATAAATTTATATTTGTCGGGGGTGAGATTGATGGGGAACATGTAAGTCACGACATCAAGTCTACAAGTGTTTTTTACCTT
Organism: Campanula takesimana; assembly: GCA_026119855.1. Lineage (NCBI taxonomy): Eukaryota > Viridiplantae > Streptophyta > Magnoliopsida > Asterales > Campanulaceae > Campanula > Campanula takesimana. Next base: position 449,148 of record JAOWBW010000700.1, read on the forward strand.
ATTGGGCACGACTAGATCAAGTTGGAAGCTAGTGTGGATTAAAAGGTCACAACACTAGGTTGTACCTGAGGCATAGAGAAAATGTCATGGGAAATTCTAAAATGATTGCGGACCTTATCGGTCGCAATAGTAAACTTGGGTGCGTAATTGTTGTTTTAAGTGAGGACTATGCTCGTTACGAAACTAAACAAGTAGCATAATGTTCCAAAATGACTGAGGAATAAGTAAGTCACAACACTAGGGTTGGACGTGCTGTATTTGTCTTTTTAGTGCAGATGTTAGTTCACGGTATTTAGATAGGTAACAGAGAATCTCAAAGTGAGTGCGGAACCCGATTGCCCGAGGGATACATGAGATCATCCCGCATTAGTTCCCACTCGTACTAAAGTTGTAGAGCCACATCCCTACAAATTTATGGGAATAGAACATGCGTAATGAGTAGATGAGGTCATCCCCTATTAGTCTCCCATCTATTTTGCGGGAATGATAAGCAGGTGGATGTGGATGTGCAAGATGAACTTGCGGAACAAGCAAATGAAGTCGTCTCATATTAGTCCCTCAACATTATTGAAGTTTATATTCTTCCTGTTGATTTTGCGTAAAAGATAAGCAGGGTGTAGGTGTAGGATGAACTCGCGGAATGAGCAAATGAAGTCATCCCATATTAGTCCCCCACTATTGTTAATTTTGCGGATGTTTCCCATTGATTTTATGGGAACAATCTCACATTGATATATGACTGCGTAAAGTCTTATGTTAATCCAATTGCGGAACATAACTCAGTTGCGAGTTTTAGTCATCGTTGGAAGACTTTCAATATGTAGAAAGTATTTATTCATTGTGAAGTCTTTGTACGTCATCATAACCGAAGATAGATTATTTGAGGAACTTTTTTAGGAGGCCTCGTCTAAAATGATTTGAGAACGTTATAAGGCGTATCAAGTTGACCACGAAAATAATATGCAAATTGGACATGCTGCTGCTCGAGATGAATAACAACCACACTCTGATGGCGTGCTGACCGTATTCGCAATGAGGAGCATGTCGCAAGCTAAGGTAGCAGTTTTATTTTGTTTGCAAATTCAAAATGCGAATTAATTAAGTTCGCAAATTTCAAAGCGGGTGGATTGAGTCCGCAAATTAAGAATGTGGATTAAGCTTATCATAACATTGCTATGGAACCTGAGCACATTGTCAAGAATGAAAAGCATGTCGCAGATATGGATGGCAGATTTGGATGATCATGCATTAAGTAAGTCACGTTACCATCATAAGTATGGATATAGTTGATCGCGACACTAAACAAGTAACAAATTAAGTCACGTTTTGTCGTTAGTGCGGATATGGATGATCGCGACACGAAGTTAGAGTTGGTGCATGGATCCCAATTTGTATAGCAGTTTCTTATTGATTACTGCGAAAAGTAAAAGTATGGTGGATGAACATGTTGAGCTAGTAAATGAAACTATCCCATATTAGTTTCCCGTGTTTGTAATTACGGATGCCTCGCTAATTTTTTTAAAGAAATGTTTGACACTTTTGTGTGCTATTAAAATTGTTCATTTATTTACTTTTAAACTTGTGCAATTTATTTACATCTTTGGTGTAAAATTTATGCACTTGCGATTTACGCATTTTGGATGTGTAACTTATACACTTGTGCAGTTATGCACTTTTGCGATTCACGCATGTTTGAGATCTATTATGAGGCATCTCGACCTTAAAATGATTTTTGAGATCAATTGTGATGCGTCTCGACCTTAAAATGGTTTTTTGAGATCTATCATGAGGCTTCTCCACCTTAAAATGGTTTTCTGAGATCTATTATGAGGTGTCTCGACCTTAAAATGGTTTTGGAGATCTATTATGGGGCGTCTCAGCCTTAAATGATGGGATCATCGCATGCACTGACGGCTACACTAATTTATCCACAAACAGTGGGATTGTTGCGTGCACCGATGGCTCCACAAACATATCCACAAATGATGGGATCGTTGCGCACTGATGGCTCCACAAATAGTGGGATCGTAGTGCGCACTGATAGCTCCACATACGTATCCGTAAATAATAGGATCGTTGTACACACTAATGGCTCCACAAACATATCCGCAAGTGATGGCATTATTGCGGGATTAATGCGGGCTCTATTGGCTACTCAGATGTATCCGCAAACGATAGTATTATTGCAGGACGAGACAAGTCTATCATAGAGAATGTTATCTGCTCAAATAATTGTGCAACTACACGGTCCTGTTAAAGCGTATTATCGGGTTGGATAGTTAAATATAGCGGATGAAACAAGTCTATCAAAGAGAATGTTGTATGCGTCGAATGAATCTGCAACTGACGTGGTCTCTTAGGAGCGCACTATCAAGTTGGATGATATGATTATTGCGGGACAGAGCAAGCCTATCAAATAGATTGTTGTCCGCATGGGTGAGTATATATCTGATGTGGACCCTTGGGAGTGCACTATCAAGTTATGGATGAAAGGATAGTTGCGTGCACTAATGGCTCTACAAATGCATCCACGATAATGAGATCATTGCGTGCACTGATGGCTACGCAGACGTATCTGCAAATGGAGGGATCGTTACGCGCACTGATGGCTCCGCAAATGTATCCGCAAATAATGGGATCGTTGCACATACTGATGGCTCCGTAAACGTATCCGCGAATAGTGGGATCGTTGCGCGCACTGATGGCTCCACAAACGTTTCCGCAAATGGAGGGATCGTTGTGCGCACTGATGGCTCCACAAGCGTATCCGCAAATAGTGGGATCGCATATGCACTGATGGCTACGCAGATGTATCCGCAAATGGAGGGATCGTTGCGCGCACTGATGGCTCCACAAACTTATCCACAAATAATGGGATTGTTACGCACATTGATGGCTCCGTAAACATATCCGCGAATAGTGGGATCGTTGCGCGCACTGATGGCTCCACAAACGTATCCGCAAATAGTGGGATCGTCGAGTGAGCTGATGGCTACATAGACGTATCCGCAAATGATGGGATCGTTGCGCGCACTGATGGCTCCACAAACTTATCCGTAAATAAATGTGTCACTTTGGTCGCAACATTGTTGTTGGACATGTAAACATGCTTGTAGTCATGAGACAATTGTGCCATGTGTATTACATTGCTAGAATTCTTTAAACAAATTATAGCTCCTCTGCGGGAGATATGATAGTCTCTCTGCGGAAGGTAATATAGTCTTTCTGCGGGAGATGAGATAGTTCCTCTGCGGGAGATGAGATTGTTCCCTTACGGGGGTTGTAATTGTCAATTCCTCTGCGGGAAATGAGATTGTTCCCTTGCAGGAGTTGTGTCAGTTCCTCTGCGGAAATGAAATTGCTCTTTTGCGGGAGTTGTGTCAGTTCTTCTGCGGGAGACAAGACCGTCCCTCTGTGGAACACAAGATCGTCCCTCTGCGGGAGATGAAATTGTCCCTGCGGGACATAAGACTGTCCCTCTGCAGGAGATAACATAAACCCTTTGCGGGAGATGAAATTGTCCCTCTGCGGGAGTCAAGTAGTGCCTGAAATATGTGAAACACAAATATCCGCGAATCAAGTATAAAATATTCTTATTTCCGAGGGCTTATTTTGAACATTTGAAGAAACATAATTGCGCATATGACGACGTAAATTGCTAAGCATGGACTAGTATTGTCATGCTTATATGGAAGCAAATAAATAAAGATGTATATACCAAATGCATAAGTAACTATGGTTTATCTAAATTTATAGAGTGATATATTCATGGCATGTTCAAATAGATTTTCATAGCATGTTTTTGATAAGCAAGCAAGTATACTTGGCACATGGCATTTAGCTTGTTAAAGAGCACTTTCCATAATGAAGAAAGTCATAATAAACTATGCTTGAAATAATAATCATAGTCTAACGCAATTCTATTTGAGTCATATCTTCCTTAAGGTTCACAACTTGATTGTGTGGTGGATCATTCTTAGTTCCACAAGTATACTCACTAGTAGCGGGTCGCTAATAAACAATAAAGTGAGCATGTGGTGCGTACACCAAGTTTTGTGCTATCCATTTATTAAGCAATAGTAATATCTAAAGAGTGATTTTCAATTACACAAGTAAAAGGCGTACTTAGGGTAATGATGTATAAGTAGAGGATGTCAAGTATGTATCCCTATTGCTCTGTAATATCCCCAAAATTAAGCACGACATTTTGGGACGAATTGAAAAATAGAAATGAAAATAGACTAATTGGAACATGCAGATTTAGTTGAAAATGGAAGGTAAATGGAAAGTGGGCCACATTGCTTCTACTGATAATGTTGACACCAGTTTAATGAGTATTACAGGAGGCGTAAATTATTTATGCTTTGTGGTGACTCATCCTTTTAAACATTTACACTACATATATTAGTTTCACCCTTATGAAGCCTGTAGCTAAGCCAAGAGAAAGAAAATAAATGCCCCTTTTTTCTGCCTAGTTCGACTGAGGCTATTTGAGTTCGTAATTCTCTGATTTATTTGGTGTTCCGTCTTTAGTATTTTGAGGTAAGGGAGACTACACAGTATTGATTCTGTGTCATTTCTTTTTATACCCGTCTTATCGTAGTACTCCGTATTATTGATACGTATATCATTTGTTTGGTCTCATTTGATAATTGCTTTGGAATTGAACTTGCTAGGTTAATATTACGGTTATTTGGAAAGCATGCTTTGTGTGTTAATTGATCTCAAAGATGAGATTTGTTATATGGAACAGTTGCGATGTAGCTAATTATGTAACAGTCGCAGTGGACTCAGTTATTGTATTTGTGTTGGGCCCGGCTCCGTCGAGGGCGGCCAACAATTCGGTTAATTTGGTTGAGTCACTGGACCTGAATATAATTAGTACATCGGACTGTAAAGTATGATTGATCAGTTATTCGGTTTATAAAACGGGTCTTATTGGCATGTCCATATTTATAATTTTATGGACATTGTTATTTGGTGTTTGTGTTCCATTGGCTTCTGTGATATTGTGTATCCCATTTCTTACTAAGCCCCCCAGCTCACCCCCCTCCAGTTTGACTTTTGCAGTTGACCGTTGATCGGGGTTCGGGACAGTGAGGAATTGATTCGGAGCATTTTGAGATGATTAGTGAGGCTTTGTATAGTATTGTAGAGATGTAAATTATGACATTTTGATATTTATGGAATTAGAATTTTTCGGGGTGTTACAGTTGGTATCAGAGCCTGGTTTCGATCCAAGGACCTGTGGGTTATGGGCCCACCATAAAAATCAACAATTGATATTTTCCCATGTAGCAAATCCGTCTCAAATCGTCGTACTTAATTTCGGGGATATTACATGCCCCCCACTCCTTATTCTCGTTGCTTGTCTCGAGGATGAGGAGTATTATTCTTTTGTGATTTTGATTTGATTTTTTTTTGTATAACCTTTTTGTTAGCAATGTACTATTAAGGTCCTTATGAAATAAAGAAGATAAATCAAGTTGTGTCATGGAATATGCATAAGTAAGCACCAGTGGTTTATCTAAGTTGATAGAGTAGCAGCATCAATCGTGCATTCACACTTAGACTCTATGAAGTATTCTTCCCAATTTTCACAAATATGCAAGGTAGCACCAGGTTGCTAATAACTAACAAATTGAGCATGTAGTTTTCGACACATTACAAATATGCAAGAAATGTGGTGTGTGCACAATATGTCGTGCTATTTTAATCCATTTATCATGAAACAATAACATTTAAAGCATAGCCTTTGATTTGCATTAGTAAAGGGCATAATGGAAAAATGTCATATAAATACAGGGATATTTATTATTCATCCTTATTGCCTCCCACTCCGTATTCTCGATGTTGGCCTCGAGGATGAGGAGTATTATTCATTTGCAATATTGTTTTTATAATTTTATTCAAGTTGTTATATAACCTTTTTATCTCAACGAATGTGTTAATAAGGTATTCAAGAAATAAAGGGGTAGTCATTTGCACTTTAAATATTTACTCCTATCAAAAGCAATTCATGCGTAGGTCATGTATTTTACGCTAATATGAAGGTAGGTCACGATGTAAATCATGTCACCAATCATGTAATGTAAACAATTACCAATATTCATATAATAATAATAAGTATAGGTAATTCTAGATAATTCATGCATACTAAAGAGTAGTGGTAAAACTAGTTCTTAATCCATTTATACTTGTTATGTTAATGCATTTTGCGAGAATAAAGTGCATGGCATGTATAGCACATATCCTGATCATTATAAGCAATTAAACATGCTTGGGAGTGCACTTCTAAAGTAATACAATATAGCGAAGGCACATAGTCATAGTTATAAAGTTTAAGCATGCAATTACGTTAAAAAGATAACTGAATTAGCATGCAAAATTGCCATTTTTTTTCTTTTTAACATTTTAATCATGCAATAGATATGAAAAATCATGATCATGCGATGTAAATTTGCAAAAAACGGAGTGCGTAAATGGAAAGAGCACACCTGAAAATGGGGGAGACCGACTAACGGAATCTGAGATTTAACGGCTTCAATACTTGACGGAGATAATGGCCGTTAATTGAGAGGTTTCGATTTTAACGAGGTTGAAGGATCCTGAACAAGTGCTAACAGAAAAGCCCGTCCCACTTATCGCAATCTGAATGTGATCTCGCAGCCTTTTTGATGGGGGTCTAATGAAATTTGATAGAATTCGTTAAATATTTAACGACTGCCTTTAAACAAAAGGATTTCCAGGGGGCTTTGTGAACTCTGACTGGCATTGAAGGGGATAGATATTTAGGAAAATCCCCAAACAAAAGCGTCAGACCTACTCCCAGATACTTTTAGCGCGTGTAACGCGTATACTGCGCGTTAGATCTACTCGCAGGGGATAGATATTTTCCACAAACGCGTGAGACGAGCGCAGAAGATGGGGGATCTGCCGGTAACAGGTAGGCTTCACCGACGATAAGAACGACGACGACGGCGATGGACTGAGGCGGACAACGGCGAACGGACGGCGATGGCCAGCGAGTTGAAAAGGTTACCGCAACTCTAGGCGGTTTCCGGTGGCTCTCGGTGGCTTAAATGAGGTCTGATGGCAGCGATTAAGGTGCCATTGTCTTCGTCTGGTCCAGGCGCATCACTCTTGTTGTTCGATTTTCCGGAGTTACGCCAGAAAATGGTGACGGTGAATGGTCGCCGACTTTGACGGAGGCTAGAGGCGGCGCTCCAGAAGGGTGATGATGACGATTTTGGTGGCGGCGGCTTCTTCTTCTCGAGGGGAGTCCAGATCTGGTGTCCCTTTGGTGTTCCCGTTGTCGGAGCTGTGACCTGAGATTATTGATGTCGCCGGAAAACAAGGAGAAAGCTAAAAGAGCTACGGCTTTTTGCTCCTTTCTTTTTAAGGTTTGTTTATATCGTTCCTCTATTCTCTTTGCTGTGAATGTCTCATTTTGGTAGTAAGATAATACCACTGCAGCAGCCATGGCAGCCGGATAACAGTGGCGGAGTGTGAAATTTCTGGTGAATAATCATGAATACCTCCCCAGCGGAGTCGCCAAATGTAGAATGGTAGTCCTATGGGGTTGTATTAGGGTTTTAGGATGGGAATGAGAGATTTCTAGGTAGGGAGGCGTTACACGAACCACCAAAGATTAATGGAGAAGAGGAGTGAAAGTAATGAACTAGTTAGCTAGGAGAGGGCAAGTATTATGGATGAACTAGAGGGGGAATTCTCTTGTTGTTGTTGCAAATGGGCTAGGCCATCTATATATATGCATTATTCCCTTTACTAAGTTCACCCACAATCACTCCTTTAAAGCTTAACTAGGCCACGTGTCACGATTGGTCCACGTGGCAATTCCATTACCCAATCCTCCAATCCACTACTCCTAGTGATTCCCGGTTGTTTAAGGTTATCCCACGGAACTTGTCCAATCACGTGGGAAAGCGGTTGAGGTACACGTGCAAGGAACATGCTATATACGTGGAATATAGGTATCCTACAATGTCATACTAGTATACTTCTTCAATGTAGTCTTTTTTTTTAATCTCTTTTAGTTTATACTCCTTCCGTCTCAAAATAAATAAATATTACTTATATTATATACTTTTTTTGTCTCAAAATAATATAATATGTTATAAAAAATATCTAACTTTTACCATATATTTCCTCCACTTAGAATAAATATCAAAATAAATTATCACAATTGGCTTGCAAGTATTTTAAAATAATATACTTCTCGGTCGTTTACTTTCAAAATAATTGAATTTTAAATATTTTTTATTTGAATAAATAACATTTATTTCTATTTATTTGTTTGATATTGTAATATAATTATATATTTTCATGCCTTATTGATTAATTTGATGTAAGAAAAATATACTAATTAATGAAAAACATATTAAGTAAATGAAATAATAAATAATATTTTAGAATATCCTTGTTTGGTGCAAGATTTGAAGCATTATGGTTGGAGATGATGGTAAACATTTGATGCAAAAATTGCACCATTTTAAAAAGATAGTGCAATTTTTGCACCAAACCAATGGAGATGGTCTTACATATTGTTTCCAATTTCACACTTTAAGTTTCAGTAGGAAAAAATGTTATTTAAGCTTAAATAACGTACGGAATTTCAATAAATTAAAACATGTGAATAAACCTCAATACATACGACAGTTTACGCACCTCCGGAAAATATACCCATCATCATTACCAGCACTTCTTTAGGTTCGAGATAAATGACATTTTTTAAAATAGAAAATTTGATTCTAAATCTATTTCGTTTTTCTTAATTTTACCTCTACATTGAAACATGATCATTTGTATTGATTGTAATTTTCAAGTGAAGTAGTAATAGATAAGAGGAGGGAGGATACTTACGTGCATATTAATTAAGAGTAGTGAAAAAAATGAATCTGGAAGATTGAAATGTAAGAACATGTCTTGCAACACAAGTCATTTAGTAATTCCATACATGAAATCATACCTATAATGTTAATATAAAGTGTAGTGAATTAATATAATGTGTAGAATTCCTGGATGTAATATTACCTATTTTTGATGGGCAAAGTGGTAATTTAACATCACTAAAGGTTGAAAGGGTGTAGTACCTAAATGAGGTGCCTTTTGGTTTCATATATAAAGGGTTCTCCATCAACCCTAGAAATCACTTCATTCATTTATTTTTTTCTCCTAAATAATCTTCATATTGCTAGAGACATTAGAGAGAAAATGCACAATCATTTAGAAGAACTCTGTCCCCTTAATTCTTCTTCTTCTTCTTATTCACCCTACAACATCTGTAATGTATTCAACAGGTATTATTTCGCTTCCGCCTTCATCTTCTTCCTCATTCTTATTCTGAATATGAGTATGGCATTCGGGGATCTTAAATTGTTCCAACAATTGGTATCAGAGCCCGCTCATATTTTTTTTTAAGATTGAGTTCTTTTCGGGAAAGCTTTTATGCTTTATTCGATTCATTTTTCATGTTGAATCATCAAGTTTTGATGTTGATTAGGGACTCTAATTCATTCATAGAGTACTGATAATAATCATCTGAATTTAAGAAAATGGTTTGAAAAGTTTTGTTGAATGAACACAATGGTTCAAGTGTGACTATCCCTTCATAACATGGTTTTATGTCTAGTGCATACCATGTGGATCTACATACTTGATTCCATTGTTTTAAAGCAAGATTATCCCTAAATAACATGGCTTTATGTTGTAAAGAACATACTATGTGGATCTACTTGTTGTTCATCATTTTTTGGGATAAAATTTGGAAAAGTGCAGCAAAGCATGCATGAAACAGTGGCTTTAGCCCGGTCGGGTCTTATGTTCTGCCCGATCGGGTCTTATGTTCTGCTCGGTCGGGTATTATAAGTTGCCCGGTCGCGCATGTACACTATTCACAGGTTTTTGCTTTTTCAAAGATGTTGCACAATTTTGTTCCTCTTTTGAACAAAACATACATTTTTTCAAACCCTAAGGCCTTGATTAATTATATGCTTTGACAATTTTATTCATTGTTTAAATAATATTGTCGCCTAAGTGATTTACGTTATTTAAACCCTAAAATTGTAAAGTGTTGGATGTTTAAGTTGATATGTGAATGGCTTGAATTTTCCAAAGAAGATCTTGACATTTGACTAAACTTGGGCATTCATGTGGTAACAAGTAAAATAAACATTAGGTTATTTTCTTAGGTACTTATGTCGGCCCAATGGAAGATTAAGTATTTATTAAAATATAAGTTCAAATTACTTGTTGCCTAAGGCAATCATTTATGAGTCAACTCGCAATCCAAAGATTAGTTTTGATGTCATGTTGATTGTCTTGTTGATGGATTTCATTGATATAATTAATCATTATTTATTGTGTAGTTTCTTATTTATGTTTTGTATTCATTCTTGTTCTCAAAATTCCAAAAAAATTGTTTATTGTTTCATCTGTAATTACTACTATGAGTACCGTTGCAATGTGGGACTAATTATAAAACTTGGAAAATAAATAATTATAATCTTGGGCTATATAGAACTCGTATTAAGGGATCCGTTTCTCTTCTTATTGCTTGAGTGCTGAGAAGTGACACGCTCTAACCGCGTAAGCCTAATGATCATAAAGAATATTGCCCCGAAGACCTTTTAGACGGTGTCTCCGAGGATATTGATGCTACAAACATTCCTTGATACCCCTGAGGAAACTTGTTTCCATAAGGTATAAAGGGTACCGGGAATTTAAGGGAGTATATTTTAGAAATAGTTCATCTATTGACGAAACGAAAAGGCACTTAAGTTAAGGATATCGGATGATATTCTTGTGCATTTAGTTTTAATCTTTCTTCCTTGGTTTGGTTGCTTTGAAGTGACCTATCAATGTCAAAAGGACAAGTGAAATATTAATGAATTACTTTCACTTATGACACAAGAAGAAGATAAGTTAAGAATAATTTAAAACTAAAGGTACTCATTTAGCATCTACCTTTTCTCATGAGACAAGAGAAGAGGGAAAGAAACTGTGGTTGCAAGTAAAAAGAAGCTTAAGGGATCATCTCATGATCATAAAGAAAAGAAATGTTTCTTTTGCAAGGACCTTACTAACATGAAGTTCTATTATCCTAAGTCTCACGCTTGGCGTGAGAGATATATCATTTGGTCTTGTTTGTATTGTATTAAGGCTAATTTGGTTTCAGTTCATACATTTACATGGTGATTGGATTTTGGTGCAACCAATCACATAAGGATGTTCAAGTAGGATTGCCTAAATTACCGAAGACCTAGTAAAGATGAAGAAATTCATCTATATGGAAACTAGGAATCCGGTTAGAGTTATAGGCATAAGGATCATTTAAATTATTGTTAAGTACTAAGTATTATTTTGTATTAAATAATATATTTATTGTACCATCATTTAAATGGAATTATGATATTTATCACAATATTGGACAAGGAAGGTCACTCTTGTTCATTAATAATAAGTGTGATCTCTATTTTAATTCCAAAGGTTATTGGCACTAGTACTTTGTCAAGTATTATTTCTTCACTTGACATTATTCAAACAATAAATGTGTCCCTTAATAATGAAATCAAAACTAGAAAGCAAAAGTTATCAAGTAAATTTTATTTTATTTTTTATTAAGGCATAGACATTTGGGTCATATTTCCAAGAGGAAAATTGATAAGCTTATGTTAAAGAAAATCTTAAACAAGCTTGATATTTTGGAAAATACTTTTGCATTAAATGCCTTAAAGGAAATTTACAAACATAAAAAGAATAGTATTCTCGAGAGTATCAAGTGTCTTTAAAACTAATACATATGAACATTGTGGGCCATTCATTATTCTTTCATGGAAAGGTCAACAATAGTTATTACGTTTATAAATGACTACTCTCAATATGAATGCATTTATTACTTCATGCAAAGACTCAAGTTATGGACGTTTTCAAGTCTTATGAGGTCAAAGTTGGAAATCAACTTTGAAAGACTATTAAGAACATTAGGTCTAATCATGATAGAGTATATCATGGTTGGAATGATTGTTAAAGGGAACAACGTCTAGGTCCTTTTTACTCGCTATTTTGAAGAGTGTGGGATTGTCTCCATCTACATTAAGCCGGGTACGCCTAGCATGAATGATGTACACAAGAGACATGATAAAATCTTTAAGGAAATGGTAATAAGCATGTTTTGTGCTTCTTTTACCTCACTCATTATGGGTGATACATTAAAACCGCAGCCCTTATTCTCATTAAAGCTCCCTCTAAGCTACTAATAAAAACCCTTTATGATTTTTGGACGAATAAGGAACGCGTCCTTAAATCATCTTCATTTATGGGGTTGTCTAACATAAGGGTAGACCTTATAAGTCTATTAAGGGCAAGTTAGACATAAGATTGTTAGTAGTTATTCATGAGGTAAGCCGAAAGATCTAGGGGATATATAAATTTTACAACCCGAAAATTTAAACATTTTGAAACGAGAAAAGCTAGGTTCTTTGAGGATGTTGAATTTAGTGGGAGATTAGGTGTAATATTTTGAATTTGGAAAAGAAGAGGCATCCATTTCTTCACCTCTTCCATAAGTTTCAATTGGATTTCAAATTTTGTACTTAATATTCAAGAAGAACATACAATTCAAAATAAATATGGTTTCCCTATAAATATTGAACAACATGAAAATGTTGATCATAAGAAGGAAATTCAACAACCTCAGAATTAGTAAGAACCGGTGCCCTTAAAAAGATACAATAGAGTAAGAAGGATTGCAATACTGGATAATTATGAGATGTATCTTACCGAGAAATTAAGGACACATAGGTTTAGTGGGAGATGAGCCATTCATCTACCATAAAGCCATTAATAGTCCTAATTCTCATAAGTAGATTAATACCATATATAAAGAGTTGAAATCTTTGAAAGATAACAACTTTTGGGATCTTTTACATTACCTAAAAATGTGAAACCTATAAATGGGTCTCTAAGACCTAAATGGATTCACAAAATTAATGTTGAAAGATATAAAGACCCATCTAGTTGCTAAAGAATTTTCAACTCATAAGAAAGGTATTAATTATCAAGAAAGAAACATTTCCCGGTATCTTCTAAAAACTCTTTTAAAATCATTATGGCACTAGTAGCAATTTGTGTCTTAAGCTTCATCAAATGGATATTAAGAAAACTTTTCTTAATGGAGACATTGAGGAAACTATCTATATGGAGAAATTCATTTATGACTTAAGCAAACTTCTCATTAATGGTATTTAAAGATTAATCAAGTTATTCTTTCATTTGGTTTTGAAATGAATCTTGATAAATATTGTGTATACCATAAGTTTAGTGGGAGTAAAAATTATAATTTTGGTCTTATATGTGGGTAATATTTACTTGCTAGTAATGTTTTAAACCTTAATAAGGAAACTAAGAAATTTCTTTGGAATGAAAATTCTTGGTGAGGCATCTTTTTGTATTAGGAATCCAAGTTCACTGTGAATATTCACGGAGTATTTTGGGATTATCACATAAGGCCTATATAGAAAAGGTATTACAAAAGGTATAGCATGCAAAACTATAAACCACTTGACACCCCTAATTTTAAAGGAGACATGCTTAGTCTAAAACAGTGTCCTAAAGTTAATTATGAATCCAAGTATATATAAAATATCCCTCTTTGCATCAGCAGTAAGAAGATTAATGTATGCGTAAGTCTTACATTTAAGGTTGGGATGCTTGGTCAATACCAAAGCAATCCGGGAGAGATCATTAAGTAGCAGCCAAAAGAATGATAAAAGTATTTAGAAAACACTAAAGAACTACTTGCCTATATTTTAAAGTCGGATCATCTTGAGATCATTAGGTATTCCGACATTAGTTAAATTATATGGCTGCATAAGTTTATTAAAAGGACTGCGAATTATCAATAAGTGTCGAAAGACCGCTTAAGTTTTATGGTGACAATCGGACATTAGTCTTATAACAACAAGAGTTCATCAAAGTCTGAAGGATATAGACATTAAGTTTCTTGTTGTAAAGGAAAATGAACAAATAGAAATACAACATATAGAAACAAACTCCATTTTAGAGGATCCATTTATGAAAGCGTTATCATCTTCAGTGTTTCACGAGCATATTGCTCATATGGATGTAACAATTTTGATAACATTTAATATAGAGGGAGTTTGTATTGTTATTTCATTAATTGTTCTCTTATTTAAAGTTTTGATCTCATTTGGTTAAGTTGGACTAGTTGGAAGAATATGTATATATTCGTTATTCCATGCTACACATCTACACTTTTGATCTATGTCATTTAGTTGGATTTGTATACGTGATTACTATGGGTTTAGTTGCGAATCAATTACAACGACTGCCCCTTTAGTCCTTATACTTGGATGACTAATGGACGAGATTGTTATAGATGACAATAAAGTGCGCACATAAGGGTTGTCATTTGTGTTATATTTATGGTTTTAAAGGAAAGACTTTGTTTTGCAACCCAAGTGGGAGATTGTAAGAACATGGCTTGCAACACAAGTCATTTAGTAATTCCATACATGAAATCATACCTATAATGTTAATATAAAGTGTAGTGAATTAATATAATGTGTAGAATTCCTGGATGTAATATTACCTATTTTTTATGGGCAAAGTGGTAATTTAACATCACTAAAGGTTGAAAGGGTGTAGTCCCTAAATGAGGTGCCTTTTGGTTTCATATATAAAGGGTTCTCCATCAACCCTAGAAATCACTCCATTCATTTATTTTCTCTCCTAAATAATCTTCATATTGCTAGTAGAGACATTAGAGAGAAAACGCACAATCATTTAGAAGAACTCCGTCCCCTTAATTCTTCTTCTTCTTATTCTCCCTACAACATCTGTAATGGATTCAACAGGTATTATTTCGCTTCCGCCTTCATCTTCTTCCTCATTCTTATTCTGAATATGAGTATGGCATTCGGGGATCTTAAATTGTTCCAACATGAAAAATAATACTCCATTATTATTTCATGGTAATTACTAACTTAATGTAGAAATTAGTAAATTATATTACAATTAAATTTATTATAATTTATGAAAAAAAAATAATAACACCCAAAAGTAAATAATCAAATTCTCTTAGCTCATTTTTTATACATTCATACTTCTTATTTTCCGAATCAATTGCATTCATACGCGAAAATAAATGGATCTCCACAAATGATCGAAAGCCAATCAGATAAATGACTATTATTATACAATGCTTTATTAAAAGCAAATGAATTCACTTCACATTTTGAATTTTAAGTTTAAAAAAAAAATGTGGATGACAATAACCCTTTTTTGAGATTTAAATTGGAAATTAAAGATTTTTAACTAAAAAACGTATTACAACTAGGCCTGGCAATTGTGGCCGGTTACCTACTAACCCGACCGGCCCAACCCGCTAATTACCCGACCCGACACAACCCGTTTAAGTTGGGGGGTTAAAGCGGGTCACGGTTTCAACCCGCGAAGCTTAACGGGTCGACCCGACTCAACCCGCCCATTTCGACCCGTTTCAACCCGCGAGAACAAATATATTGGGGTGACAGCCTAAGGGAAAAAAAAAAAAAAAAGGTCGACCCGCCACAACCCGTTACCCGACACGTTTGACCCGCAAATTTTAACGGGTTGTGGCGGGTAGACCCGGCTTAACCCGCCAACCGCTAGAACCCGCCCAATTGCCAGGCTTAATTACAACCTATTTTTCTCATACCAAAAACGAAACAATGTTTTCCTAAAAAACTACCCTATGATCCCCACTACTACCATAAAAGTTGGTCGACTCTATCTACAATATGTAATATTCCACTTTCCAGCTTGTTATACAATCTTTACACTTTAAAGTTTTTACCAACCAAATAAATTGAATCCCTCTTCTCTTTGTGAATCAAAGGAAACAAAAAATCCTTAAAAAGTTTAATAGATAAATTTGTCGGGATGGAAGGAGTGTTAATAGAAAGGTAAATATAAAGTTAAAAAAAAAAAAAAAAAAAAAAAAAAAAAAAAATCTAACAAAACTTGGCGCATAAAATAAGGAGGCGGACTCCGCCCGGCTCACAACCGAGCCAAACCATTTTTATTTTTATTTTTTATTTTTTTTGCCCTTCAACCTTTTTTTCCTGCCATTTTTTGCTTGCCAGCAAAAGTAACACTTTTTTTCTCAAAAATTTACCACAATTTTGCTGAAATAGATGAAAGATAACATACGATTGACAACCAAACTAATGTTACATATTATAATAAATGAATGTAACCTTTTTTTTCTCAATTGTAACACTTTTCTAGGGTTTTACATTCAATTGAAATGCAAAACCGATTATATACATGATTTTTAGTATTTTTTTTTTAAAAAAAAATGTAACATTTAACCTATAAAACTGTTACATTCATACATATAACATATTACAATCATATATGCACTGTGTTACACTTCAATTATTATTTTTTCTAATCTCAAAAACTATTTATATTATTTGCGATATTGCTGTTACATCTTACAATAAAGTGTTACTTTTTTAAGACCAAACTGTTACTTTCTTCATAAGAACGTGTTACATCTCAGGAGACGAGCAGCCCATTATTTTTTTGTGTGTTAAAAAATATTAAAAATAAATAAATAAATCAAACCATATCATGACCTATCTAGTTTTATTCATCTCGTCGAGACGAACACACCAGTATTTTTAGATTTTTTTTTTCGACTTCAAAATCACAAGATATTGCATTTAAAAATTATGGGAGTTTTTTTTAAATGTGTGCCACGTGTCGTGCGCTGGGAGGAGAAGGGAGAAGCTTGGGCGGGTTACAGTTGGGCGGGTTATGGGTTTGACCCATGGAGGATCCGTCTCACCATGTGAGACAGTCTCACATGAGTATTTGTCTAAAATAAGTGATCAAAATTTTATTGGCACTTTTAGTTAGAGCGCGGGGGTACACAATCGATGCAACAAATGAAATATCGCAACCTCATATTGCATCCATCATTTTGTAAACTTCTTTTGTCCCCTAACATACTTCATATGTCCCATATATGTACTCAAATTTTCTTTTTGAACGTCTAATTGGTAAGTCACATTTTGTTTAAAATGACAAACAATCTTTATTATTCCTCTCACTCATTTCTTTCATACTTTACTTTTATACTAACACCAATCAACTTACTATTCTCGACCTCACTTTCTCTCTCCTAGCTACTTCACTTTTCTCACAACAACTACTCACTACTATTCATTCCTTCGTTCGCGTGCTCAACTCATTTTGTGCACACAGTTATGAGACGGAAGGAGTACTTAAATTGTGGACCTCACTTGTCATAGTCATACCCACTAATTTTCCCCATTCACATAATTAAATTGTAGTTGTACTTGTCATACCCATTAACTTCATTCCTCTCACAACCCTCTTTACACTCATTGTTTTTTTTTTTAATTTGTGTGCCTCACCAAAATAGTGAAGCTTCAAATAGGACGGATGAAGTATGATTTTATTTTCTTTGTATTTTTTCTTTTTCTAAAAAATAATAACATCTTTTTTAAAATCAAACGATTGAGGTGTAACACTTCTTGTTTGAGCATCTTATTGATAAGCACTATCTTTAAACGAAAATTTTATATATGATCATACACATTTGTCGTACTCAAAATAGTTAACTATTATTTTGCACTCCATTTTTTTATGTTTTACTTTTCATACCCACAACAACAACTACTACCTACTAATATTACTATTTAAATTTTTGTGCACATTCAAGATCATGCATTTTATTTTGAGATAGAAAAAGTGGTTGAAAGTTTTGATAGCTAGGATAGTCAGAAAAATAACGAACATAGACGCAGTGTAGATAGTGATGTGGTTACACCAGGAACTACACCAAACAGAATTTGCAGCGGAATTTAAATCAAACACGAATTATTTAACACATCTACAGCAATATGCTGTAGACAACAAAAACTTCTCTTTATTAAAACGTTATGAATGATTACAAAGAAAGAAATCAAGAAAAGCTACCAAATATTAAAACACTAAACACTAAAAACAAGTTCAAGAAGAACTTGTCTCACAAAAGAACTCTCACTAAAAATCTCTCAAACTCAGATCTAAACTCTCTGAATACCCCGGAAATAATGAAGCATTGGAATCCTTGAAGTCTCCACCAAATATGGTCATATCTTGGATATTACTCAAAAGAGATTCACTCCATCTCTTCCTAAAATATTACTCGAATCTTTAAGTGAGAGATATCTACAAAACAATAAAAAGATATACACCAAATCTAACCAAATCATTAGTAGGTTAGTAAATAAAAATAATATTAATACAAATATATTTACATTTCTACCTAAAATAAAGAAAGACATAAATCCTAAATTAAGCATGGCAATAAAAATAAATGTGTGAAAGTATTCACACTTACAATCTCCCCCTGGCTTATGGCTTTCTGGTCAAAACAAAAATGTTAAGATTATTAATTGACCAAAATAAAAACTCCCCCTGAATCCAATGTTGACAAAACAAAAACGGCAATGATATCTTTCCTTTTTTTGAGAGCCGTACCTGCCATAAAATTGTAAAAAAAAAAAAAAAAGCAGAGTACCACTATAAAACTTTAGTACCAAATGTAACCAAACTATCCACCTTTTTCTCCCCCTTTTTCCTTACTCTTCCCCCTTTTGACCAGAATGCTAGGTGATCAATTTCGCAAAAGGTCGTTACAACAGAAAGACACGCTGATGTGGGACCTGATGTGGCTACACCGAGGGACACATCGTCAGATGGACTTAATGAGGGAATATTTGTTGGAGAAACATGGATGAACCAACATGCACAAGGGGATCTAGGCTTCCTGGACACAAGAGAATCTTCAACATTTCAAATTTATCAAATGATAGAAATTATGGAGGACAAAGAAAAGTTATAACTAAAATCTTGAGAAAATTCAACTACCATTGATAGTATAAAAAATCAAAGATAAACACTCTCCCTAGAAACATACCACTAGACATTTATTTATGAAAGATTTTCTTGAGCATAAATTTATTTACAGAGTTTACCAAGAACAACACAAAATCAGTTGGGGAGACATTAGCACTATGGCGTGGACGACTAAATAAATGTAAAAAGAATAAAGAAAAAAATATGCAAGTGAAGTGTACAACTCATATTTGTGTGACTTGGGATGAAATCACACCCGGGGACTCAACTTATCCTAGAACATCAATGAACTTTTCTCTCAATCTACTCAGCCTCTAGAATGCGTCCATCCCTTTTTTAATTGTGGGTAAAGATTTGTGGATAGCTTTCACTCTACATTAAATCCAAAGATAGCCATTTCTCTTTCAAATGGTCTTCTCAAATTCGAATCAAACTTTTGTGTTTAGTTCGTTTGATCACATTTGGATTGGCTGCATACAATGGTGGAGCAACTGTTTCCCAAGAATGCACCCATTGAGAGATAAATTGAAGGCTTTTGCCATAGTAACAATAGGGAGTGTTCACAGTTCAAGGACCAGTCAAGGGAGTGACTCAAGTGATCACTCTGAGATGTACAGTGCAAAAATAAATACAATGCAGTTTTTTATTTTTATTTTTAAGTTAACAAGATACAAATGTGACACATAGTGTGACACATAGTGTGATCATACAGGGGATCACACCATCAAATGATGCAAAGTCCGAGAGATTCCCTAAGTGTATAAAATCTTTGAAAGTCTAGGCCTTAGTGAAAATGTCAGCCAACTGATTTTTTGTCCTTATTGGTTCTAGGCTTATAATTTTCTGCTCAACAAGATCCCGAATAAAATGATGCTTAATGTCAACATGTTTAATACAAGAGTATTGGGCATGAGTTTTTGAGATATAAATAGCATCTAAATTAACCCAAGACACATTTAAAACCTTACTTTACAGCCCATAATTTTTTACCATTTGACTCATCAAAAAAGTTAAAGAACTCCCATGTGATCAAAAGAAATTACTTGTTACCTCATAACCTATGAATTTTATGCAGTTCAGCCCTACCACATCAAAGTAGTTCACCCTTGTCTTTTGTCCAGTCCTTACCTTTTCATAAACATCCCCAAGAATATGTAAAATGGGATAATCCTCTTGTATTTCGGAACCACTGTTGCTGGACCATTTCAAACTTGATTCTTTACTATCTGAGCTGCAGGAGGATGCCTCTGAATCTGAACAGGGATCGTTTTCTGCTGATGTAGTATGTGGTGTAGTCACATCGGGGGCAATATCAGACTGTTCTGCACTCTCTGGTTTTGTTTCCTGTTCAGTTTCGTCATTGGCGGGCTCTAGCTCTTTAACACAATCTGTATCATCACAAAACTTATAGCAATTGTTAGAAGTATTAAATCCTTTAAGAACACAATTTCCCATTTTATCAAAAACCTCACAAAGTTGCTTATCGAACCTCACGCGCATATCATCATCACACAAATGACTAACGCTTATGAGATTTTGTCTTAAGCCCTTCAACATGAAAAACATTATAGAGATTCGGTAGACCCTTAACACTCAATGTTCCTCTACCAACGATCTTACCTTGACCACCACCTCCATATTTCACATTTCCCCCATCAACAAGGGAATAGTCCGACAAGAACTCAAGTGTCCCTGTTATGTGCCTTGAGCACCCACTATCCAAATACCAAGAGCTAGACACACAGCTCTTCGGTGAAGTAAAAACAACCTTACACTCCTCATCCTTCTTCTCAACTAGAGCCGTCAATTTGGGACCATCCCGTCGGGACGTCCCGTCCCGCTATACATATGGGACGGGACGGGACAGCATAATCTAATCCCGTTAAAATGCAGGACTATTCGGGACGTCCCGTTTGGGACGCGAGACAAACGGGATGGGACGCGGGACAAACGGGACGTCCCGTATTTTTTTAAACCCCAGCATAACTCTCTCTAGGCCCAATCCCAACCCAATCCCTCCCAGCCCAAGTCCCAATCCCTCCCAACCCAGTTTACTACCTCTCCCAAAAAACAAACGGTAGCCAAAATCTAACCCTAGCCGCGATTTGCAAAGCACGAACACGAACTCCTTCCACAACGGTGGCGACTGGCTGGACTGATCCGGCGACGAGGCGACTGGAATGACTACTCTCAAGTCTCAATCCGCCGCCGCACTCTATTCTCCCACACCGACGGCGACGGCCGACGGCAGTACGACGGCCGACGAGGCGATAACCAGGTCCTCTTCTCTCCTCTTCTCTTCTCTGTACCTCATTTTGTATGTGCTATCCGGCTATCCCCAAATATATTATGAAAGAATTGGTTATTGAGATCATTCAAAATTTCTTGGTTTAGTTTACATGATTTATCAGTCAATATTCCAACTTAATTTGCATTTGGGGGAACACATTGATGTGTTATGTATGCTACACTACACTACCTCTGCCATGAAAAGAGTCGTATTTTAACCATTTCCAGTTAGTAAGACAGAACTTTGAATGAAAATTTCTTTGACTTAACATGCATTTCGTGAAAAATTGACATTTTTTTTTATCCGGTGATCGCGCGTCAACCTATCCCGTCTTTGTCCCGAATTGTCCCGCATCCCGAGGTGATTTGGGATGGGACGGGGTATTTACGTCCCGCGATAAATTGGTCCCGTCCCGTCCCGTATAGTTGGCGGGACATCATAGTTTTGTCCTGTCCCGTCCCGTTGTCCCGAATTGACAGCTCTATTCTCAACCCACACAAATAGCTCAGATTTCTGGCGATGTGGACTACGATGTGGGTACACTTTAGCACCCATCTTGGGAGCAGATTCCCCAAGATCGTGAATTCTTTGGTAGCAAAAGGGTCTGATATGACCAGGAGCAAATTTTGGGGGAAACTAGTTTCTTCATAAGTTATAAAAAGTCATGTTTTTATAGGGGTTAAGGTTTAGGGTTTAGGGTGTAGGGTTAAAGGATTAAGGGTTAAAAAGTGGACTTTTTATAACTTATGAAGCCCAAAACCAACTCTTTTAACATCCTCTATGTAACATTAGAACACGGATGCGAGCTGACGTTTGTTGGAAATGAAAAATTATGATTGCATTCTCTAAACTGAACGGCATTCCATGGTGCACTGTTCAAGAGAACAACTTCCAAGGATGCATTGTTCAAAAGGACAACTTCCAAGGATACATAGAATCAATTCATTTTCACGTCTCCTTTTTTCTCGGGAAATTAACAAAATAATCTTCTCTCTCAATCCTTTCTCTATTTTGAAAGGATTTTTTTCTCAAATAATTCCCTTTTTCATAAGTATTTACCATAGTATCACCTTTTTCAAAGTATGTACCAGAATGACCAACTTTGAGGTAATTCGCTACTAGGAAAAGCGAATTAACTAATTCGCTAATGCCAAAAGCGAATTACTCTTTGACCAGATTAGGCCCGATTTGCATTAGGGCGTTAATTAAGGTTAACCTAATTCGCTTCCTGTACTAGTGATTTATGCCAAGGTAATTCGCTTCTTCAAGAAGCGAAATAAGTTTAAATGATTTCGCTTTTTGCGGAAGCGTATTAGGTTAAAGTTCAGTTCAGTTCATTACAAACGAACACAGAGAGTTTGAGAGGGCGATATCTGGGCGATTGACCTGGTGTGATTGTCTGGTTAGGGGTTTTCTCAATTCGAAGTTGTGTCATTCCCCGTTCCTAATATAAAATGTAAGTATTTCTTTTTAGCAAAATATCTATCATATGAATTGGTTGGGATTTTGCCATTTTTGGTTCAATTTCGTGGGTGATTGTCGACTGGTTATTGAGTTTAAGTAGCGTTTATGATTTGGTTTTTGTACAATTATATTGAATGTGTGGTATTTGCATGGTTGATTTCAAAATTTGGTTTGAAATTGGGGCTGTTTTGAGAGGGGATTTTGATGATTTTGAAATGGGATTTTGATGATTTTAATTTGTAGTTTTTCTTTGAAAGTATGAAAATTATTTTTGTAATGAAAAATTAATGCAAAAAATGTGATTGATTTTTATTTGAAGCCTATTATCAGTAAAGCAAACATGGATTCAATTAGGGAAGGACTTTGTGTTGTGTTGCTCTCTCAGTTAATCAAGTGATTGATTAACCTGTTTGAAAATTAACACTCCCTTTGTCCCACACTTTCCAACTAATCGTGGGTTTTTTATTGTTACAGATGGATGTAAATGAGCCGTTTGTAGATCCGGGTCCTTTGAACCGGACGGTGCTGACGTTACAGGGTTCCCATAGATCTTCTCAACTATGGGCTGGTGAAGAGGTTTGTAGTATATCGTTTCGACATGGTCCAAAGCCCCCGACAAATATAGATGGAAGGGTTGTGAACAGATTAAGGGTTGCGGGGTTTTACGGAGTTTACAGGATGGGGGAGATGAAGAAATATGACTGTGCTTTATTTGAGGCGTTGGTCGAGCGGTGGCGCCCGGAGACCCACACTTTCCATCTACCTGTTGGTGAGATGACGATTACGCTGCAGGATGTGGGTCTATTGATGGGTTTGCCGATAGATGGATTGCCCGTCACGGGCTATCAGACATATATGACAGACGCCCAGTGGGCTGATTTATGTTTTGAGTTGTTAGGTGTCAGACCTGGTCCCCCGAACTTGAAGACGGGGATGTTGAATCTCAAGTGGCTTAAGGAGCATATCTTGAATCTTTATTTGGGAGAACATGCCACAGTAGCGGATATTGATAGGTACACATGTTCCTATATCTTGGCATTATTGGGGTCATATATCTTGGCAGATCGCAGTAATTCGAAGGTGAAGCTCATATATTTGCCACTTCTTAGAGACATCGATGTTGTAGGATCTTATAGCTGGGGCAGTGCTGCGTTGGCCATCCTTTATCGAGAGCTTTGCAAGGCGACTTCCCCCCAGACTAGTCAGTGTGGAGGATTCATGCCGATTGTGCAGGTATGACTATTTAAATATAGTATACATGTGCACCATATCATTTTATAGTATATATTTATATATATTGATATATTTATAAATATTGATGTTGATTTTTGAACAGATTTGGGCATGGGAGAGATTGAGGTGTACCCAGCCGCGGTCGTTAGGCGCTGTATTTGGGGCAGATGTAGATGACCCTTTGGGGGCTAGGTATGATAGGACAACTACTTATCAATGAATTGATATATATTTTTTACGCTTTTGGAGTATAATTTTCTTTGATTTTCAATTTCAGATGGCGAGGGGCGTTATCGTTTGGTTATGTGACTAGACATAACCTGCGCGGCTATAGGGATGCGTTAGATAGTTTGACTGCGGATCAGGTTGTGTGGGAGCCATATGGAGAGCGTGTTGCTCCAGGGTATTGCTTGCAGGGGGAGGATGTTTGGAGGACGAGGTCGCCTCTTATATGTTTCGAGAGGGTGGAGTTGCACCTGCCTGATCGAGTTATGCGCCAGTTCATCCCTGGGCCAGTTGACACTGATGTTAGATTGCATCAGATTGATAGACGGAGTAGACCCAGAATAAGTTGGGTGGATGACCATGCCGCCTATATTCAACAATGGGAAGCACGTTTGTTCAATGTGGTTCCTATGTCAGAGGACGAGGTGGATATGGACTATTCATATACACATGAGTACATGCTTTGGTGAGTGTCTATTGTTTTTTGTATACTCTCTCTATCCCGGAATAAATGTTATAGTTGACATTTATTCCTTTCTTTGCACCACAAATTTTTAATATTTTTAACATTTTTTTCAAAAGGTACAAAAGCATCACACGTTTGTTGATTCACAATCCTGCTCATGTAGAGGATGTGGGGTACCGGTCACATGCTAGCCTCACAGAAGGGATGGTGAGTTTCTAATTCCTTTTCAGTAAGGATGGTGGGTACCAGAATAAATGACGTTTTTCTGAATATATTTTTTTCAGATTCAAAGCTTCCAACGTTTATATGTCGTTAATGAACAAGCAATTATTGAGCAAGGACCGGACCATTCTCGACTTCAAACGCGACACATCATCACACATGCCCTGACCCATATTAGAGAGGAAGGACGACTTCTGGGTCAACCTCCTCCATCACCGGTTGACCGTACCCATGAAGATGAGGGTCAGAGACAACGTCCTCGTCCTCGTCGTCATGTGGATGATCAGGGACAGGGGGAGGGAGAGGGAGAGGGACATCAGGGACAGGGTGAGGCTGAGGGACATGAGGGTGATGATCAGGGACATGGTGGGGGGAGGGGGAAGGACATCAGGGAGATCAGGGACATGGTGAGGGTGATGATCTGGGGGAGGGGCGATGGGGCAGATATTCACAGGGATGGGGTCATAGTAGCGGACAAGAGGAGGGATCTTCACATGGTGGTGAGGGGGGATGGGGCAGTCATGCACAGGGATGGGGTCATAGTAGTGGACAAGGGGAGGGATCTTCACATGGTGGTGGGGGGGATGGGGCAGTCATGCACAGGGATGGGGTCATAGTAGTGGACAAGGGGAGGGATCTTCACATGGTGGTGAGGGGGGATGGGGCAGTCATGCACAGGGATGGGGTCATAGTAGTGGACAAGGGGAGGGATCTTCACATGGTGGTGAGGGGGGATGGGGCAGTCATACACAGGGATGGGGAGGGGGAATGGGGAGGGGGTGGGGAGGGGGAATGGGTATGGGGATTCAGATGATGATCAGTCTTACCCTCCTCCTCCGGCATCAACTCAGTCTACTGCTCGACCACCTATTCCTCCGCCATTTGGACAAGCCGGGCCTTCTAATCTTTTTGCTACTCCGTCTAGGCCATTGCCTAGGCTTGGGTCTAGGACAAGAAATCCTACAAATAGGTTTACTCCTTCTGACTATTGACCACTGATTTATTTTTAACATTATTAGTACTCTTATATGATCGGGATGTGATCATTAGGTCGAGAACTTTTTTTTTAGTTGTTGTTGCTTCTATTTAAATTCTGGACAAGGGTTGCAGTTAACAAGGGTTGCAATGTTGATTTGTGTTTGCTGGTAAAAAAGTATTGTTTCAGTTCAAACAAATAAATCAGTTTTATGTTGATTGTGTTTGCTGGTATATTCGGTTTTGTTTGCAGGTGGAGTGCCAGAAAGCTTGAATCTGTTGTTTGGGCAGTCTGGTATAATTCGCTTCCGGGTCTAGCGAATTATGCTTCTGGTATAATTCGCTTCCGGGTCTAGCGAATTATGCTTTTGCATAATACGCTACTGCAAGTAGCGAATTCCACTTAAAACAGATTAAATACACCCACCATACATTTGCAGAAGACAGTACACAAAACCATCACCCCCTCTCTTCTCAGGCGATTCAGGCGATTTTCTTAGTGAAATCCTACATTTCTTCACTCATTTGACTACATGTAAGTCTTCTTTTGTTATATAAGAATATTGTTTATTTCGGTTCAAATTCTTTGATCTTAACCTTGTTGATTTTGAAGGCTGTTTTTGACATAATTAGACTAGGATTTGACGAAAAGTGCTAAAACAAACTTTGTTCTACTCTGTATGATCTCTCTTTAGGCAGTTTATTTGGTTAATTTGGACTTAAATTGAATGAGTTATGGTTGGTCAAAGCTTAGTATTTAATCAAAATCTTAATTTTTTGTTGATTTTGAAGGCTGTTTTTGACATAATTAGACTAGGATTTGACGAAAACTGCTAAAACAAACTTTGTTCTACTCTGTATGATCTCTCTTTAGGCAGTTTATTTGGTTAATTTGGACTTAAATTGAATGAGTTATGGTTGGTCAAAGCTTAGTATTTAATCAAAATCTTAATTTTTTGTTGATTTTGAAGGCTGTTTTTGACATAATTAGACTAGGATTTGACGAAAAGTGCTAAAACAAACTTTGTTGTACTCTGTATGATCTCTCTTTAGGAAGTTTATTTGGTTAATTTGGACTTAAATTGAATGAGTTATGGTTGGTCAAAGCTTAGTATTTAATTTGTACTAGATATTATGTAAGGAGTAATTATTATGTAATTTAATTGACACAGATGGATCCATCACTCCCCCGCTGGTATCGTGGACGACAACCTCTTCCCGGTCATCCCGGTCAAACCTCCAATCCTCAATCTAATCTCTCTCAGATCGAACAAGAGTTAGAATCTCCACCACCTCATAATGTGCCTGGTCCCGCTGGTGTCGCACAGGCCGCCGTACGTCGGTATCACTCCGGAAAAGCTCATGTCTCTCAGGGACCCCCTCAGTCGACCCAAGAGGCCATAAGGAGAAAGCTTGAAGAGCCGGTGGAGGATGATCATTTCCAGCGCAGACCTTGGCTATCTGCAATGGACTATCTCACTGCAGAGGGTACATATTATCCGTTGAAGGCCATCAAGGAGAAATGCCATAACTATGATAGGGTGGATCAGGTATGATATCAATATTATTTATTTTTAAGGTTAATATTTAAAAATAATTGGTCGTTATTTTTTTGGTTACTACTACAGGTTATTGTTGTTGTCACGGAGTGCACACCACAAGATACTGGCTCTCTTAAGGTGACTTTAAAGGATCCTACTGATACAATTGAATCTATCATTGGCCCCAAAGTGCTTAACGGAAGTGAGTATGGAAGTGACATAGATGTTGGTGCTGTTCTGATTCTTAAGCAGGTATGAAATATTTTCCTTAACATTACACTCCCTAAGGATATTTTCCTTAACATTTTGTTCTAAATATTTTGTTTTGTTGATGATATTAGGTTGTTGTCTTCGCCCTCGCACGCTCAAAAAAAGTACTTAACATTACACTTTCCAATGTTTTTAAGGTATTCCCTAACGATTGTTAAGTTAATTTGTTGGACATGTAATATTTGGATTTATGTTATATTTCCTATGTGACCGGGATGTGGTCACTGAATTTTTTGGATTTATGTTATATTTCCTATGTGACCGGGATGTGGTCGCTGAATTATTTTATTTATGTTATATTTCATTAGCACTACAAATGATAGAACAAACACAATTCAAATATCTTACAACAATACAAAGTCATTAGCACTACAAATGATAGAACAAACACAATTCAAATATCTTACAACAATACAAAGTCATTAGCACTACAAATGATAGAACAAACACAATTCAAATATCTTACAACAATACAAAGTCATTAGCACTACAAATGATAGAACAAACACAATTCAAATATCTTACAACAATACAAGTTCATTAGCACTACAAATGAAAGACAGACACAAGATAAATATCTTACAACATAATCCCATTGAAATGACGTGGAATTTGACCCAATTCAAATCTATTCCCTGTTAGTTGGACACCTCCGGCACGTGTGTCCTTCCTTCTTACAAGTTGAACAATGGATTATTCGTTTTCCAGATTGCCAGTCCATACTATTTCGAAGCCGTCTTGATTGTGGTCGTCCCTGCTTTGCATCGCGTCGAAGCATATCATTTGGTTCAAATATTGGCACCCGACCATCCACATTCCAATAGTCCTCATGCTGCAATGGTTCAAAAGTCCCTGACCATGTTTTGTAGTATGACCCGAGAGTGTAAAATTGATCAACGTAACTACGACCATCGACATTCATGAATGTGCAACATGCAATTGCATGGGAACACGGCAAGTGATATGCGACCCATTTTCCACATGTGCATGTACGCTCATCAAATCTCACAATTTGAGTATTTCCACCTTTTTCACCACGACGTCCGGTTGTCACTTGAAACACTCCCCTGTTATTTACGTTGAACGGTCGAACATGGTGTGACCCAGCCTTTTTGGTGTTGTAGTTGTATCGACGATGGATCCTTTGGCTAAATTTGTATAGTGCATTAGGGTTATTAGTAACACCCCCTAATGCATTCATTGCAAACCCCAGTCTGCTGTGAAAGTATTCCACACAACGGTAGAAAGAAGTCTCAACAATAGCTGTTATTGGCATACCACGTGATCCTTTCATGACCCCATTAAAGACCTCAGATAAGTTCGTAGTCATAATACCATATCTATAACCACCATCATGCGCCAGTGTCCACTTCTTCTTATCTATATGCTCAAACCACTTGATGGCTTCTGGGTCAACTAAACGGATCAACTCTAAAGTATTTTTCAATTTTCTATCTTGGTGAGCACAACCAGCAACCCAGAACAGACGCTTCAAATCACTACCATGATGCTTCTTCAGAAAATTTGCTCTCATATGCCTCAAGCAATATCGATGATGCACATTTGGCCACCAAGTATCTTCTGCAACTGTAGCAAGAATGCCATTATGACGATCAGAAAGTAAGCATACCTCACGACCCTTGATAATATGTTGACAAACAAGGCGTAAAAACCAACTCTAGAGAACATGGTCCTCTTTTTCAACAATAGCAAAAGCAAGAGGAACGATGCTGTCGTTGGCGTCAACACCCATAGCAATGAGTATCACCCCTTTATAACGTCCATGTAAGAACGTTCCATCAACAGACACGACAGGCCTACAATGAGTGAAAGCTTGAATACAAGGCCCGAATGCCCAGAAAACACGATCAAACTTTTTATATACACCAGGTGGAGGAGGATTATAATACTCAACAATAGTTCCAGGATTGTATTTCTGAATAGCACCTAGGACACGAGGTAACCGAGCATAAGATTCCTTCCAGTCTCCAAACACTGAGCCAATGGCCTTTTGTTTCCCACACCATGCCTTCTTGTAAGAAATTGTCCTACCGTATTTCTCATTTATATCTGCAATAATAACTTGAACATTCAAATCAGAATCAGCCTTGACCTTATGGAGAATATGCCGACCAATAAACTTAGCATCCAAGTTGGGGTGATCAAGACTAAGTCCAGAATACAAACAACAATGAGGGCCTTTATACTTGGTCACTTCCCAATATCCTATCTTCTTCTGACTCACACGAGCATAAAAAGGGCATGGATAGTCTTTCAACAAACACTCAATGGCCCACGTTCGGAGTGTGCTCTTTCTTACCTTAAAACGTCGATTGGAATGTATGTGATACTTCTATATCTCATATTGCACCTCAATCTTCTTAGAAAATCGTATCCCTTTAGCCAATCCACCCTTCTCTCCATCCCATATCGGAAAACTACATTGATTATTAACAGCAATCACATCAACTTCTTCTCCAATATCATGATAAAGAGGATAGTCTGCTCTCTCATGCATTCGATTCTCTCTCCTTTCGTACGCTACTAAATCTGATTCAATCCCATCATTCGGCCCATCGTCACCCTCGCTAATCTCACTACCGGTGCTGTTTTCTTCTTCATCATCATCATCATCATCATCAGGAAACAACAAACTATCAATTTGTGCATCATAGTCTTCATCATCTTCATCATCTTCATCTAAAACATCATCATCAGCCGGAACATCCTCACGTGGCACTCGTCTACGATGCGGTCTCTGGTTACTTGGACCCTCGTCAGGCTCTCGGTTGTAACTCTGCGAATTATCATAGAATGTCTCTGTACTTGGACCCTCGTCAGGCTCTCGGTTGTAACTCTGCGAATTCACATAAAGTGTCTCTGCCTCTGCATAACGTTTATTCGTCTCTTGATTATAACCAATGTCAGTCCCGCCCCCACGGATATCAAACACCTCAATAGCCTTCATGATAATATACAACTGCAAGTTACTCAACCCACCAAATTGAGCATTAACATCAAACATTAACGCCACACCATTATCGTTTTGGATGTGAAATGGAAAGTAATTTGCAATTCCATGGTCAAAGGAATGAGGAAACCTACAAATAACTTCCAGCTGAAATCTTGTTCGATCTACCCCAATATGTTCATACAACTGATCAATCAACTCAGTGTAAGTCCATCTATGTATCGCTCTAAGACCAAATTTTGGTCCTTTTTCAAAAAGAGGACCATTAAATGGATCTTCATCATCCCCTCCCCAGTAGCACATGAAAATAAGCGGTAACCCACTCATCGATACCCTAGAACCCTAGAAAATGATAATAACAGTCAAAATCTTAAATTTATCATTTCTCTCTACAAATTCACTAAAAAACCTAAAATAAATAACATCAAACACAAAAATGACATATAGATAGAGATCTTGGTGTACCTTTTTGCTTGATTTGAGTATTTCAAGAAATGGATTTGCAAAATCCTCTCCTCTTTGCGTCCCTTCTTCTTTCTCTCTCTATTTTCAGATAAGATGGAGATATAATGAGCAGCACATACTGAAACCTTATCTTATTGTGTGGGTTTAATGTAATTCGCTACTTGAAATAGCGAATTAATGTAATTCGCTACTACAGGAAGCGAATTATCTTAACCTTAATTAACCCCGTAATGCAAAGCGCGCCTAATCTGGTCAAAGAGTAATTCGCTTTTGGCATTAGCGAATTACTTAATTCGCTTTTTCTAAAAGCGAATTACTTCAAAGTTGGTCATTTTGGTACATACTTTGAAAAATGTGATACTTTGGTAAATACTTAGAAATAAGGGAATTATTTGAGAAAAAAATCATTTTGAAAGTGCACGAAATTAAGGAAGTATAATAATTGACGAAATTAAGGAAGTACAATAAGACCATCTACAATGGTCATAAAATGCATGGTTGAATGGGTCACTCACAAAAAAATGAAGGTTTAATCCCTACAATGGTTGGTTGAATGAGGTGGGTTTTGCAATTTTGTTGAATGGATTAAGCAAGTGTGAATGCAGAATGGTCGGAGGGTACTTGACACGTGGCGCGCTTGGATTGGCCAACATGGAGTGGCTGGCGTGTAGCCAAAAGCAATCGGCCTTTTTTTTTTTTTTTGGTTTTTTGTGGTGTCGCCACGTGTTGGCTCTTGATTGGCTGATGAATTATTTTTTTTATCCCAATTATTTGAGCTCAATTATTTTACAGAAAATGTTTTTATTAAATTTTTTTTTTACACCAAAATTCCTTTAAAAAAATTCTCTTTAAATTGACGTAAGTTTCGTTGTATTTCGACAAAAAAAAAAAAAAAAAACCATCTTTTTCTTGAAATGGATCTCAATAATAACAATTTCAACACTAACCATAAAAATAAAAAATATAAAATAAATTTGAAGTGGTGGGGTATAAGATGATGAGTGGGAAAAGTGTTGAATAGGGGATTAAACAAACCATTGTAAGGTAAAAGTTGAATGGAGTGCTGAATGGATTAGTTGGAAGAGAGAGAATATGATGTGGAGTGATAAAGTGGGTGTTGAATGAGTTTTTTCGTTTAATCTACTGTAGATGGTCTAATATGCACTACATTCAAATGCTATGGGTAATTGAGATAGATTCAGTTTTTCACTTTAAATTTTATATATTAATTCAAAACAAATAAATTGTCCACCATTATCCACAACCCATACTGCCCAACTACTACCCACCACAACCGTTGACCACCACCAGTCAACACCTTCGACCACCACCAGTGACCATCGCCGACACCGCAAGTCATCACCGCAGATTACCACAAGAACACAAAACAGTAGCTTTGTCTTGTTGAAAGTTGGATGGTTTTCTAGATTGCGTGGCTCCTCACATTTTCAAATAATGCACTTCTAAATCTGCACAAAAACCACCGGAAAGAGAAAAATGAAAACTTATTTTCTTGGTGTAATCAAAAAATTCATAACATATACCCACAAACACACAAGAACACCAACATAGGCAGACATAAAGATCTACAAATGTCTGAACAACATACGAACACAACCACATACAAGCATAAAAAGTGACAAAGATCTAGCCCATATTTCCTAGATCTAAACCTAAAATCGAAAACCATAAATGTCGCGCCCCAGACCCGTGGTCCTACTTGGCCCCACGCTCGGGACACGATTGGAAGGCGTTATAAAACATTTTAGGAAAATTTTTTCGAAATATACTTTCGTAAAGTTTAACAAATCCACACTTGAAGTTCAAAGACTTCCACTGACTTTCAAACAAACTTTCACAAACGAAACTATTTAGCCCGAAGGCTTACAAACCTTTATACAAATGTACACACACCGACCTTATCCAAAATATAGGTATTACAAGATGATGAAGTCAAGGAAACTCTACCCAAAAGGTTATACATTTATGTAATGTAACCTTGACAAAACACAACCCAACTCTTACCACTTTCAACGTCCTCCCGTGCCAAAGTGTCCTATCCCCTGGACTTGCTTTTATCTAAAACAGTAAACAAATAAGGGGTGAGAATGAATCTCAGTAAGCTACTAAAATGCAACTACGTTACATGCTGATATGAGAATCATAAAGAAACAATATCAACAAATAATCATATAGCATATAGCACATAACATGAGAGGCTCCCTATCGCCAACCGTCCCATACCGGTTGGAAATAACGACCAACTCATCATACAACACATAGTGTAGGAGTAAACACTCCTACGAGGATACCAAGCCAAGGTTTACCCAATAACATAGCTGTCTGAGAATACCATCTGAGAAAACCAGTTGAGAAAACCATCTGAGAAAACCAGTTGAGAAAACCATCTGAGCAGCATAAATAGCTGAAGCCGGGATCTCGAAAACTAAACCATAATCAATTGAACCAAAGTAACAACGGGGCAGCATCAATAGCTGAAGCAGGTTCCGGAACCATATAACACAACAACAACAATAGCGGGAGAAAATGACACAAAGTCATACCCCTAAATGCTCACGCGAGGGAGCGAGTTCATCCCATCCAAGGCCAATCTGGACTGGGGAAATAGGTCCAGTGGAAAAGCCTTATAGTGAACTTGGCTAGTGTGCCACTATAATTCTTTCCACCTCCAC
This sequence comes from Campanula takesimana, assembly GCA_026119855.1. Taxonomy (NCBI): domain Eukaryota; kingdom Viridiplantae; phylum Streptophyta; class Magnoliopsida; order Asterales; family Campanulaceae; genus Campanula; species Campanula takesimana. The sequence goes on from JAOWBW010000700.1 coordinate 482,920, forward strand.
TCGATAACACACAAAACCAGCTGGACTTTCAACAAAGAGCACAGTAATAAATACTTGCTAAAACAACAACAACAACCGGGGCAATGATTCTACACAAGAAACCAAGCCAAACACATCAAAAGATGCAACCACGTTACTCATAAAAGAGTTCACAACATTGACATTAGGCCACAACACAATCCTTTATTAATGACATTAAGTCAAACAAAAATCTTGCACACACTTGAACACGATCCTCAACAACCAAGTATGTCGAATCCATTTCTCACACAAGGGATTCCAAAGTAAGAAATCCTACGAAAACATCATAAATATGTACCACACTCAAAATGAACCTAAACGGTTACATTATTCCAAACTCGATCACAAAGGACCAACTCTACAACAACGGACCATTAATACTCTTTTTGTTATTAAACACCTATTGGATTTCCGTAATATAATATTTAGAACCCAACTGAATAAACCACCTCATAACGTAGTACACAAGAAGAGCTTCGAAACGATAGTTTACACGACTAAATCGGAGTCCGTATGAAGAAGTTATGGCCTCCGGAAGGTTGAACCATTTTCTGGGAAAAGTGTGCGATCGCCCAAAAATAGTGTGAGGCCGCCCAAAACACTCAATTAAGGCCAAATTGCTCCAGAAAGAGTGTGCGATCGCCCACAAAAAGTGTGCAACCGCCCAAACCTCCAAATGTACCAAAATTGCACTCCTTTCGTTTCACCGTCTCACAAGTATAAGTATAATTTTTCTAATATACTAATATACTCATTTAGGATACTTTCATTCATTTCCCCGTCCCACGAATAATAGTATAATTTTTATAATATACTTATTTAACATTTAACTTAAGTTAATAATTTACCGTCCCACGAGTAGGAGTATACTTTCAAACACTTATACTAACATTATCAAGTATATAAACATATCCATATACATGCTAACATACAAACCAAGTCACTTACCCAGTATAATTATACTCCCTTTATCCCAAATAAACAAGTATCACAATTAAATTCTTTTCACAATAATTTCACCATATAACACACATATAGCAAATATATGACCATTTTACTATTTAAGGGGAATTAGTAACTTACCTATTTCCGGAAAAAGTATCGCAGAAATATATTTTGTTCGGGTAGAAATGACCTACTCAACGCCCTGATCATTTATATATAATTAGTTTTTAAAACGGATAAGTAATTAAAAAGATATAAAATCAAAATGAAATGAACTTACCCATTTCTTTCTCTTCTTCGTAGAACAGAGAGAGTAGAAAAGTTAGTGTGTGTGTGTGTGTGGTTTATGTGCGCAGAGAGAGGGAGAGGTGAGGATTTATATGAATTGATATTTTCCATTTTTCACTTTGGTCCTTCAACTTTCATTTTGAGCAAATAAGCCCCTGAACTTTAAAGTTACACTTTGGACCCTAAAGTTTCAGCTTAATCTTTTAACTCTTTTAACCATTATTACTATTAACCAAATAAATAACAAAATTAAACAAATAATATAAGCAAGTCATAAAAATATTTTCTAACACATAAAATGCACACATAATATCAAATTAAAATTCCCAAAAATATAAAATAAATAGGGACGGATTTTGGGGTCGTTACAATCACTCCCCCTTAAAGAAAATTCGTCCCGAATTTTAGGGTTACTTACCACACGAATCAAATAACCAAAGGTATTTCCATTCAAGTATCTTTAGAGGTTGAAGTAGACTTGCGAGTCTTTGATGTTCAGCTTTAACCTGTTGATAAATCAAACACTTGATACGTAATCCACTATTCCCCATTTCATATTATTCCACTAGAAATGCCGCTTCAAATTATGATACATCTTGGTACTCTTGGGATAAGTAATATACTTGAACTCGTAATCCTCATCAAGAATTTGACGTTTAATTCCATCAATGTTGGTACACATAACTGCCCTCTATAAGTTAATACTCCTTCAAGACTAAAAGAAATATCTTCAACTTTTCTATCTTTGGTTTATCCACTATCTTTCTCAACACGAGGTCATTCTGTTGAGCATCTTTTATCCGTTGAATTAAGGTTAGCAAATCCCGAATATTCGCAATTATTACCCCATGTCTCAATTCATGTAGACACCAATCACGTACATCCTCTAACATCTTCTACCCTCGGACCATCCTCGAAACTATGTAAGATTTCTGACTAATAGTATCTACAACCATGTTTGCCTTGCCCAGATAATAAGAGATGGTGCAATCATAATCCTTCAAAAGTTCCATTCATCTACGCTATCGATTTGTAAAAATCTCAAACATTGTTTCATAAAGATAATGTTTCCTCTTATGTAACGCAAAAACAATCGCAACAAGTTCCATGTCATGGGTCGGATAGTTCTGTTCACAAAAAGTTGACTTCCTCGAAGCATCACTGTAAATAACCATCATTCCCATTAGGTAACGCAAGAATCAGTACAGTGGTCAATCTCTTCTTTAATTCCTCAAAACTGACTTGACATTTTTCATCCCACATATATGATACATTCTTTTAAGTCCAATGAGTGAATGGTATAGCAATCTTGAAAAACCCCTCAATAAATCTTCGATAATACTCCGCTAAACCCAGAAAATTTCGCAAATAACTGCTTCCCTCGGAGCCCAGACAAAACCATTCGCAAATATTGTTCATGTTCCTCTCGAGATTTAGAATAAACAAGGATATTACCGATAAAGACAACCACAAAGGTATCAAGATAAGGTTTGAAAACCCGATTCATCATATCCATGAAAACAACTAGAGCCATTCTGTAAGGTGCCTCAGATATCGGAGTAATACCTGGAAGTAAGTCAATACAGAACTTGATTTCCCGGTCAGGAGGCATAGAGTACTCAGTAGAAAACACATCAGGAAATTCTTTGACAATAGGCATATCCTCTATTTCAGGCAACCCTTCAGTAGTATCAAGAACACTGGCCAAGAATCCCACACAACCACGATTCAATAACCTCCTAGCCTTCACATAATAAATAATATGAATCTGTCTACCCCAGGGAACAGTTTTAAAAGTAAATTTAAGAACATCAGGAATAGAAAATGTAACCACCTTTTCAGCACAATCAACAGATGCATGATATTTACCCAAACAATCTATACCTAAGATAATATCAAAATCTTATAATGGTAAGATAACTAAATCAGCAGGTAAAACATGCTCACGTATACGCACATCACAAGAATGCAACATCTTATTGGTCACCAAACACTCCCCCATAGGAGTAGACACCTCTAACACATAAGGTAGAGATTTAGAAGACAAATGCAATCGAGAAGCAAAATGCACAGACACATAAGAATGCGATGAACCAGGGTCTATAAGTGTACGTGCTCTCAAACTAGACACAGAAATAATACCTCCTATCACATTAGAGGAATCTGAATCCTGTTGTTGAGTAATGGCAAAGACATGACCCTGCACCTTAGGCTTTCCTGAAGAATCCCTCTTCTGGCCCTGAGAAGACCCAACTACACTTCCCGAAGACTGATTTTCAAACCTGGGACACTTCCTCTGAAAATGACCCAACTGACCGCAATTCATACATCTACCTTGTTTCTTCCAACATTTCTCTTCAGAATGCCCTTCTTTTTGACAATAGTTACAAACCTTCTTATTTTGACTCCCTGAAGGGTTACCCTGATTTCTATTATCTGACTGTCTTTGAGAAGACCCTTTTGATTGTGAAGATCCACCTTGATTCCCTCTATTACCATCACGTTGTTGTTGTTGCCTACCTTGCCTCCCTGCACCTAACAACTCCATTTTCTTCTTGTGTTCCTCAATATCATGCTCCACCTGGTAGGCTCGATCAACAGCATCTTGAAAATCTTGTAACTTGTGGGATACTAATTGAGTTCGGATCACAGTTCTCAATCCCTTTACAAACCGCATAGCCTTCTTCTCCTCAGTTGCCACTAAGTGAGTACAGTACCTGGATAACTCTGTGAATTTAGATGTACACTGAACCACAGACATAGCATCTTGCTACAAGTTGAGAAACTCCAGTTCTTTCTTGTCTTGATCCATCCGGGGAATAAAATGTTCCTTGAACTTCTTCAGTAATTTCTCCCATGTATAGGGTATATGAGTCTCATCTCAACAAGTTTTCAAAGCCTTCCACTAGTACTTAACAGCTCCACTCAGTTTATAAGTAGCAAACCTGACTTGATCTCCTTCTGTCCCAACCATTTTCAATAAGTACCTGCATAAGACTCTCAACGTTACTCACCCTATACACACTACCCTCCTAGGTCACTTAGTCATTCTAGACCATCTACAACCAGGATCTGATACCAACTGTCGCGCCCCAGACCAGAGGTCCTACTTGGCCCCATGCTCGGGACACGATTGGAAGACGTTATAAAACATTTTAGGAAATTTTTTTCGAAATATACTTTCGTAAAGTTTAACAAATCCACACTTGAAGTTCAAAGACTTCCACTGACTTTCAAACAAACTTTCACAAACGAAACTATTTAGCCCGAAGGCTTACAAACCTTTATACAAATGTACACACACCGACCTTATCCAAAATATAGGTATTACAAGATGATGAAGTCAAGGAAACTCTACCCAAAAGGTTATACATTTATGTAATGTAACCTTGACAAAACACAACCCAACTCTTACCACTTTCAACGTCCTACCGTGCCAAAGTGTCCTATCCCCTGGACTTGCTTTTATCTAAAACAGTAAACAAATAAGGGGTGAGAATGAATCTCAGTAAGCTACTAAAATGCAACTACGTTACATGCTGATATGAGAATCATAAAGAAACAATATCAACAAATAATCATATAGCATATAGCACATAACATGAGAGTCTCCCTATCGCCAACCGTCCCATACAGGTTGGAAATAACGACCAACTCATCATACAACACATAGTGTAGGAGTAAACACTCCTACGAGGATACCAAGCCAAGGTTTACCCAATAACATAACTGTCTGAGAATACCATCTGAGAAAACCAGTTGAGAAAACCATCTGAGAAAACCAGTTGAGAAAACCATCTGAGCAGCATAAATAGCTGAAGCCGGGATCTCGAAAACTAAACCATAATCAATTGAACCAAAGTAACAACGGGGCAGCATCAATAGCTGAAGCAGGTTCCGGAACCATATAACACAACAACAACAATAGCGGGAGAAAATGACACAAAGTCATACCCCTAAATGCTCACGCGAGGGAGCGAGTTCATCCCATCCAAGGCCAATCTGGACTGGGGAAATAGGTCCAGTGGAAAAGCCTTATAGTGAACTTGGCTAGTGTGCCACTATAATTCTTTCCACCTCCACTCGATAACACACAAAACCAGCTGGACTTTCAACAAAGAGCACAGTAATAAATACTTGCTAAAACAACAACAATAACCGAGATACACAAGCCAAACACATCAAAAGATGCAACCACGTTACTCATAAAAGAGTTCACAACATTGACATTAGGCCACAACACAATCCTTTATTAATGACATTAAGTCAAACAAAAATCTTGCACACACTTGAACACGATCCTCAACAACCACGTATGTCGAATCCATTTCTCACACAAGGATTCCAAAGTAAGAAATCCTACGAAAACATCATAAATATGTACCACACTCAAAATGAACCTAAACGGTTACATTATTCCAAACTCGATCACAAAGGACCAACTCTACAACAACGGACCATTAATACTCTTTTTGTTATTAAACACCTATTGGATTTCCGTAATATAATATTTAGAACCCAACTGAATAAACCACCTCATAACGTAGTACACAAGAAGAGCTTCGAAACGATAGTTTACACGACTAAATCGGAGTCCGTATGAAGAAGTTATGGCCTCCGGAAGGTTGAACCATTTTCTGGGAAAAGTGTGCGATCGCCCAAAAATAGTGTGAGGCCGCCCAAAACACTCAATTAAGGCCAAATTGCTCCAGAAAGAGTGTGCGATCGCCCACAAAAAGTGTGCAACCGCCCAAACCTCCAAATGTACCAAAATTGCACTCCTTTCGTTTCACCGTCTCACAAGTATAAGTATAATTTTTCTAATATACTAATATACTCATTTAGGATACTTTCATTCATTTCCCCGTCCCACGAATAATAGTATAATTTTTAAAATATACTTATTTAACATTTAACTTAAGTTAATAATTTACCGTCCCACGAGTAGGAGTATACTTTCAAACACTTATACTAACATTATCAAGTATATAAACATATCCATATACATGCTAACATACAAACCAAGTCACTTACCCAGTATAATTATACTCCCTTTATCCCAATAAACAAGTATCACAATTAAATTCTTTTCACAATAATTTCACCATATAACACACATATAGCAAATATATGACCATTTTACTATTTAAGGGGAATTAGTAACTTACCTATTTCCGGAAAAAGTATCGCAGAAATATATTTTGTTCGGGTAGAAATGACCTACTCAACGCCCTGATCATTTATATATAATTAGTTTTTAAAACGGATAAGTAATTAAAAAGATATAAAATCAAAATGAAATGAACCTACCCATTTCTTTCTCTTCTTCGTAGAACAGAGAGAGTAGAAAAGTTAGTGTGTGTGTGTGTGTGGTCTATGTGCGCAGAGAGAGGGAGAGGTGAGGATTTATATGAATTGATATTTTCCATTTTTCACTTTGGTCCTTCAACTTTCATTTTGAGCAAATAAGCCCCTGAACTTTAAAGTTACACTTTGGACCCTAAAGTTTCAACTTAATCTTTTATCTCTTTTAACCATTATTACTATTAACCAAATAAATAACAAAATTAAACAAATAATATAAACAAGTCATAAAAATATTTTCTAACACATAAAATGCACACATAATGTCAAATTAAAATTCTCAAAAATATAAAATAAATAGGGACGGGTTTTGGGGTCGTTATAATAAAACAGTCAAAGCACAAATCCACACAAGCAGAAAAAGATGAAAAAATGGTGAAGAATAGAGAGAAGAGACGAAGACTTGATGGCGTTATCGGAGCAGATGAGGAAGGTCGTCGGAGTTGGGGGACGAAGCCTTGATGGCGTTACCGGAGAGAAAGAAGTGTGGCCGGAGAAGAAGAAGCTTCACCGGAGAAGAGACACAGGTGAAGAACTATAGGACGCCGTGAAGGAATGTCGGTTGGCTAGAGGGATAGCGTTAGGGAGAGAAAGGGGTTGAGACAGAGAAATGGGCGTATGAGATGAAGGCATGGAGAGGGTTGTCGGCGAATATGCTGAGAAACACATACTCCCTCCGTCCCTATTTACCTTACAAAAATGAGGCTTTGCACAAAAATTAAGAAAATGATTGTAAAGTTGATGTATTGTGAGTGTAGATAGTTGAGTGGGAGAGAGAAAGTGGGTAGAGAAAAGTAAATAGATAGTTGTTGTGAGTATGACAAGTGAGTCCTACTATTTAAAAAATGTTTAAAAGTTTCCTTTTTGGATTTTGTAATGTAAATAGGGACACTCAAAATGGCAATTTTTGTAAGGTAAAGAGGGACGGAGGGAGTATTTGGGGGGGGGGGGGGAATAGAGAGAGTGTGTGTGTGTGTGTGTGTGTGTGTGTGTGTGTGTTTCTAGAGAGAGAGAAATCTATCAATATATAAAACTAGAAGTGCCAAACTTGGCGCCCAAACAGTTTTTGGCTATTTTAAGGGCATTTATGTCTTTTCGCTTTGTGGCACAGGATGTAATTTTTTCCTGAAAAATGATGGCATACAAGTATACATGGTATAGTGACAGAGAGATGTGGTAGGTTGCAGTATAAGAAGGGAGAGAGATGGAGGACTTTTCGAGATCGACAGAGAGGGGGAGGGGGTTTATTTCGAGAATTGGAGCAGATTTTTCGGGAATGATATTTTTATTTTTTTGTAAATTAGACAGTGGCTTAAATGATGGGTTTTGAACCCAGTAATTACAATGCAAAGTATTAAAGCTTCTCGATAAATATGCTTTAAAATTTCTTACTTTTTTTAAAAAAGACTTATCAAATTTTAATATCCTCTATGATTTTGTTAGGTTAATCCGGGTCAATTTTTAGAACATGATTGTAGATTTGAGTCTTTTAAATGGGACAATGCTACGGACAAAAAAAAAATTACAAAATTATGGATACAAAGTGAGGTAACGATGTTTTATTGCTTACATCGATTGTGGACCCGACACACTCTAATAAAAAACACCAACAAAAATTTGACACATCATTTTGGGCAATGCTAGGGGCACAAGAGAAGTTTACAAAATCATGGATGCAAAGTGAGGTGTCGATATTTTATTAGTTGCATCGATTGTGGACTCGGCACATTCTAATAAAAAACACCAACAAAATTTTGACACATCATTTTGTAAGCCACATTTTGTGATATTTTTTGTGACTTTATATTTACCCTTGGAATGGAATGGGCAATGCTAGGGGCACAAAAGAAGTTTACAAAATTATGGATACAAAGTGAGGTGTCGATATTTTATTGGTTGCATCGATTGTGGACCCGGCACACTCTAATAAAAAACACCAACAAAATTTTGACACATTATTTTGTAAGCCACATTTTGTGATATTTTTTTGTGACTTTATATTTACCCGTGTTTATATTATCAACAAATTGCGTTTCACACCTTTCGATTAATTCACCGATTTATGGAACGGAGAAGGAACTGGAACAAATTTATGGGGAAACGGATCTAGGTTTTGTTAAAGGAAAATGTATTTAGATAAGACTAAAAGTGTGTAGACACAATACGTAGATATCTTTATGTTTAGGACTTGAACGGAATTACGTTGCTTGGTTGGTATGGGCTTCTTATGTATATTTAATTTAGTAAATCGTTGTATGGTTTATTTTTTTTGTAAAAATCTTAAGAAAAACTTGTTTTACACTCGTTTTAGTGTAAAACTTGTTTTCATTCCTTAATGTAAAACTAGTTTTACACATCTCTTAGTGTAAAACAGGTTTTTCACAAAACTAACTCTTATTTTTTATATACTCCATCCGTCCCACCTCACTTGAGACCTACTAAGAGGTGGGCACATTCACTAAGGAAAAAGAATAAAAGAAAAATGTGTGGTAGAAATAAAGAGAGAGAATGAGGGAGGTTAATAGTAGGTTGGTTAAATAAATTGTGTGGTGAAAAATGAAAAGGGAATGAGTGGGTGGGGTAGATTGAATATAAATTTATTAAAAGATTACTATTTTAGGGAGTCTCAAGTGGAGTGGGATGGACCAAAATGAAAATAAGTATCAAGTGAGGTGGGACGGAAGGAGTATATGTTTATTTAAATTTGGTTTATTAATAGTTACAATTCATTCACTATCTTTTTAAATACACAGTTTTAAATTTGAGGAAATTTTAATACTGAGAAATCTACTATATTTTCTTTAATTTGGTTAGCAAAGTTGTCAGAATTTGATAAATATAAATTTTTACTATTTTATTAATATATTACTAACACATATTATTAATTTATTGTTGTAAAGTCTTATTTTTTTATACAATTTTGCAAGCAAATTTGTATATTAAAATTTGTACTACATGAATATTTTTTCCTATTATAGAACTGGAAATTCCGTAATTATTAATTTACATATTTAATTAAATGTGAAATTAGTGATTCATTATTTTTAAAATTTATTTTTATTCTGTTATAGTAACGCCCCGTGCATCGCACGGGTATTATACTAGTGGAGAGAAAAATGAGGAGGGAGGATAAGGAGATAGAAGGTTGTAGAAAAAAAGACTAAAGGGTGAAATTCCAAAAATACCCCTCATTCTTGGCAGGACCCACACCCTTTTTGTATTACTCCCTCTATCTCTAAATGAGTGTCCATTTTCAAGAAATTTTTGTCCCAAATTGAGTGTCTCTCTAGAACATAACTTCGTCCCTAAATATTTTTTTTCGAAATTTTTTTCACCGGTCTCTTTATAATTGCAAAGCTAAATGTTTGGAAAGGAGATTACAAGATTATATATGAATCTTTGCCACCAAATTGTAAAAAAAGTTGAGATTTTCAGATGTCCCTTAAAATGAAATTTGGACCCTCGTTTAGGGACAGAGGTAGTAGTATAGATTACGGAGACTTTGAGTGGAGAACATTTCTAAACAGAACCGATTTGAGATTTCAGAACAAATAAACTGAAGTCTTCAAAGCAGTGCCCCGATGGTAAAGCTAAACCACACCCTCGGCGTGCGCTAGAGTTCGATTTCTTTCCCCAACTCCTTTTAGCGTGGACGTGGGAAAAAAAAAAGAATGAAAATAAAACAACCAATTTAATGAATGGGTGTTCATTTGCACCGAATGAGCCGTCTAAAGGCTAAAAACGGATTCCTCTAATATTTTGACACGTCAAAATTTTCCCCTTTTATCTCTCTGACGGGAGAAAGGATAACCACCGCCGGCCGTTATCATCGTTCGTCGCCTGGAAAGTGAGTATCACCTTCACCATATATAATCCTTTCCTCTCCTATTAATTCATTCACGGATGTTTCTGAAAGTTACACCCGCAAAATTGCTGAATGTACCCGTAATACCAATTCTTACAAAAATGACATCACGCAAAATGCCGGTACTAACCCTCTTACATATACATCCGTAATTAGTTTTTCGTTACATTTTACTCACTTATTCACTAAATACACCCGTAACATTAACTCTATCATACTTTATTCACATAAAAATTCATGCAATGACGGCAACAAAACGGCAAAGCAAGATGCGGTGACGGCATCCAGAAAATGTTTCGACCAAACGAGGGTGCTCTTTTATTGGACAGAATGATTGAAATTAATAACAGCAAGTCATTCAATAATTTCATAGAAAATAATTACATGTTTTTTTGAAACCTAAAAATAATACTCCCTCCGTCTCAGAAAGATAGTCTCATTTTGATTATTTTGATTTTTAATACTCAACAAAAATGAATTTTGACAAACCATTGACGACGATCTAATCATTCTAGTGAAATTCCAAAATTTGTAATTGATAAATCATTAAGTGATTTGTCAATAACAATTTTTAGAATTTCATTGTAATCATTAAATTGACATTAATGTTTGGTCAAAATTTATTTTTGTTGACAATAAAAAATTCAAAATGATGAGACTATTTTTCTGGGACAGAAAGAGTAATTGATAAGTTCTTAAACCCTAAATATCTCTTGTTTTCTTCTCAATCGATGGTATTCGACCTTTACCCTCTTTTTTTATTTACTTTTGTCATATCTCTCTAATTTCAGTTTCCTTTCTCAATCTTTATACTCCCAAGTATTGTTCTTGACTTGAGACCGACTAATTTTGAACCTAATTGAAGATTTTATTTTGATTGATTCAATTCTCATTACAACAAGTATTTTCATTTTTCACATATAACTGTTTGCTTAATGACTTAAGAATGGGTGAGAATGTTTTGATTAGTCGAAGAAGATGAAAATTCCATCTCGATGTCGCGCTGTCGTAGAAGATGAGCCGGAGAAGGTGAGCCAACACGCCACTATTGTGCCGTCTTCTCTTTCCGTTTCGTTACCAGACTAAGATCTTTGGATTAGGTTAAATAAGAACCATCGTTATCGTAGTAGAGTAGGTATACTCCCTCCGTCCCACCCGAATTAGGATTTTTGGGTTGAGCACGGGGATTAAGGAAAAAATGTTAGTGAAGTAGGTGTTGTGAGTATGGAAAGTGAAGTAGGAGAGAAAAAGTGGGGTAGAGAATAATGAGTGGAAAGTAGTTGTGAGTGTGAATGTGGGTCTCATTAAATAAAACACTTCCATTTATGGGTTGTTCTAATTCGAATGGGACATCATAGAAATTTGTCCTAATTCGAGTGGGACGGAAGGAGTATGTGGGTGCGTTTTGTTAAATTAAGTAGTTGTATACTAAGGGGCTTAAAAGAAGGGTAAAGTAGGAAAAAAGTTGGTGTATCTAGTGTTGAGTGAATAATTATTTTGGGTAAACTTAGCAGTGCGGGTACATTAAGCAATTTTGTGGGTGTGAATAGTAGCAGTCTTTTTGAAATTGTATAGTATCAAACTTAAGAAAACAAACTTCAAAAAAATAAAAAAAAAATAAGAATAAGAATAAAAATTAAAGAGATCAAACGCTTAATTTTTGGCAATTTAGAGGGGATTGCACTATGGAGATCTGCACAAGGCCACAACAATGGCGAGTTTTCATTTTGAGTATAAATTGAGAAGTTTGGTTTACTCCATACACACAGCAGAGAGAGAGAGAGAGAGTAATACGAGATGTAGGAGGCTGGTTCCTCCTCTCTAACAAAATTCTGAACGGGTTGAATAAAATTCTCGCCGGAGAAGAAGAGGAACAGACATTGCTTATTGCTTATGCCCGCTGAGCGACGGAGAAGACGACCGAACGGGATAGAGATCGAGAACATGGTTAGAAAATAGGGTTCAATTGGACAGGTGTCTTATTTCTAAGGCCATCTCCAACAGAAAACTCTAAAAATTACACCAAAACTCTAAAATAGAGTGTGTTCAACACCAAATTTCTTCCACCATCTCCAACAGCACACTTCAAATTTTACACCAAATCAAAATATTCTCAGAATATTCTTTATTACTAATTACAAATAAACAGTTTTCATAGACCATTAATTATTTGTATTAATATGATTTAAAGAACATTATATTAAGTAAAAATGAGTACATATATATAAATATATTAAAGAAGACATATTAAAATAGATAATTAAAATAAAATTATTGGAATTACAATTAAAACAAAATATTAAGATAGATGAGAGTGATAGATTATCATTTAATTTCCTGACCCATATTCATTCCATAAATGGTTGATCAATGCATCTCGGAGTTCAAAGTGAGCTTCTTTATTCTTGATTTGTTTGTGTCGCTCAAAAAATTGTTGAAAGCGAATATCTTCATTAATCATTTCGACCTTGGGGGCCGGTGCATCCCTTGCATCTAGAATTTCCGCATTCACATCACGCTCATCCTCAATTATCATGTTATGCATTATAATACATGCAGTCATTATAGGATGCAAGTCCTTTTTATTCCAATAGCGAACTGGTCCCGCTAATATTGCAAATCGTGATTGTAGAACTCCAAATGCACGTTCGACGTCCTTTCTACATGATTCTTGTTTCATTGCGAAATATTTCTTTTTAGGACCAATTGGATTATGGATACTTTGCACAAAAGTTGCCCATTTTGGATATATACCATCGGCTAAATAATAGCCCATGTTATATTCCTTTCCTTGAATGATATAATTAGCTGGAGGTGAAATACCTTCAGCAAGATTGCAAAAGAGGTTAGATGCTTCTAACACATTTATGTCATTATTAGATCCAGGCATACCAAAATATGCATGCCAAATCCAAAGATCATAATCGGCTACGGCCTCGAGAATGATGGTTGGACATCCGCTTCTTCCAGCATATTGTCCAGCCCATGCAGTTGGACAATTTTTCCAACGCCAATGCATATAATCTAAGCTCCCTAACATGCCTGGAAAGCCACACTTCTCTCCAATTTTCAATAGCCTTTCAACGTCAGCAACGTTAGGTGAACGTAGATATTCCCCTCCAAATACCTCAATAATACCTTGACAAAATCGTTTCAAACATTTTATTGCAGTAGACTCGCCTATTCTTATGTACTCATCAACCGCATCAGCAGACACACCAAGCGAGAGGATCCGTAATGCAGCCGTTATCTTTTGAAAAGTAGATAACCCAAGTGTACCAGCTGCATTTCTTTTTTGAACAAAGAAATCATCATGAGTTTTTATAGCATTAGCTATACGTATGAATAAATCACGAGACATTCGAAATCGACGTCTAAATTGATCTTCCCCGAATGTGGTTTCATCTGCGAAATAATCATTGAACAATCTAACATCACCCAATTCTCGTTCACGATCAATTGTTATATGGCCAGAAACTGAGCCCCCTATGAATACTTGGAGCAAGTCGATTAGCGAGTAATTGAGAAGCAAGTTCAAGATTCATCGAGATCCGCTTCTCAATTAGCTCGTCATCATCAGAAGAGGAGGAAGAAGAAGATGATTTAGATAATACTGAAAGTGATGGACCGCCAAAATGGAAATTCATATTGAGATAGATGAAAAGAAGATTGATGTAATGAATCCATCCATCAGTTTCTCTATAAATAGGAGACGGATAAATAATATCTATATATTTTCTCATAAATATCTAGATATTTTTCCGTAAATATCTAGATATTTTTCGAAAATATCTAGATATTTTCGAGAAAATATCTAGATATTTTCGAGAAAATATCTAGATATTTCTTACATAATATCTGACGAATCTTCTATAAATGCAGTGTCACATTCTTCTTAAAATTCACACTTCACTTCTTTCTCTTTAGCTATCTTCCTCCTCCTATATCTTTCAATGTCTTCAGTACGAGGTCCTTCTTTCGTTCAGGAAGAGGATTCACATCTATGTGATGTTTATCATGATATCTCCCAATGCCCAATTATAGGTATCAACCAGCCGAGGGACACTCTTTGGAAGCGAGTTCATGCTCAATACAACTCTACAAAAAAAGAGCACATGCCTATATGGAATCAAAGAGCTCTGGATTCTCGTATGGGTCTCATCAATAAAGCTATGGGAAAATTAAGAGGAGCAATTCGACAAGTTGAAAGGTTGAATCCTAGTGGTGCTTCAGAAAAGGACATAGTAAGTACTTGTTATTTTTTGTTTCACTAGTAAATATATCATTTTTTCTATCATTTTGTAATAAGGATAAGCTTCATTATTTGATGCAGTATGATCGAGCAATCTCCCTCTTATGTCAAGAGAAAGAATTTAAGGCAGGGTTCAAATTTCATCATGTATGGGAGAAGATGAAAGATATTGAAAAATTTGCGCCACACCATGGTGATAGTTCATCCCAACTGAATTCACAAGATTCATCATCTCCCAATTTGTCATCATTTTCTATCAATTTAAGCGATGATAGTAGCCCTAGTCCTACTTCATCCCAAAGACCAATTGGGATATAAAAAGCAAAATTAAAGAGAAAACAAAATGACGACTCCACGGCAGCTATTGAAGTACTAACACGTCAAAATGAAGAACTGATGGCAATGATGAGAAGAAAAGCTGAGAGGAGAGAATTGCAAGATGAACGTAAAATAATGATGATGGACATCAACACTATTTCAGATCCAGTTGCACGGACTTATATCGAAAGCGAACGGGCAAAATATATGCAAAAAAGAGTTGATCAAGCAGCTTCAAACAATATAAGCGATGGATTTGGAGGCTACTATAATAATCTTGGACCAAGTGATAACAATCTAGGGGATTATTAAAATAATTCCAACTATGTTTTATTTGTATTTGTATTCCGTTATTGTTATTTTTAATTGTAGTTGCACTTTTTTATTTGTATTTGTAATTTGCACTTTTTTAATTTGTATTTGCACTTTTAAGAAATTGTTTGTGAGATTATCCAATTAATTATTGTAATATTTTTTATTTTTATTAAAAAAATGAAAAATTAACATGGATTTGAGTTGAGTCGATTTGGGCCTTATCTTTTTTTTTTTTCCAACTACAAATTGGGCTTTACCATGAAAAACAAAAAAAAAAAAAAAAAAAGAAAAATGAAAAAGGGAAAAGGAGGATGGCGTACCAGGATTCAACGCCAAATATGAAGTGCCGGCAACCCCTCCTCTATAATAGCGGAAGATATGGCGTGCTGTTGGAGCGGCTTCCACGGAGAAAAACGCCAAAGATGGCGTGAATTTGGTGTTGGCGGCCTCTGTTGGAGATGGCCTAATGGAGTCCGTTTTTATGGGTTTAACGGATTCTGAGATTGTTCGTGGATTTTGAGATTGTTGGTGGACGTTTTCTCGTCAGCCCGGATTCTGCATATGAAGTGCTCAGCGCAATATCTTATCTGAATGAGAATTTTGTGAATGCCAGATTGAGGCAGTGTCCAAGTTGTATCTGGAGAAGAATCCGAATGTCTCAAGATTTAGATTCGAAATGTTTGTAGTAGGTTAAGAGTTGGAACTGCTATTAAAATTTGGGGTGAGCCTCCTGCCTTTGTGGAGTGTCATCTCTTTTTTAATTGTGAATGAAATGGAATTTATCGTTTGCTCAAAAAAAAAAAAAAAACGGATGGTCCGTTTTTAATTTAGAGCAATGCTAAGGACACAAAATAAGGTCACAAAATCTTACTCACAAAGTGATGTCACGATATTTTATTGGTTACATCGACAATGGATCCGTCAGACTTTAATTAAAAACACCAATATCATCATTACACCTAAGATTTTGTGAGGAAATTTTTGTGCCCCTGGTATTATTCTTTAATTTAATCTCTTAATAAATTTCAGCATGAGAATTTCATGGTGGAAGCATCAAAGAAGTCAACAACACACAAACAACCAAAATGCCACTCAACTTTAACTCCCCCAAATTAATCAAACCCAGAAACACACACACAATACGAACAAAACAGAACAAAACAAAACCCCACCGAAATTCTTTAATCTCGCATTGTCGATTAAAATAAACCCTCCACTGTACCTTCTTCCCAATCGAGTGTTGTAACAACACTTTATATTAAATCGAATTAACAATGGCTTCTTCACTCTCCAATCTCCAATCAAATTCCCCAAAATCACCCACCCACTTCCCATGGCTTCAATTTCATTCTCCCTTTCCCCTCAATCCATTCCAAAATCACGCCAAAACATAAAACCCACGGCCGCGATGACAACGCCGGCAGCTGCGGCGAGTTTTAGGTTCAAGAATTTGATGGAGACATTTACGATGAATGTACAGAGAGCGGAAGGGAGGCCGTTGAATGTCCCGTTGATTGCTCCTTTTACTATTGCCACGTCCAGGCTTGAAAAGGTGGAGAATGTTGGGGTTCGGATTGAATTGAATAATGGGTGTGTTGGGTGGGGAGAGGCGCCGGTGCTGCCGTTTGTGACGGCGGAGGATCAGGTGATCGCGCTGGCGAAGGCGGAGGAGGCCTGTGAGTTCTTGAAGAGGAGCCCGGCGTTGACTTTGAGTGGGGCGTTGAGTCAGATTGGCCGGATTCTTCCTGGGCATGAGTTTGCTTCGGTAAGTATAGTATTTTGCTACTCCATTGGTTCTGAAATGAATTTCAAAATTGTTTCTTGCAATGATTAAGGAACTCAATTAGTCAAACGTATAGACCCTCAATTAGCCTTGACTACAAGTCAACATATAACCATAATGGTTGTCTGATTTTCCTAAACTGTCAATTTTATGTTTTTTCAAGGAAATTAAGAAGGCTGACTTTTCTATTACATACTCCCTCCGTTTCATGTGATTTTGATTTGATACCAAAAATTTTGGCACACAAATTAAGGAAAAGTAAGAGATAGAAATAGTGGGAGGAGGTGTTTGTGAGTATGAAAAATTAAATAGGAGAGAGAATGAGTGTGAGGAATAGTAAGTTGATTGATGTTGTGAGTGTAAAAGTAAAGTAAAAGAGAGAAAGTAAGAGAGAGAATGAGTGAGAGAAATAGTAAAGATTTTTTACCATTTTAGGCAGTCTCAAGTCACATGGAACGGACAAAAAAGGAAATAAGTCTCAAGTGACGTAAAATGGAGTATATATTTATACTACATTATGCTATCTCAAATGTGAAATAAAGCATGGTAAGTTTAAATTCACTTGAATAACTTTAACGAAAATGAACTCTCATTTAGAGTCAACGCCCTTTATAAGGGAAATTATTGGAAGTATGGAAGGAGTATCTATCATAGATACACTTAAGTTTAAAAGATTGAGTTGAGATCTCCTGTACCACTTTTGTGTGCCACTCCATGTACCACTTGTAATCTAACCGTTCACATGTTTGCATAATATTACAATAATACCAATCTCAATAACTGTGAGCTATTAGATACACGAAACGGCACAGAGGATTTGGACTCTAAAAGATTTCGGTACTTGTTGAACAAAGAAAATCTTTAATTATACGATGAACACTAACATTTGATTTGTTTTTCCAATCGTGATCCTTCTCTAGTGTTTCATTTATTCCCTTGTCACACAATAAGTGTCTCGTATTGTTAAAATTTAATATGCAACGATCAGATTAATAGGGAAATCACGTAAGCATATAACGATATCAGATTAAGCCAAAAGCAGAAACGTACCCACAAGAACAAGATCCAGGAAAGACAGAAACAAAAGAGAGTTAGAAAGACTTATCAGTTCAGATCGAGTCGCCTATAATAGACTCTCCTAAGAGAAACTATTGCCCCCTACTGGTGCGGCTGAGGGTTGCGGAAAATTCCTCCGAGGATGAAACGATCTCAGGAACGTACCAGGAAATCTTCGCACGAACAGGTACCGAACCACTTGCGACTGCTGTCCCACTTCGCCGGAATCTTACTTCTCAGATCAACCACAGATTACGAATTTAGAGAGAGAACAATTTTTAGCAATTTAATTGCGTGTGTAAAACTGATATAGGGATCGTATATTCATACTGGTATATAGTCGGTTTAGGTATTCTAGGAGGACTCCAAAACCTACCCGATTTACAGTGACTTATTCTTGAAGGAAAAGAAACTGCACTGTTAGAGTCCAGTTAGGAAACTAACTGACCTAACAGTTTCGTCACGGACCATTCTGCAAATACTGGAAACTTCAAATAAACTTTGTCCAAAAAGATACGCCCACGAACCGAACAAAACACCCAAACGCCCTTAGCCCGAGCCCGGCCCGGCCGAGCCGAGCGAGCGAGCGCGCGTGTGGGGAAAGGTTCAAGCCCACCTCACATGTAACTTGAACATGAGACTATGATATGCCAAGTAATTTATGGCACTTCAACTACCCATTCCAATTCCATGTGGGATGGCCCAAAAACCTTTTATACTTCCAAACAAAGGGAAGGTTTGCCTTTCCTTTCTCATGTGGGATGGCAACCAACCCATCTCATCCTTGGAAGCCAAAAAGTCTCTTTCAAAAGCTCATCTTTAAAGTCTTAGAACTATGGATTTAATCCATCATTTGGCTTTCACCAAAACACCAATATTGTTCATGGTATAACATACTACAAGTATAAACATTGACCAAGGTCAAAGTCAACGGGACCCACCAATGGGACCCACTCAAAGTTGACCATTTCAAGCCAAATTTCCAACAATCCCCCACAAATCCATGGTGATAAGACTAGTAGAGATTATCCGTGTCATGCTTTCAGTAGATGGTGTCTCCCGACTTGAACCCCTACCTAAGCTAGTCAACGCAAACTCCCACAGGACCAGATGAACGGGTGTCTTGAATCTGATACCTTTGAGTGTAGGAGCCTTTGTTGGTAGCAACGCGACAAAGGCTATGACAGCAACCTCTATCATTATGTTTGACGCGTATAAGCCATACGTCCTTATCCTCTATCATAAGTGCTTTCGAGGAATAACCCATTTCCTCTAATTGTGGCTAACAATAACACTTATTTAGTTGGGCATCTCCAAAGATGTACTGCTAACATGTCAATCTGTTTTAGGTGTTCCAATCCACGTGGGATCTCCACTCAAATAGGCTGGGTTCCTACCGCATGTGAATCAGACGGGGTTCAGTCCCATCCCCAACCTGGATTTTTGAACTAAGACTACATCGAGTCCCTTAGTTAAAGGATCAGCTGTGTTATCCTTGGTACCAACATAATCTACAGCTATCACCTTTCGAGACACAAGATCCCTTAAAGATTTTAATCTTATTTGGATGTGTCTTCTTGTTTTTCAGTTAAACTTGACACTTTTAAGTTTCTCAATAGTGGCAGTATTGTCACAATGTACAGAGATCACAGGAATAGGCTTGCTGACTATAGGCAACTCGGACATAAGTCCTTGAAGCCATTCAGCCTCCAATCCAGTAGTGTCAAGAGCAACTAGCTCGGCTTCGAAAGTAGACCGAGACAACAGGGTTTGTTTTGTAGACCTCCAGGCAACTGCAGCTCCGTCTAAGGTAAAAACATACCCAGTACAGCCATAACTCCCAGAGTTAGTGGCAATCCAGATAGCATCACTGTACCCTTCGAGTACAGCAGGAAATCTCCCATAATGCAGCCCAAGGGAAATGGTTCCCTTCAAGTACCGAAGTACTCTACCTAGAGCTTCCCAATGAGCTCTATTCGGACACTTAGTGTATCTAGCCAACCTCGTAACTGCGATATATCCGGTCGAGTACAGTTAGCAAGATACATTAAGCTCCCAATTATCTGAGAATATTTCAACTTAGCCACGGGTACTCCATTCTCATTCTTAGCAAGTGCCAAAGAAGGACTAAATGGAGTATTGACGATTTTACCATCCTTATAACCAAACTTCTCAACTACAACATACCCAGTACAGCCATAACTCCCAGAGTTAGTGGCAATCCAGCTAGCATCACTGTACCCTTCGAGTACAGCAGGAAATCTCCCATAATGCAGCCCAAGGGAAATGGTTCCCTTCAAGTACCGAAGTACTCTACCTAGAGCTTCCTAATGAGCTCTATTCGGACACTTAGTGTATCTAGCCAACCTCGTAACTGCGATATATCCGGTCGAGTACAGTTAGCAAGATACATTAAGCTCCCAATTATCTGAGAATATTTCAACTGAGCCCGGGTACTCCATTCTCATTCTTAGCAAGTGCCAAAGAAGGACTAAATGGAGTTTTAACGATTTTACCATCCTTATAACCAAACTTCTCAACTACACTCTGAGTATAATGAGATTGTGAGATGGTTATGCCTTTAGTTGACCGAGTCAACTTAAGGCCAAGAATCACGTCAGCTACTCCCATATCCTTCATTTCAAACTTACTTTTCAAGAATGATTTAGTTTCATCGATTATTCTCATATTATTTCCAAATAACAAAATGTCATCAACATATAGGCACAAGGCAATACAACTATCACCTTTACTCATAGAATAGACACACTTGTCAAATTCATTAGTAATAAACCCAAACGATGAGACGATTTTATCAAACTTCTCATGCCACTGCTTTGGGGCTTGTTTCAATCCGTAAAGGGATTTAACAAGTTTGCAGACCTTTCTTTCATTGCCAGATGCTATAAATCCTTCAGGCTGATCCATATAGATCTCCTCCTCAAGATCGCCATGAAGAAAGGCGGTCTTCACATCCATTTGATGGATATGGAGATCATATACAGAAGCCAATGCTATAAGCATACAGATTGTAGTCATCCTAGCAACTGGTGAATAGGTATCGAAATAGTCTATTCCCTCCATCTGCTTAAACCCTTTAGCAACTAATCTAGCCTTAAACTTATCAACGGTTCCATCAGGTTTCAGTTTCCTCTTGAAAACCCACTTGCATCCAATTGCTTTGCAACCAGGAGGAAGTTCAACTAATTCCCATGTCCCATTTGAGACAATAGAATCAATTTTACTTTTAACGGCATCCTTCCATTGCTTAGCATCAGGAGATGCCATAGCTTCTTTGAAGGTATTAGGGTCACCCTCGATATTGTAAGTGATGTAATCACTTCTAAAATCCTTGGTACCCTAGCCCATTTACTCCTTCTTGGTTCATCCTCATCATCAGATAAAGAACCAATTGGATCTGCCCCCACGTTTGTCATCTCTTCCACTTGAGATGGAATTGAATTAGACGTGGTATTTGACTCTTTGGGGAGACCGGTTTTTATGGGAAACACATCTTCAAAAAACGTTGCATCACGTAACTCAACAATTGAGTTAACATCTATACCAGAAATTTCAGATTTGATAATCAGAAATCTCAATGCATAACTTGTTTCAGAATATCCTATAAAGATAGCATCAACAGTTTTAGGACCAAGCTTCTTTCTCTTGTGTTCAGGGACAAGTACCTTTGCAAGGCACCCCCACACTTTCAAGTATTTCAAGTTGGTCTTTCTACCTCTCCAAAGTTCAAACGGTCTTTCATTTCTATGTTTAGGAGGAACTCTATTCACAATATGGCAAGCCGTATTCAAAGCTTCTCCCCACATATACTTAGGTAGTCCAGAACTTATAAGTAGGCTGTTAATCATATCTTTAATGGTTCTATTCTTACGTTCAGCAACACCATTAGATTGAGGTGTGTAAGGGGGAGTCTCTTCATGTACTATGCCGTTTTCTTGGCAATAATGCATAAACGGATTAGACTCATATTCGCCACCTCTATCTGATCTTAACCGTTTAAGTTTCTTACCAGTTTGGTTTTCAGCTTCATTTTTAAATATAATAAACTTTTCAAGTGCTTCGTCTTTTCCATTCAACAAGTAGACATAACAATATCTACTACAGTCATCAATAAAAGTAGTAAAGTATTTCTTCTTATCTTTGGTCAACAAGCCATTAAACTCGCAAATGTCGGTGTGAACTAAATCAAGTATTTCAGAATCTCGATTAACTGAATGAAAAGGCCTTTTAACAGATTTAGCTTCAACACAAACATGACATTTAGAATTTTTATCAATAGCATGCTTAGGAACAATATCCAAATTCATCATCTTTTTAACATATTTAAAATTAATGTGTCCCAAACGATCATGCCAAACATTTGAAGATTCAATGGAATAAGAAACCGGATAATCAATAAAACTATCATTAGTAAAACGAGTACCAAAATTACTCTCAAATCTAACTTTAAATAAACCATCCGAAGCATACCCTTTTCCTATAAAACTACCATAATCCAAAATAATAACCTTATTACACTTAAATGAAAACTCAAATCCTTCTCTAACTAAACAAGAACCACTAATGATATTACGAAGAATGTCAGGAACGTGATACACATGTTGCAAGGTCAGAATGCGCCCATTAGGAAACTTCAGGTCCAGTCCCAAGCACCTTTGCAGCACTAGAATTCCCCATCATCACTGATCTACCACGTTCAGGCTGGTAAGACACAAATAGCAATTTATCAGCACAAACGTGCACATTTGCCCCAGTATCTACCAACCACTCGTTGGGTTCATAAACAGTAAAGATTTCAGGATTAGAAGTTACATACTTGGTAATCTCGCTGGTAATAGCATCAACTTCAGGCTGAAGTGTATCATCAACAGGATCATCATCAGATGGTCCAATGACCATGTTCGCCTGAGCTTGATCAGCAGAACCTTGCGCCACTTTTCCTTTCTTGGGACAGTCCCTAGAAAAGTGTCCAACTGTTCCACAATTCCAGCAGGTTTTGTTCGCTTTTGGCTTTTTTTGGATGTTCTTCTTAGGTTTCAGCTTATCATTATTATTATCCTTAGAGCCAATTTTCTCGAATTTCCTGTTGTTCTTATTTGCAGTTATCACATTGGCTTTAGCCTCCACAGGCACACTAACACCGTTACTATGGTGCACTTCCTGGATCGATATTGCATTCATCAAATCATTGAGTGTCAAGCTTCTTGTACGGTGCTTGAGAGTCATACCAAATTCCTCCCAAGATCGAGGAAACTTCTCAATGATTGACATAACTACGAACTTCTCAGGAAGTTCCATAGCCCCATCCTTGAATGATTGCAATATGATCTGGAACTCATGCACTTGATCAGTAACAGATTTCCCATCAGCCATACGATACTTAAGGAACTTAGACACACAGTACTTTTCAACACCAACATCGTCAGTGTTATACTTTGTGTTAAGCGTTTCCCACAGCGATGCAGCAGTGAGGGGAGCAGAACAATAAACATCGAAGAGCACATTCGACAAAGCCGAAAGAATGCATCGACGAACAACATCGTCCCTCTCCCTCCACTGCTCAGCAGCCTTCACTGTTGCAGGGTCCTTCTCATCAATAGCAGGGCACTTTTCAATTAGCATACCAGTCATCCCCTTAATTGACAACCAGATTTTCATCCGTTCCTGCCAGCGCTTGAAGTTCTTACCACCGAACTTCTCTGGCAGATCAGAAGTGTCAACAAGAGACTTGAATGGAGCGTTAGCAGCAGACATGATTAATAATACTAGTTTCTCTTAGACTGTTAAAATTTAATATGCAACGATCAGATTAATAGGGAAATCACGTAAGCATATAACGATATCAAATTAAGCCAAAAGCAGAAACGTACCCACAAGAACAGGATCCAGGAAAGACAGAAACAAAAGAGAGTTAGAAAGACTTATCAGTTCAGATCGAGTCGCCTATAATAGACTCTCCTAAGAGAAACTATTGCCCCCTACTGGTGCGGCTGAGGGTTGCGGCAAATTCCTCCGAGGATGAAGCGATCTCAGGAACGTACCAGGAAATCTTCGCACGAACAGGTACCGAACCACTTGCGACTGCTGTCCCACTTCGCCGGAATCTTACTTCTCAGATCAACCACAGATTACGAATTTAGAGAGAGAACAGTTTTTAGCAATTTAATTGCGTGTGTAAAACTGATATAGGGATCGTATATTTATACTGGTATATAGTCGGTTTAGGTATTCTAGGAGGACTCCAAAACCTACCCGATTTACAGTGACTTATTCTTGAAGGAAAAGAAACTGCACTGTTAGAGTCCAGTTAGGAAACTAACTGACCTAACAGTTTCGTCAGGGACCATTCTGCAAATACTGGAAACTTCAAATAAACTTTGTCAAAAACGATACGCCCACAAACCGAACCATTCACCCTAGCCCGAGCCCGGCTGAGCCGAGCGAGCGCGCGTGTGGGGAAAGGTTCAAGCCCACCTCATATGTAACTTGAACATGAGACTATGATATGCCAAGTAATTTATGGCACTTCAACTAACCATTCCAATTCCATGTGGGATGATGGCCAAAAGCCTTTTATACTTCCAAGCAAAGGGAAGGTTTGCCTTTCCTTTCCCATGTGGGATGACAACCAACCCATCTCATCCTTGGAAGCCAAAAAGTCTCTTTCAAAAGCTCATCTTTGAAGTCTTAGAACTATGGATTTAATCCATCATTTGGCTTTCACCAAAACACCAATATTGTTCATCGTATAACATACTACAAGTATAAACATTGACCAAGGTCAAAGTCAACGGGACCCACCAATGGGACCCACTCAAAGTTGACCATTTCAAGCCAAATTTCCAACACGTATTACCTTTATACGTGTTTTATACTCCGTTATTATACAATTATACCCCCATTTATAACTAATGCAGTCCATATTTTTATCATCTCACACGTAACATGGGTATAACAGACAACTGGCTTAGAAATTTTTTTCCTCAAGAAAATAATGCTTATTAGGAAGGGCACGAGATGTAGTAGACCATAGAGGCACTGATTCTGGATGTGAGGAGTAGAAAGTTGCAATGTGAAATGTCAAATGATTGATTGGTACATAACTAGCGCTGGAAGTAGCTATTGTACTAAATGCTCCTTGTTACATTTGGGGGGAAAATCTTTAGTTTGAAACTTTACTCTCAATAGGTCTTGTTGGTATAACGTGAATAATAAAATTATTTGTTTACATATTTATTTAAACATTAAACTAGTTAATTTTAAAGTTTTACAATTTGACCAAATCATAAATTAATAAATATTACTCGTATATGGGTATTAACCATAGTTGTGAAAGGCGTCCGCCCCTTTGAAAAATCTAGCCCTAATTTCCAAACAATAAGAAGCGAGAAGTCGATAATACGTACCGCAATCTGCGCAACTACGACAAGAACCCTCCAACGTCGACGACACTCTTCAACGAACTTGACTACACAAACTCTGCGTCGATTTCATATTTTTCTGTATTTCCTTCTTTAGTACCAGTTCTTTCCTTTAATTTATAATCGCTCTCTTTTTTCTACTTAATTCCTGTTTTTCAGTCGTTTTCTATTTTGCTCCCTCCCCTTGTTTAATTTTTTTTCTTCTTCTTTAATCTAGATTCCAAGCATCTTTATAAATTTTGTTTTCTTTTAAACAACAATATCCTATAATTCTCACTTTTGAGGTCGAAATTATGTTAGGATACCATAATAAGTAGAAATATAATATTTTCTAATATTTAATAAATTTTTGTTTTAATTTTCCGCCTTGCTCGCCTTTTTGCCGCTTTTCGCCCGCCTCGCCTTTCGCCCTTTTCCAGGTACGTATCGCCCGCCTCCCTCCTTTCGCCTTTAACAACTATGGTATGAACTTAATCCTTAAAACTCACATCTATTAATGTGATCTCTTAATTGAGCATTGAGAGAAACATTGATAAAGCTCGTTTTTTTTTTTTTTTTTTTTTTTTTTGAGTTAATAGGAATTACAAGCTTATTTTGTAAAAATGTGATAACTTACAAGAAAGAACAAGAGGCTAAAACGAAGGAGAAACTTCAACTTTATAAATCCGATTTTCTTGACCGTCTTTTATCCTAGAATGACATGCCTATTTATACGCTTAGAAGTGATAAGAGACAATGAACATAAACAAGAAATTGAAAAGACCCATATCTAGACTCTTGGTATTCTGAACCATGTACCAAGATTAAGTACCATGAACCAAACTCTTTTTAGAATATTCAAGAGTTTTCTCTACTGGATACAAAACACAAAAGGCAAGTAGCACATTGAGTTGGGGGTGTGATTTATTTGTGATGCTTAATATTTGGTGTTCCAATGGTTTTTCGTGTTCGGCTTAATCGTCATCTCATTTCTGGTGATAAATTGGTAATTTGACGAAGTTTTGGTTTACCATTAGTTACTTTAGCTCATAGATTTTGCAATGAAAACATGAAACGCGTCAACCACTCCATGTTCTGTGAATAGGATTGAAAACAAAGATGAAGCAAGACGACATAATGTTTGTGTTTGTATTTTTTTTTTTTTTTTTGATACAATGAGCAACATATGAAAAACCTCAAAGTAGTCAACCTACCTTTTACTTTTCCGCCTCACAAGGTCTGTGAAGAGAGGGACTTTTATTGCCTTTCTCCATACATTACTGGGTTGTTCTATATACTGCTCTTATGAAACCTTCTGACGCAGCCTGAAAATGATTATTCCTGAGGGTATCAATATGAGGAGATTACACAGAAAAATTCCCCTAAGAACATTTGCTGAAAATGGCTTGGGTTTCTTTACACACTAGATGGAGATACAAAAATATTACATTTGTTAGAAAATGAATGTTCAAAAAATGTGCAAATTTACCCTTGATAAAGAGCAAAATTGAAATTTTTTGGACATTCATTTTGGGACGGAGGGAGTAATCATTATCAGTTTATCATAATTACAACTCCGTAGTTTTTACAGGCCTCGAAATTGGATGGAATTATAACATCTGTATTGAATATGCCAAGGGTAGTACAACATAGCCTTACTATGCGCCAATCTTATTTCTATTTTTGAGATTCTCTGGAGGGTAAAACGGTAGACAACGGTATTCCTCCGTCACTCCCTCTTCCTTTCACTCAACCTCCTTGTCTCTCCCCAACTAACAAATACGCCCTCTGTCCCAAAATGAACTTCGTGTTTGACTATTCAAACTTTTTAAGAATATGAACACTTGCTTCACTAGCCTTTGTTTATACACTTTTAAGCCTAAATTGTAGAACTAGGAAGAACATTTTTGGGACAACGAGAAACGGCAAATAGGAAGATCATTTTGGGACAGAGGGAGCATATTGGTTCAATGAGAGCTTTCTTCATATGTTGGCTTAGTCCACCCGATTGCAGCCGCCATAGTACGTTGATGTTCTTCATTGGACCAAAACTTGCTGTCCTTCCGTGCCTTTTCTAACCCTTTTCATCTTTACTAATGGTTTTAACCAAGAGTTCAACAGCAATAGCTGTACACACACACACACATAGAACATCTGATGTTTTACAGAAGTGATGGAAAATGAACTTCGTTATCATGAATGAAGCAATATAATCAAATGGTTCATTTCACTTGCTTTGTGTCTATTGTATTTTCAATTTGTTGCTTTCAGTTTTCAGTATATGAAGTTTGATTTGTCTGCTCTTGAAGGTTCGAGCAGGGGTTGAGATGGCTTTGATTGATGCAGCCGCTACAAGCATTGGCATACCATTGTGGAAACTCTTTGGTGGAGCTTCCAACACAATTACCACCGATATAACAGTTCAGTTCCTATCCAAGTAATTTTAAAAACTGAAGTTCTTTTTCGTTACCAACTTCTTGAGCACTTGAAAGACTAACGATGAAGGCAGAGACGTGTTTCCTTTCATGCAAATAAAACATAATTTTTCAAATAGAACATAAGATGATTAAGTTACTCTCTATTTTCTCTGTCAAAAATTGCTCTTGTTATCTGTGCATAGATCCCAATTTGCTCGTCGATTGAAGCTGCTGAACTGGCGTCAAAGTATCATAAACAAGGGTTCAAAACATTGAAGCTGAAAGTGGGCAAAGATCTGAATGCAGACATAGAAGTGCTTCAAGCGATACGCATGGCCCATCCTAGTTGCCTGTTTATCTTAGATGCTAATGAAGGCTACACTTCCTTGGAAGCTATTGAAGTCCTCGAAAAGTTACATGGCAAGTCTAGGGTTAAAATTTAATGCTACATCTGAATGTGAATATCATCCCATCTTATTTATTACTCCCTCCGCCCTTACATGAATATCCATTTTCCAAAAAAAGTAAATGGATCTAAATGAATGTCCATCTTTACGGTGAATGTACCAAGCCCACTCTTGATAATTATCATTTTTTAGTTCTCACTCACAATCAAGATGCCATATGGTGAGACCGTTAAGGGGATATTTTATGCGACTAAAAGTGTTTAAAAAATCCAGCTTTCTTTAATTTGACTCAGTGTGAAAAGTGGACATTCATTTAGGGATGGAGGGAGGATAAAACAACTTCAATTATTCAAATGATTTATCTTGTTTTACAAGTTGATAAAATGAAACTTCCACTGTGTTGCAGAAATGGAGTTGACCCCTGTTCTATTCGAGCAGCCAGTCCACAGAGATGATTGGGATGGTCTTGGCCATGTTAGTAAAGTTGCCAAGAAATATGGGGTATCTGTTGCTGCTGATGAAAGTTGTCGGGGTTTGGGTGATGTTAACAGGATAGTGAAAGGAAATCTTGCAGATGTCATTAATATTAAACTTGCCAAAGTAGGTGTCCTTGGGGCCCTCGAAATCATTGAGCTGGCAAAGGCTTCAGGTTTAAATCTTATGATAGGTGGGATGGTTGAGACACGACTTGCCATGGGATTTGCTGGTCATCTTGCTGCAGGTCTTGGCTGTTTCAAGTAAGTTAGATACACCTTATTATGATAATTTGCCAACATAGACTATATCTGTCCTCCGACATTGTGATTGGTTTCTGTTCCATAAATTATACTCCCTCCGTCCCAAAATGATTTTCGCGTTTGCCATTTCTCATTATCCCAAAAAGTTCTTCCCATTTCTACAATTTAGGCTTAAAAGTGCATTAACAAATCATGGCTAGTGAAGCAAGTGTTCGTATTCTTAAAAAGTTCGAATAGTCAAATGGGAAGATCATTTTGGGACGGAGGGAGAAAAATTGTAATTACTTTGCTCGACCCCCCCTCCTTTTTTTTTTCTTTTTCATATGAAGTAAATTCTATATGAAAATTAACCTATTCTTGTTTCAGCGTCCATATAATCCATTTTCTACTTGGTAATTTCAATCTCTCAGAGATTATCGTAGTAATCAATGTCCTGTATTGAATTTCTTGCAGATTTATCGACCTAGATACACCACTTCTTCTGTCAGAAGATCCAGTTTTTGAGGGCTATGAAGGTAAGCTTTGCATTTGTTAACTTTTTGACAGAAAACTCTCCTTTCATGTTGATATACTGGTATGCTTTTGCAGCTCTATAGTTTTTAATTAGAAATCTAATACTTTTATCTTTTGTTTGCTAAGTTTCGGGGCCCGTTTACAAGTTCACAAATGCTAGAGGCCAAGGTGCTTTCCTTCACTGGGATAATGTTGCGTGGTAAGTTGTAATTTTTATGTTGTATTACTAACTGTCAATCTTGTTGTAGCACTTTTCTAATGGTGAAGTATTACTATCGATACTTGATTCTTCTAGTTGTCGGATTATCGTGTCTAATGTGAATTACTGTTTCGGCTTTGGCGGTTCTGTTCAAATCTAGCAGTTGCGTTTCGAGACTTCGCTCTCCATTTTTTTTTTCTAGTATTACTCCCTCCTTCCCAAAATGTGTTGGGAGTGGAGTCAAAACCAAGGAGAAGGTCAAAACCGTGGAGGAGCGAGGAGTCGAAACCGGGACGGAGCAGAAAGGTGAAGATCCGGCCGGACCTGTTGCAAGACCCGACTAGACCATCAGAAGATCCGGCCGGACCAATTGAAGGACCCGACCGGACCAAAAGCTGACGTGAAAGTAGGAGTTTTGCGTACATGTGATGTTGATGTAAAGACGCAGCGGAATAGTAACTATTAATTGATCGAAGAGAGAGTGAATAAACAACATTACCATCATATTCCTCTCCACCAAACGATTTCTCAACATGGTATCAGAGCCTTCGATTTAGGGGGCTTGATTACCCATATGCTTCCGCGACGAATATCCGTCATTGCCATGATCGGCAATATGACGGAGAAGAGCAAATGATGGGAGGAGCCCATGGAAGCCTCTTCGCGGCACAGGAGGTGCACGACAAGCGCGTTGAGGAGGGACCCGTTCATGAAGACCGGCGTTGCCACGATTGTGCAACATGTCGGAGGACAAGACACGATGGAGGAGCCTATGATACTTCTTCGCGGTACAAAGTGTACGAGACAAACGTGTTGTGGTAAGGGGCCTATCGAGGTTGACGATGAAAAAAAAAAAAAGGCGCTACCCTTGTGCAGCATATCGGAAAAAAACGAGTGAACAGAAAGCGCTGCAAGGAGTGCAGCATATTGGAAAAAAAAAAAAGGAGAAAAGGAGGAGCTGCGCAACAATGTGCGAAACATAACTATTAATTGATCGAAATCAATTAATCTGCAAGGAATATAAATTCCCAAGAAGAATTTCAATGAAATTCTTGAATAAAGAAATAATGGAGGTTAAAGAGGGATAAATAATTGCAAAACAATTGAGTTTTTATTGAATAAAAGCTAATTTTCGGAATACAACATTAGGCCTATTTTATAGTGCCTATAAAACTTGAAAAACAATCTTAAACCTTCTAGAATTACTCCTAACCTATATGGTAACATAATAGGACTTAAAAATAGCAAAATAACTCCTAATCTTACTCTAAAACATACTTTAAATGACCCATAAAAATTAATGACGAAAATACTAATAAAAATACTAATTAAAACTAAACTAATAATAAAATACCAACATAATTATAATATTTAATATAATTATATTCCCGTTTTGCATCATTCACCACCACTTCAAACGAACTTGTCCTCGAGTTCGTGCTTGATGTTTGAAGTCGTCCATTCCACTTGAATAGATACTTGGAATAAATACACACCTTTTCAATCCGCAAGAAATCTGGCACTGCTGCATCATGGAAGAAATAAGACAACCTTTTAACACCTTTAACACCTGTTTGAAAATAATTAACCTTCCAAGCGGATTGCTGAGCACGGTCGTGCCAATCAAGTCGAGCTCTTTTGTCTGTCTGGGACACGACGATCCGGGCGGGTAAGTATATGGGTGCGGTCGGACCATGGTACTAGGTGCAGGCGGATCTTGCCCAGGGTCCGGGCGGATCTGCTCTGTTTCCAGGGATTCCTGGGTTGATGTCGTGAGTTCTTGGCTATGGATCTTTATTCTAATTCCTTCATCTCGCTCATCCAAATCCCAGGCCTCACATTCTGCCGTCACCACCTCTTAAAAAAGTTGCTCCTCAGAATGCACTTCTAAGGATTCGGTCACACATTCATGTGCCACCACCACTTCAAAAAGTGGTTCCTCGGATTTCGTTTTTGGAGCTATCTCCCCACCCACGGAAAAAAATTATTACTAACCTTTTCTCCCTTGAAATCCACATCAATATTAACCCTACCGTACGGATCAACGTAATGGAGATCTTCCTCACGCGCGCCGTTTCGGTTTCCGGGGTTGACATCACCACCTCCTCTAACTGCTAATTGCCCAACCGTCGTTACAAGCTCCGCGATTTGTGCTGCTTGCTCTTCTTGACGCGTTGCGTATTGCTCCAACATACGTTGAATAGCAGTAAGAAGTTGTTGTGTGCCCTCGTTGTGTCCTCCTTCGTTAACCATCGTCCAAGGATCAACCTTTTCTGATACCAACTGATGTAAAGACGCAGCGGAATAGTAACTATTAATTGATCGAAATCAATTAATCTGCAAGGAATATAAATTCCCAAGAAGAAATTTCAATGAAATTCTTGAATAAAGAAATAATGGAGGTTAAAGAGAGATAAATAATTGCAAAGCAATCGAGTTTTTATTGAATAAAAGCTAATTTTCGGAATACAACATTAGGCCTATTTTATAGTGCCTATAAAACTTGAAAAACAATCCTAAACCTTCTAGAATTACTCCTAACCTATATGGTAACATAATAGGACTTAAAAATAGCAAAATAACTCCTAACCCTACTCTAAAACATACTTTAAATGACCCATCAAAATTAATGACGAAAATACTAATAAAAATACTAATTAAAACTAAACTAGTAATAAAATACCAACATAATTATAATATTTAATATAATTATATTCCCGTATTGCATCAGGTGTTAACCTTGGAAAAAAGGGAATAGTCTCCTTTCATTATAAGGAGTTAATGACGTGTGTGGGTCACTGATTAGGAATTTGTTTCCAAAACTAATTATACTCCTTTCGTCTATGCTACTCTAGGTAATTAGGTTTTGATCAGGATTATGTTTTAAGATCCCTATAAATATATTGTGACTACCACCATAATACGTAGTACTTTGTGTAAGAGAAAGTTAAAATATCAAAAGAGAGCCACAAAATAGT
Organism: Campanula takesimana; assembly: GCA_026119855.1. Taxonomy (NCBI): domain Eukaryota; kingdom Viridiplantae; phylum Streptophyta; class Magnoliopsida; order Asterales; family Campanulaceae; genus Campanula; species Campanula takesimana. The sequence goes on from JAOWBW010000700.1 coordinate 515,799, forward strand.
GTCTAGGAGGGGGCTGGGGGCCTAGGAGAGCCATGGGGGGCGATCCTACAACCCGACCATGACCGTGTTGTTTGTGTGTTCTTGGGGAGGGGAGATAATATATGTGGTAAGATTGTTATTGGAGAGTAGTCATGTTAGATCTTAGTGAGTGCATGTGTAAATTGTAACAAGCGACATAATATTATAATGATATCCTGGCTAAGTGCACCCAGATGTAGTCATGTGTTGATGAACTGGGTTATCAAACATCGGTGTTATTTGTTCTTTCATATTATTATTCATGTGTTGAATTATTTTCTCCATATTGATGATTGCTAGTATGGGCTAGTGGATGAGATCCCCCTAAATCCCCAACAACTGGTATCAAGAGATTTGGTTTGAGATTCGGGAGATCCAAGGTGAAGAAAAGAAACTGCAGATTTTCGTGCAGTGCACGTGCAGAATTCGTGCAGTGCACTTGCAGAATTCGTGCAATGCATGTGTAGGCTTTGTGTTGCGCACGTGCAGATTTCGTGTAGTGCAGATGCTTCGTGTGGAATACTTGCAGAGTTAATCTGAGAGCTGCTAGGGTTTCTGGTTGAAGCAAGAGCGTGCCAAATAGGTCACGACCGTGTAGAAGGTCAGACAGTTTGAATCAGTTCGTTGTGTTACTTATGAGATCTGCAGAGATTCGAGGTGGAATTTGGAGATAGATCTGGATGGATCGGTGGTGTTCAAGGGATCATGGGGCAGTCAAGGTGGTTGGAGAAAAATCGCTAGGGGAGAAATTTGTTTAGTACAAATTTAAGCGATGGAGAAATTATGAAAGAAATGAGGAATGCATCAGAAGGTGAGTAAATTATGAAAGAAAGGAGGAATGCATCAGCACTTGCGTAAGCAACCGACGATGCAAATGTGAGTGGTATAAGCCGGTTAGACCACGTGGGAAGAGGAGGACTTCTCGCAAACGACGGATGAGAGTTAGGAGGATGTTGTACTCTACCGACAATATCAAATTCGTTTCGGATGGGAGCAAGTGGCGTAAAGACCGGCTTATTGGTGTAAAACGGAGAGACATCAATGAACGGTGTGTTAGGGGGAGAGGTGACAACTCATAGTTGGCCAACAAGAAGAACGAGTCACAAAGGCCCTAACAGAGCGAGAAAAGACCACAAGAAGACAATGCAAGAAGCAATGTATGTCCGAGATTCATGGGGAGCATTGCAAGGGGAGTGGATCTAGGAGGGACAAGGAGTCTTGCAAAGAAATCAAGGTAGAAGTTGATTTGGGGAGGCAAGAAGAAACTAATACGGAGAGGTTGAAGCGTCGCTTGGTTTCAACTTGCCTTATTATTTGGCCGTGGAGGCTCATGGTGGAGGATCGTGGAGGCTCAACATGGTGGTAAAACATTTGGTGGATCATTCTCTGGTGGGAGTTTGATGGAGTTTGTCACAATAGTGGTTTATGTCTCCAGGTAGGAGATTGTTGGGAATGGAGTCAAAACCATGGAGAAGGTCAAAACCGTGGAAGAGCGGCGAGTCGAAACCGGGACGGAGCAGAAAGGTGAAGATCCGGCCAGACCTGTTGCAAGACCCGACCGGACCATCAGAAGATCTGGCCGGACCAATAGAAGGACCCGACCGGACCAAAAGGTTGAGTGAAAGTAGGAGTTTTGCGTACATGTGGTGTTAACCTTGGAAACAAGGGAATAGTCTCCTTTCATTATATGGAGTTGATGACGTGTGTGGGTCATTGCTTAGGAATTAGTTTCCTAAACTAATTATACTCCTTCCGTCTCTGCTGCTCCGGGTAATTAGTTTTGATTAGGATTAGGTTTTAATATCCTTGTAAATATGTTGTGACTACTACCATAATATGTAGTACTTACGTTGTGTAGGAGAAAATTATGATACCAAAAGCGAGCCACAAAATAGTGTATAGGAGGGGGCCGGGGGCCTAGGAGAGCCATGGGGGGAGATCCTACAACCCGACCATGATCGTGTTGTTTGTGTGTTCTTGGGGAGGGGAGATAATATATGCGGTGAAATTGTTATTGGAGAGTAGTCATGCTAGATCTTAGTGAGTGCATGTGTAAATTGTAACAATTGACGTATTATTATAATGATATTCTGGCTAAGAGCCCCCAGATGTAGTCATGTGTTGATGAACTGGGTTATCAAACATCGGTGTTATTTGTTCATTCATATTATTATTCATATGTTGAATTATTTTCTCCATATTGACGACTGCTAGTATGGGCTAGTGGATGAGGAGATCCCCCCAAATCCCACAAAATGATCTTCACACTTTTTCGGCCGTTACTACGAATGAAATTTGAGCAATAATTTTAGGTTGATTTAACTATCCTAATGAAAATCTAAAACTTGTTATTGATAGTATTGTTGATGGTGTATCAATAACTAGTTTTCGGTTTTCATTATTATAGTTAAATGAACCTAAAATTATTGCTCAAAGTCCATTTGTAGTAACGGCCGAAAAAATGTGAAATTGTAGATACCCCGGGAAAACCACGACTTGGCTAGAGTGGTGAATTATCCTAAGATGTCTAACTGATTTTAGATTGTAGAGTCGTCACCTATGTTATTAAGGGAACATAAGAAAAACCTAAAGAAATAGCCTAAATTTGTATACAAAACCAGAGATTCGGGAAGAGAAGGGTTCGGGGGTTAGGTGACGGAGTGGGAAGTACTTAAACACCCACTCCGCCCCACTTACGCGGGTCTTGCTACTATTGGTGTTCTAATGCTAAATGTCCTTATTTTAATATGAGAAAAGTGCTAACAATTATAATGTAAAGAAAAGAGGAATTACAAAAGAGAAATAAAAGAAACTTGTTTTATTGATTAATTCATGCTAAAGATTACATGTCAAACAATTACATTAAGAAATGATTGATAAATTAAAATGGAGTTTAGAATGTTGGAATGTAACCTTGACCAAACTTCAATAGTGAAGTGGCCTTTTGGTTGTATTCCTTTTTATGGAGATTGCATACACATTAGAAGAGATGAAAGATGAAGAAAACAAATAAAGAGTTTTGATAAAGAGAAATAAAAGAGTTTAGAAGGAGAAAGTGGGCATTGTACCTTGTGCTTGAATGGGAAAGAACCAATTTGTCTATAGTAACTACTCTTGAAAATGAACTTTTTAGTTTTTAGAGAGTTTTTGAGTCAAGAATCCTTCCTCCTTTCCATGGTGGAATGAAGAGGTATTTATAGGTGTAGGGAGAGTGTTTGTGGTCACAAAGATGGCCTCTCCCCGGATCAAGCCAAGGCATAATGGTTTTGGGGGTTACAAATTAGAAAATGAGGAAAATTCGGTAAAATCTGGGATTCTGAAGGTGGGAAGCGCGCACGTCCCACTCCCCCTATGGGAGGCGCACGCCTCTCACAAAGGAGGGTAAAGGCACGCTCGTCCCATCTTCAGAAAATCCATATTTTAGCCCAAAAGTTAACCCCGTTATGCAGTTAAGCCCCAAAACTAACGAAATTAGTCAGAAACTTAACGAACACCTCGAAAGTCAACAAAAACACAGTAAACAAAGACTCAAGGTTGGCTTTGTCACTTAGTCAAGTCCAAAACTAACGTAGTAAGTCAGGAACTAAACGGAAAGTAACGAAAGTTAACGAAAAGTAACAAAACTTAACAGAAAGAGGAAGACAGAGAATGTGTATGCAATCGGGACATGAGAGGTCCAAGGCGGGGTGTCTACAGAGCCCCTCGGCGACGTGGATTGCAAAGCAAAACGCGTCGACTAAATAAAGACAACCGCCGAGGACATCGACAAAAGAAAATAAAAACTCGATAAAAGGACGGAATTATTGAAATTACGAAGGATAGAAATGCGCTCCCTGTGTGAGCGACTTTTGCTGATAGAGGACTGGCGGGATCCGAGAATCCGTTTGCCACTGGCGGGATCCGATAATCCGTCTGCCGCTGGTGGGATTCGAGAATCCGTCTGCCGATTTAAAGTCTGTATAGAGGACCTGGCGGGATCCGAGAATCCGTCTGCCGATTTAAAGTCTGTATAGAGGACTGGCGGGATCCGAGAATCCGTCTGCCGCATCTGTTGTGTGCTTGTACCTGTTATGTGTGTGATGTGATTTGTAGAAAGTGTGAATGATGTTCATACCTTCACTTACCATGGCCGCTTGATTCGGGATGGATTTCTGATGCCGTGGCTTTGATGAAGGATGTCGACACTTTTGATGAAGATGAGTCGCTTGTACTTTTAATGGAGTGTCAGTGAGATGACATTTGGGATGATGGGTTGGTCGTGCCAAAAGGCTGCCTACGTATCCCTTAAAGAGAATCAGACCAGCGTAGTTCAAGGATGATGGAGAACGCTGGGGAAGAAGCTAGGAGCAAAGACAAATGAAGCACATACTTTTTTACACAAGGAGAAAACAAAGTTTATTTACAAGAAAAATAAAAATAAAAATCTATTTTTTTTTAAGTTCGTGGGTGAACCATTTTAACTATTGTGTGTTTGTAAATCCAACCCAAGATCAAGTCATGTTCAGTCGAAATCCGGCTCGTCTTGCTTGATTTCTGTTGCTGTCGCCGTTGTGCCCAACGAAGATGGATGTCTAGCCCCAAGAGATTTGATGCAATCCGAAATACAAAAGCAACTCAAAGATCCTCTCGGATTCTCTTCAAGACCCGTCCGGAACAGGTTCAGCTCGGCGAGCAAGGTTGTTGCCTCGACCGTGCAGCTCGGCCGCTCCAGGTTGTTGACTCGGCCGTGCAGAAAAGGTTTTGAAGGATGAGGCTTACGCAAGGAATTGCACGATCGTGCCAGACACAACGCACGGTCGTGCCCGGCAATGTCAGAAACATGTTTTTCCGTTTTATTCCAATTTTTGGTTTTAAAAACAATTCCTTAATTATTTTTGTTTTTGATTTCCTTCTTAGAATAGGATTTTATTATTATTCTAGTATAAGTATTCTTTGTAGTCTTTTATTTTGGACAAGTTGATTATTATTATTCAAGAATTGCTTTGCAATTATCTCTTCATCATTAACCTCCTTTATTTCTTGTTCAAGAATTTCTTTGAAATTCTTCTTAGGAATTTTAATTCCTTGCAGATTAATTGAGTTTGATCAATTAATAGTTACTATTCCGCTGCGTCTTTACATCAGTTGGTATAAAAAAAGGACGATCCTTGGACGATGACTACCGATGAAGGAAACAACGAGGGCATTCAAGCCGCCATTGCTAAACTCCATGCTTTGACGCGTCGTTTGGAGCAACAATCAATACAACAAGATAAGCTTTTGACGACGGTTAGGCGATTAGCAGTTGATGGTAGAGATGTCAACCCCGTAAACTGAAACGGCGCGCATGAGGAAGATCTCCGTCACGTTGATCCGTACGGTAGGGTTAATTATAATACTCATGATGAGGGGGTCATGGGAGCACCCCCACGCCGTACGATTCAGGCAAATATTCCATCCTTTAATGGAGAAAAATACGGTGTACACGCCATTCGTGATTCTTACAACAACAACAATCGTTTGGATCATGCTAGATTCATGGTTGAGTATGCTCAATACATGCAAACCTCCGTACCTATATTTTCTGACCTATGGGTTACTCAAGAAATTTGGTGGACTAAGCAGGTTCGTGAATTGGAAGCACCGTTCGCTTTGATTAAAGATGTCCAAGGGGATACGGTTCATACTAATTTTTCCATGGGTGGAGAGATTGCTCCAAAATCGAAATCCGATGAACCACTTTTTGAAGTGGTAGTGGACGAAGAACGTGTGCACGAGTCCTTGGAACTGCTTTCAGAGGAGCCACTTTTTGATGTGGTAATGCCGGTAGATTGTATGGATCCGTGTTTGGAGGAGTTGTACTTGACGCACGATGAAGGCAGAAACATGACGATCCCTAGCCAAGCACAGCCTTAACCGCAATCAACCGAGTTCTCCCAGGAACCCGCACTGATCTGCCCGGACCTTGGGATAGATCCTCCCGCACCCAGGCCTGTGGTCCGCCCGGACCCAGTTCATGACCCGCCCGGACCAGGAATGTTTTGGTCACAGCAAGTCAACTCCTTGCCTAAACCAAAGTATGTTTTGACAGAAAATTTTAAAGTAAGTGTTGATGGAAGCTTGTCCTATTTCCTACCTTGTGCGGGAGTGGAAGATTTCTTGAGGATCAGGAAGGCTACGACAAATGATTTACACTTCTATCCGGTTCATATCCGTTTGCCCGAGGTTGTACATCGGGATCCTGTTTGTGCCATGTATTTGTTCCGTTGGGTTGTGACAATCCCAATTTTTTCATGGCCGTCAAACATTAATGATGTTTCTTTATTCAAAATATCTTTTCAAATGGAGCGGCACTTTTCAAACATCGGCGATGAACTCGGGACGAGTTCTTTTTAAGAGGGAGTGTATTATGCAATCCGAAATACAAAAGCAACTCAAAGATCCTCCCAGATTCTCTTCAAGACCCACCTAGAACAGGTTCAGCTCGGCCGCGCAAGGTTGTTGCCTCGACCGTGCAGCTCGGCCGCTCCAGATTGTTGACTCGGCCGTGCAGAAAAGGTTTTGAAGGACGAGGCTTACGCAAGGAATTGCACGATCGTGCCAGACACAATGCACGGTCGTGCCCGGCAATGTCAGAAACGTGTTTTTCCGTTTTATTCCAGTTTCTGGTTTTAAAAACAATTCCTTAATTATTTTTGTTTTTGATTTCCTTGGAATAGGATTTTATTATTATTCTAGTATAAGTATTCTTTGTAGTCTTTTATTTTGGACAAGTTGATTATTATTATTCAAGAATTGCTTTGCAATTATCTCTTAATCTTTAACCTCTATTTCTTGTTCAAGAATTTCTTTGAAATTCTTCTTGGGAATTTTAATTCCTTGCAGATTAATTGATTTCGATCAATTAATAGTTACTATTCCGCTGCGTTTTACATCAAGATTTGTCGATTATGGGGCTTCAAGAGACTTTCGATGCCGAGATACCGAGGGGTTGCTGATTGTAAAGCCACTAGAACGCCTTCGATACCCAACTTTGAGTGACTTGCATAGCCATTCAAATAAATCGCCTTTTGTTGTTGACGTGAGTAAGCCCCAGGAGAAGATTATTGATACCAAGCTTTGAGAGATTGCCAAGGCCCAAATGTCAATGACTTGTTGTTTGCGAGCTTCAAGATGGTGGAATGTGAAGACCTTTCGATGTAAAGCCCCAAATTATCTTGGAATCGGCTCGGCATTATATTGAGAGCGGATGATAGAGATCTCCTTCTTACTCTTACTGGGGAGACGGATGGCCTCGTTGTGGTCGGTACCCAAATGCAGTAATGTCTTGGTGTTGTCGAGGTCGCGAATGATAAGCTCTTGGTGTGATAAGGTCCCCAAATGGGTATGCTTGCTTGAGTCTTCTTGAGTTGAAATAAAGACGGATCTTCGGATGCAACTAGTGCTTGAGGCTCAAGAGCCACACTTTTTGCTTTTGATCTTGGAGAAGGGAGTGCTGAATTGCAGAAACATTGGGATTGACCAAGGCATTTCCCGCTATAACCCTAGAGTTTAGCATATTGAATCTTTTTCAAGAATCATCAAATTCATTCATAACATCGGAGTCCTCCTTTCAAACCAAAAGACCTTTGACGTGAATTACCAAGAGACCCTTGAAGCTTGCTTGGTTCCATGAGGACTATTCCCCACATTGAATTGCTCGGGTATCATCCCCCAAAAAGATTGTCGATTGCGAAGCCTCAATATTGCCCTTTGCTTGGATTACTGTAACGCCGTAGCCTAAAAGATTGTAGATTGCGAAGCCCCTTGAGACCTTTAGTGCCAAAACTGAGGATGCTTCCATTGTTGCATATGACTTTGCTAGGGCCATTGTTGGGAGATAACGTGAATTGATTCTCGCTGAGGGAGCCTTTCAGACTTGATTGTAGCCTCTAGTGTGCCACCATTGATTGCAAGTAGAACGAGAAAAGCATATCATTGATTGGAGGAACAGGCACGAGCACACATGACAAGAAGGCTTTTTGTCATTCCTTTTGAGAGACTTTGAGGATAGTCTCACACATCTTTCTTGAGCGTAGTCCCCAGGGCTCATTATTTGTCAAATGAAGCAAAAGAAGCTCTCGTTCTTGAGTCACATAGCCCCTAGGGCGTCATCATTTGTCGATCAAAGCAAGAGACTCATCCTCATGTGGGGGAACAAACATAAGAGGACATGGCAAGAGCTACTCCATTCTCGGGAAGCCTTTCGACATACTGCAGGGGCACATGCTTAGAGAAACTTGAAAACTGAGTCACACGTTGTTGCCATTCGCTGCCCAAACCAATTGAATCACTGGGGACTATTTGTGCAACCTCGTACCCTTCAATGATGGGTTCATTCTCGGATGGATCTCGGTTACCATGGGGCTTCTTTCACATGAACCCGACAATGCATATTGCAAGAATAACTTTTCTTATGCCAATAACCCAAAACGACCTTTGATTGTGCCGTATCTTGTCGAGCCTTTTGCAATTCTGAAGTTGACTCGATGGGGAATTGACTTGCTGGAGAGATTCAATGTAGAACTTGTCTTCTTTAGAGGCCGGGGATCTCCATTTCTCTTTCCCTTCTCTCTGTCTCTCTCTCATTTTTTTTATGACGCACCCTGTTTTTTGCCTAGACCGCCCTTTCGGGTTTTCAATCTAGCGGGCATCTCTTTTGCGTTTTCATCATTTTTTTTATTTTTTTTGACTCAATTGATGAAGAAGTGTGCATTGACTCTAGCTAAGGATGAGAGACGTGATTTTGCGGTGGAGACGTTTTGTCACTAATGATGAGTGACATTGACTTGACTAGGGAAGTAGCCCCTAGTATGTATTTTTATTTATTGAATGACTCACGAAGGCAAGTAAGTCATTAAGAGAGAAGAGAAAGAAAGCCACAATTCGATTGCAAGAAACTGAGAGTATCCCTGAAAGATAAAAAGCCCCTAGACTCGATAAGGAATGTAAAGCGATTCCAATTCTAAGAAAGTTGTTCAATCTTGAGGTGATTAATTCATTGGCAAATGACTTGTACAAAGATGTCTTGACAAGTTCGAGATGAAGGCCGATCACCATAACGCACTAGGGCTAAACATATCTTCTTTCTTGCATGAGACCGGACGCGCAGGTTGCCTACGTTCCTCCAGTGTAGAGGCCCAGGTCACCGTAGTTCTTGTAAATGCTCCATTCTCCGTGATGGTTGATTCGTCCTTCGTTGGTGGATGGATGATCTTGATCTTGTACTTCTTTGATTGAGGGGGATTTTTTTTTTTTTTGTGCTCCAATTTTTGCTTAGGTTGTTTTGAAGAGTCAACCTAGTGAGTTCTTTTTTTTTTTTTTTTTTTTTAATCCCCCTTTGCTTGATTTTTCTCCATGGTTGTAGTTCCACCTTGCTTGATGTCTTGGATTTGTCGTTGATGCCTTCGTCACGATGTTTAGCCCCTAGGCGTTCAAGTGATGGCCTTCGTTCTAAAACTTGTTTAGACATTTTTTCATCATTTTGCCAAGAATTAAATTGAACAACTTGGAAGAGTGTATGAGGACAAGAACGACTTTTATTTGATGACTCAAAATTTGACATGGGACAAGAGAAAACATTAATGCACACTTAAGAGGACAGTTGACTTTTTTTGTTTTTTTTAAAAATCCTATTTCTAGGTAGAGAAAGAGAAACGGAGATTGTTGTCGTTGTCCATGTCGTTGTAGTCCTTCTTGTTGAAGCCCCTAAGTCATTCCTTGTTTCACGGTTGCTCTTCACCCACGGTAAATTCCCCATTGTCGATCAAATCTTGGATGATGTTTTGGAGAGCGAAGCACCCTTCGGTAGTGTGGCCGCTATGCTTGTGGTAGTTGCACCATTTATCATGTGCATGATTCTTTTGTATCATCTTCGGCTTGTACCCTTCCAAAGGCTTAACCTTTCCACTCGTCACCAAAGTTTCAAATGCTTCGGTTTGGGTTACTCCTAGGAGAGGAGTGAAAATTCGGTTGTTGGCGGTACTTTTGTGGCTTTTGGGGGACGGGCCACTTGAGCATGTTTTATCATTGAACTTTGACTTGTTGTCGGTGAGCTCTTGCAAATGGGCCTTGAGTTCGGAAACCTCTTCTTCGCAAATCCTTTTCTCATGATCAAAACGGGCCTTGAGCTCGGAAACTTCTTCCTCGTGAATTCTTTTCTTAAGAGCAAAATGGGCTTGCCACAAATCATCCTTACGGCGGGCATCGTCGACAAGTCTATCCATTTGTTCCCCCATGGCTCTTATAATGTTGAAAAGCCTTTCGTTGGGCACAGAAATATTCTCACCATTGCTGTTGTTGCCGTTGAAAGCCATTGGACCTATTGAAAGAACACGGTTGATCTTAGGATGGCCCGCAAACACCTTTTGAGTAAAATAATTTCACCCACAAACAAGAAAAGAACTCAACCACATAGAGAAAATAACTTTTTTTTTTTTTTTTCAAAAGTCGGAAGGACGGAGTCCTTTTTGGGGTTTCTAGAAAAATAGTGGAATCGTCACACTAGTATATAGACCTTCTCTCGGTCTCATATACTCATCGGATTCCACCACGCTTGTGATACCTACATGTGACGGGATTAAACTAAATTAATGTCATAAAGCATACATGCGGAGACGGAGTTTTATTTCGTCCATAATAACCACTTGGGGACGGAGTTTTATTTCGTCCATTATAACCACTTGTTTCTTTTAGAAACGGCATGTATGATTTAATGACTTTAGTTTAGGGAAATCTCGACACACGAAAACCGACTTGGTCACGGAGTGTTAGAACCTAGACTAAAATTGTGTTGGCTTGTGCTCGGCAAAAGAGAGGTTTAAAGGTCACCCCCGGCATGTAGTCGTGAACTACGCCACAGGTTGAGGTTTACCGCTTCGAGAGAGTTAAGGTCGGGTGGAGCTTGAAACTCTCTAGGACGGGCCTCGGCGGGTTTGGGGTTACGAACTTTGTGCGACTCAATTGTGAGCAATTCATAAGAATATGTGTATGTAGTGTGAGTTCAAGCCAAGTGACAAAAATTATTATTGTTTATTTTTTTATTTTTTTTTAAACAAAAGAAGAGCAAATAATCACATATTTACAACTTTCGAATCACCCGTGTGACCGATAAAATAAACAGAAAGAAAAAAAGTTATGTGCAGGCCCGGTGCCCACACATTGTCAAAACTGTTCTGTTCTGGAAATGCGCCCAGAAGCGCGCGCATTGGGCTATCTACTCGGGAGGCGCGCGGGTTAGAGGAAGAGGGGAAGAGGCGCCCGCTTCTGGGTGAAAACCTGCAAACTCATGGGTTGAAGGGACTGCCTTGACCCTAAATAATAAAACTTTCCCTTGCAGTAATTGTTAGCACAGAAACATGAAATGGAAGGACAAGAAGGAAGGCGGGCGATTCTGGTAATTGGGGTCGGACGGGCGCGCTTTAGGCCAAGAAGGCCAGAGGCGCGCGCTTCCAACCATTTTTACCAGAATACCCGGAAAACAGAATAAAAGAACACCAAAAGCAGAAACGCAAGTTTAACCCTCTATGTAATCCCCAGCGGAGTCGCCACTGTAGATACCCCGGGAAAACCACGACTTGGCTAGAGCGGTGAATTATCCTAGGATGTCTAACTGATTTTAGATTGTAGAGTCGCCACCAATGTTATTAAGGGAACATAAGAAAAACCTAAAGAAATAGCCTAAATTTATATACAAAACCAGAGATTCGGGAAGAGAATGGTTCGGGGGTTAGGTGACGGAGTGGGAAGTACTTAAACACCCACTCCGCCCCGCTTACGCGGGTCTTGCTACTATTGGTGTTCTAATGCTAAATGTCCTTATTTTAATATGAGAAAAGTGCTAACAATTATAATGTAAAGAAAAGGGGAATTACAAAAGAGAAATAAAAGAAACTTGTTTTATTTATTATTCATGCTAAAGATTACATGTCAAACAATTACATTAAGAAATGATTGATAAATTAAAATGGAGTTTAGAATGTTGGAATGTAACCTTGACCAAACATCAATAGTGAAGTGGCCTCTTGGTTGTATTCCTTTTTATGGAGATTGCATACACATTAGAAGAGATGAAAGATGAAGAAAGCAAATAAAGAGTTTTGATAAAGAGAAATAAAAGAGTTTAGAAGGAGAAAGTAGGCCTTATACCTTGTGCTTGAATGGGGAAGAACCAATTTGTCTATAGTAACCACTCTTGAAAATGAACTTTTTAGTTTTTAGAGAGATTTTGAGTCAAGAATCCTTCCTCCTTTCCATGGTGGAATGAAGAGGTATTTATAGGTCTAGGGAGAGTGTTTGTGGTCACAAAGATGGCCTCTCCCCGGATCAAGCCAAGGCATAATGGTTTTGGGGGTTACAAATCAGAAAATGAGGAAAATTTGGCAAAATCTGGGATTCTGAAGGTGGGAAGCGCGCACGTCCCCCCCCCCCTCCCTATGTGAGGCGCACGCCTCTCACAAAGGAGCGCAAAGGCGCGCTCGTCCCATCTTTAGAAAGTCCATATTTTAGCCCAAAAGTTAACCCCGTTATGCAGTTAAGCCCCGAAACTAACGAAATTAGTCAGAAACTTAACGAACACCTCGAAAGTCAACAAAAACACAGTAAACAAAGACTCAAGGTTGGCTTTGTCACTTAGTCAAGTCCAAAACTAACGGAGTAAGTCAGGAACTTAACGGAAAGTAACGAAAGTTAACGAAAAGTAACAAAACTTAACAGAAAGAGGAAGACAGAGAATGTGTATGCAATCGGGATATGAGAGGTCCAAGGCGGGGTGTCTATAGAAATCATTTTGAGACGGAGGGTGTATTATTTTATATTTTTGCGGGGTGTGGAGAATCATTAACATGGTCAAATATTAGTACAATCTATAAATCAGATGTCCTGGACAATGTCAGCTACTAGATCTCCTAAGAAAATGATGCGACAATTGTACTATTTTCTACTCCCTCTATCCCAAACTGAGTGGCTCTTCGTAGGTTTTCGCGAAAACTAAGGAAGTTGACTTTTTGGCTATTTTGGTACATATACATGAATGTCATTAGTGTCCACACCAAATTATTTCAGGTGCACATTGGGACATTATAGTTAGCAAAGGTGAATGTAGTAACTCCATAACAAGGGAATCTAATTTTAAGATGAATCTCTTTCAAAAACAACGATGCTTAATTTTGGGCGAAGGGAATATTTTGTTGGCATCCAAGATATAAGGATTTTTCTCATCGTTCTGAGTTCAAGTAGGTTCACCACTCTTTAAGATATAAATCCATGTCTTTTATTTTTGTGATTTGGAGTTTGACTAACCTTCTCAAAGAACTTCTGGCATTTGCTTTTTCGTCCTAAAATCCAAAAATTATCATTGATAAAGGAAAGTAGAGTAGGCTCTACTCGTTCAGTTTATTTTTAAAAAGCAATGGACGCTGTTGGCTTAGTGCCACAATTTTCATGAGTTAGGTTTGTAATTCATTGAAACCAGTATTTTGTTCGTTACTGAAAGGCCAAGTATGCACAGATGAGTTTATATGTGTAGAAAAAGAAATAGAACCAGAGTGAGACAATTACGACTGGTTTTCAGTTTTGTTTTTGTCATTTCATGTACTCGTCCCTCCGTCTCATAATAAATGACCCAGTTGACTTGTCAAACTTTATAAGGAATGTGCTTTACTTGGTTGTACATTGCTTGTACCATGGTAAAATTGCACTAACACTTATTTCGGGATGAACCAAAAAGAAAGTGTGACATTTATTACTATGGGACGGTGGGAGTATTAGTTAGCCTTCAATCAGTCTTCTGTATAAATTCCACATCAAACATAACGATTACCCTCCTTCTGAAAATGATTGTCCCATTTGACGAATCAAACTTGTCATGTTAATATTTTAGTTTGACTATTGATTGTTCCCTTTGTTGTTAATAAATTGTAAGTTATTGACTACCGGTTGTTACTATAAACAATTCCAGTTTATCTTCTGAGCCAAAATTACATGTATATATCTGCAGATGATAGAAGGAAGCTAACTCGGTCCTCACATATTCGCTCGCGCATACCGTATAGTCTTCTGAGCCAAAATTACAAATATCCATGTTAGCCGGAATCCCTCTGAAGATAGAAAAAACGGTATAGTCTTGCTTTTTGAGTGAAGTTCCTCCTATGCAATAAAATCTGGGCCCATAATCTGCATGTGCAAGTATTTTTAGTGTGTGTTAATATCTTCGAACCTGCTTTTCCGTTTTCTTTTTCCTTTTCGCTACTGCAACTTGAACTCTCTTTTTATCTGCTGTCTTGTGAGTTGTGAGGCATAATCTTACTCTGTTATTCTGAATCACCAGTAGTTTTTTTTTTTTTTCTTTAGACTATCTGTAATTGCTTTACTGTAATCTTTGAGTATGTCGGCCAGAATTTTCTGTCTCAGTGATCGATCAAGCTCAAGTAACGAAAGCTTTATAAGCCATGAGCCATCATTTCGGGTTTGAACCATCCGGTGGGGCCCCATTTTGGGGTCAAATGCATCCAGTTTTGAGAGGATTACACTAATACTTTTCCTTAATCCTCGTGTCATTTTACAAAATCTATTTCAAGTGAGACGGAAGGAGTATATTAGTTAGTAAAAAAAAAAAAAAACCAATTTAACTACTCAGTCACATATACTCTCTCTGTTCCACTCAAATTAAGACAAATTTCCATTTTTGGTATCCTATTCAAATTAGGACAACCCAAAAGTGGAAGTGTTTTATTTAATGAGACTCGTATTCACACTCAGAACAATTTTTCACTCATTATTCTCTACCCCACTTTCTCTTTCATACTTCACTTTCCATAGTTACAACACCCACTCCACTAACACTTTTTCCTTAATCCTCGTATTCAACCTCAAAATCCTAATAAAAGTAGGAAGGAGGGAGTAAGTATTTCACAAATAAGGAAAACACAATTCTCTAAAAAGACTACCTATCAGGCTATCATCATATTCTCTTTCTAGAGCTGAATCCAAACAGACTTTACTATGGCTAGAGTTGTAGAAATAACATGGTCTGCATTAACGCTTGACTCAAGATTCTTGAGTAATGCCTGACTTTCGCAGGTACGCCTAATCTCTTATGTTTCATTTAATTACTACAACCGTGTGTTAAACGCATCAACAACTAAATTTGTTAATTTAAAAAATAAAGAAATTACACGTCTTTGAGTTATGGATTTATACCACTAAACGATATAATCTCAGTTTAATATTACAACTTTAAATACCCATGTCAAAGATGTAAATTTCCAACAATCCCCCACAAATCCACAGTGAAAAGACGAGTAAAGACTGTCAATGAGTAAACTACCAAAATGACCCGCGTACTAACAACTTTTTACATATTTACCTGCGTACTAAAGAAACAACCAATCTAACTTGCGTACTATAGACAAAATAACCAAAATAACCAAAATCGTTAAAAAAGTTAATAAAATTTGATGAGCGTTAGTTTTCTAACGAATATTACTTTCATAATTTTTAAATTGCCCCATAAAAACAAACCTTAATTGAGGGGTTAAATAGAAAATTCTTGTACCCAAATATAAAAACCAAAACCTAAATTAATCTAACTCAGTCGTTCCTCTTTCCCTTGCCGTCATCTCCACCGGCCACACACTCCTCAAATTCTTCCTTTCCTTCATCTTCTCCGGCAATCCCCTACGACCCCACCCCCTGCCATCTCTTCCTTCTCCCCTTCTTTCCTCCACCAACACTCCTTCCCGCACCTGCTGTCTCCGTCACAACCACAAGCATCATCTCTCCACGGCAAGTACCATCTATGGGTTTGTGCTTGTGTCCTACAAACCGTTCTTCCACCGCTAGTATGACCCCCGACATCTCCGATTCTCCGCCCTCTTTCAGGTACTCTCTCAGGGCCTTCTCTCGCACTGTCTCTTCCTTTCACCGAAAGCACCGGCTTTGTGTTCGTGTGTTTGTCCAGAAATTGGCAAATCTAGAAATATCTACATTGCAAGAGATCTGGGTTTTTGTGGTGCAAATCTGGGTTTTTTTTTTGGCTAAATTGAGAAACTGTGTTTTTCATTTTTCTCTTCTTCTTGTTTGTGGGTAGATCTGGAGGTAAACTGGTAGAAGATCTGAGGATGAACATGGCAATAGATTTTCAAACTTTCCAACAAGAAATGGTGTTTGTTTTATTTGTATATGTGACTTTTCTCTCAAAGTTTAGCCTGTTATATCTTGTAATTTGATAATCAATTTCGTTTTATAGAATTTTTGATGTCTAATTGGTGGCGGTTGTGGCTGCCGCTGCGATGGCAGCGGTGGTGGTGATGGTTTTGGGACAGAGGAAGTAATGGATATTGAATTTTGTTGAACATAAAATAGTATTGTTGAAATCAGATTTAAATATTATAATTGTGAGCAATATTACATGTTTTTTATGACATATTTTAGATCATAGATTTTGGATTTAATTATTAAGAAATAGATTTTTTTCAACTGTATATTTCTATCATTTTTCTTGAAAAATTATTAAATACTAATTTTATTATAAATCTGAAATAAAAAATCCAAAACATAGTTATTAAAATTTGTAGTTAATTGTTTCAAAAAGAAAAGGTTTGTAGTTATGGGGGCAATTTGAAAATTATGATAGTAACATTTGTTATAAAACTAACGTTCGTTAAATTTCATTAACTATTTTAACGATTTTGGTTATTTTGTCTATAGTACGCAAGTTAGATCGGTTGTTTCGTTAGTACGCAGGTAAATATGTAAAAAGTTGTTAGTACGCGTGTCATTTTGGTAGTTTACTCGACTATCAATTGTCATGCTTTCGTTAGATGGTGCTTCCAAGCTTGAACCCTTACCTAGTCAGTCAACTTATGCCCCCATAGAATCTAGGTGAACGGGTGTCTTGAACCTGATTCTTGAATATGAGGGTGTCCGTTGGTAACAACACGACAAAAGGCTATGACAGCAGCCTCTATCATTATAATTTGACGCGTATAAGCCATACGTCCAGATCCTTTGTCAAGAGTGCTTTCAAGGAATAACCTTTTTTCCTCTAATTGCGGCCAACAATAACACTCACTTAGTTGAGCCTCTCTGAAGATGTACCGCTAGCATCTTGTCTAAAAGACTTGATCCCATTCAGAGTCTAAAAACTCTTACTATATTTGCAGTAAATAGCACCTTTCAGGTTATTCAGGGGACAGACTCAGACATTAAGAATGTCAATTTGTTTTAGGTGCTCGATCCACCCCACAACTTGTTATTACCACATTGAACCTTCTTCGTGAGATCTCCATTCAGATAGGTTGGGTTGCTACTGCGTATGAATCAGACGGGGTTCAGTCACATCCTCAACCTGAATTTTTGAATAAGAACTAGTTTAAGTTCTAATTCAAGTTCTTTATTTTAAAGGTTAGTTGTGTTTTCTTTGGTGCCATCATAATCAACAACTATCACCTTTCTAGACACATGATCCATTATAGATTTCAATCTAACTTGGATGTGTTTATTTAAATTTTCTTATTATTGTAGTACTTCAAAACTTAGACATAATGTCAAAGAATTGCTAATAATAGATTTAGTTGATCATGGAGAAATACAGACTTTTAGTCACATTAATACATTAAACTTTATTCTACTAACAAGTACATATAATAAGCAGCTCAACGAAATGAGCAATAATTCAATAAAACATACCTCTAAATCATGGCCAGTCGCCTAAGGTAACTATAAACAAATTTATTCATTAATGATTACCAAAACCATTAAACAAATCAACTTATATTGAGATTAACTCAACATGAAGCATAAGGAAAACGATTCCCTTACAAGTATTTTATATACTTAAATAAGAGCTCCACCACAAACTCTACTCGGTCAATAAGTGTATCAACATAATTTGGTAAATATAGAGATTTCTATAAACAACTAAATTTCCCAAATACACCAAATTGTCAATATCTGAGAATATCATACTTCTTATAATTCACATTTTTGTAGAAAATTAATAACAGAACAAATAACCTTATAATGATTCTAATTTTCTCAAGTATACTTTTAGTATAACTAATTTAGAGAAAACTTTACCACCTCAATTGATCAGTTTGAAGTCAAGAATCTCATTAAAAGCTTTCATCCATTATTTCAAACTTACTACTCAAGAATGACGTGTAACCATTAATGTAGCTCAATTAATTTCAACTAAATGAATACATTCATGGCATAGACAATACACGTATCAACTAGTAATTTTTCAATAGACCCAATACTCAAAATTCATACATACTAAGCCGACATGAAATAACCATATCAATTATTTCATCACATGTGTAAGGGTTTTGTTAAAGTATATTAAGTGACTTTAACAATTCAGCAAATCACTTGTTACTATTGATTACAATCTTACTTGATTAATCCGTATATATATTTATTTATTCTTTCATATACAATGAAAGACATATAGCATCCATGTAATTGATTTCCAAATCATATAATCAATCATATAAAATTTGCAATCAATAGTGACTCAAGAGTAGAGATAATATATCTTACGTTTTGCTAGAACCCTTTCACAACCAAACTAGTCTTAAACAAATCATGATTACTTTAATATCTTAACTAATCATAGTGTCTCTCAACAATCCATTCGTAAGCAATTAGGAGTGAACTAAACTAATTTACATTCTTCATAAAGAGACAATATAAATTGTCTTGCTCTTAAAACATCCTTGAACATTAAAGGTAACACTTGATAGTAGCTTGAAAGTAATTATATTACTTTCTACTATCCTTAGCAATCTTAAGTTCCATATTTCTCCTAAATTCGAATAACTTCTGCAAAGTTAGAAATACATAGGATTACCCCCACATTTGTTATCCTTTCTATACGATTAGTATAAGAATCAAATGTGAGAGTGAAGTCTACATCACCTCTAATTATATGGGAATAACATCTTGACAAAACGTAACATAGAAAAAAAACTCAAAAGCTTGTCAATGTGCCAAAGATTTCTGAATTGAAGATCTTAAGCATCATGGTGTCACATATCCTAATAGAATAATAGGAGTGTTTCTTACATTTTAGCTTTCACTCTTTTAATGTGAAGTACGTACTTGTTAAAGCTACCCCCGCATTTCAAAAGATATTCAAGCTAAAATATCACTTTACAAAATTTTGATTGCTACCACTCAAATACTTAATATTACTTTTTCAGAATTAGGTAAACCGAATTCAAAGTTTATCTCTACGTATTACTTTGATAATTTCAAACGCTATATATCTTTTAGGACTTTTAATTTTCTCATGCATTATCCCCTAATAATTTAGAGTACTAAGTGTTGAGTGTGACTCTCAATTTGGACTCGATTTGAATTGGTCTTGCAACAAAGAAGAAGATGGATGTCCGGAAGGTTGGGCGACCGCACATAGGGGATTGGGCGGCCGCACAAAAAATCCTCTTCAAGGCCAGAATCGTTCCAGCTTACTTGGGCGACCGCACAAGAGGTTTTGGGCGGCCGCACATGGTGACGGGACTGGGTTTCCAAATACAAAAAGGAAACAGATTTTTGACGGGTTTTGGACTCCTATTCTTCTAGGGTTGGGTTTATATCTTGTGTATATAAACAAGCCTCCAGACCTATTCTTGTGACCTAGAGTGACTTTGTATAGATCCTTGAGAGAGATTGATAGAAAAGCTAGGTTATTCACTATTGTGAAAGATAGTGAGATTGTGTGAAAGGTTTTCACCTTGATTCTCCTTGTACTCTTCTTGATTATAGTGAATTGATTCTCCGTCGCCCGTGGATGTAGCCAAGTTGGTGAACCACGTAAAATCTCTTGTGTTCATCTATTTTTCAATTTTGTTCCGTTCTTGATGTTTTGTTATTTTGTGCTTTCATCTTTATCAATCAAGCAATTGTGTTTGGCCTTAAAATCCTAACACTAAGCAAAGTCTTTCTATTTACTGAGTCAATTATCATGTAAGAACCTAGTGAGCGGTCATGCTTAGCTTAGTTCATGTTTACTTTCTTTTGTACTTTGCATCATTCTTGCATGTCATTTAGGTAGCATTTTTATTTGTTACTATTTGACGTGTTTATGATTTGGGTATATCATTTTTTGTGTTTTATATACCTTTGAAATATGCGAAATAGCACAAAAGAAGATAAAATTCAGTCAAATTCATCACTTTTGGCGGCTTGACTAGTCTGCACTAAAATGGGCATAACTTCGTGTAATAAATTCGGATTGACGAACCAAAAATTGCGTGACGAACTAGACATGTAGAGTTTTCCATGGCTCCTAGATTGTGTAATTTGAATGACTGGAGAATTCGTGGTTTGCAGTCAAACGAGGCAGCTGTTTCAGCCAATAGTAAAAATGGTCCCATTTTAGTTACTTTGACCAAGTTGTCAAAGAGAACACCTCACCTAGTTCCTTTACCTAATTGGACCGTGGCTTTGAATATGAGCTAGCAGAAGTTTGTGACCTTTACAATTTGGTGTAACATTTTTTTTACCATAAATTTCCTAGTGCGTATAACAGCCCACAAAACTTGACTAAGGAATTTGTTTGACTTGCTATTACACACGACAAGGTGGTGACCGACCTTTTAGTTGCCTCCTGTGAGTGGCAATGCTATGCTATGCTATGCTTTTTTTTTTTTTTTTTTTTTTTTTTTTTTTTTTAAAGAAGGTTACAAAATGAAGGATACAAGACATCGATAGTGGATCCGACACACTCTAATAAAAAACACAAATACAATTATGACACCTCATTTTTTAAGCATTTTTTGTAACTTTATTATTTCCCTTTTCTTAACCCCGTATTTCGTATAAAACTCTTTTCTGCAACAATTTTAGTGATTCAACACCGTACGATCGTCGAGCTCAAGTAAGTGATCATTTATACCCAAAAAAAAATAAATTCATTTTAGTCGGTGTGATATTCGTAAGTGGGTAAGCTACTATCCCTTTTTAAATTATGTAAATTAACTACATGATTAATTATCGCGTTCTACCGTTTCTAAAAATATTGTTATCTTGTTTGATGACTTTATTTGGTGATTATAGAATTATTTGAATGCGTTAATATGTAGTATATGATATTGTGCCCGATTAGGACGGTTGTACAGTTTTGAACAACATTTATAAAAAATGTTAAAAGTCGAGCTGCTAGTCCCTTCAAGGTTAGGGACCAAATAAAGTAATATAGTAACTAGCATGAGTTAATTAGTGAACCCGTCACGGTGTTATGGTACGACACTGTCGTAGTCATTTGTTGTGGGTTTTGGCTATGTGGTAGATACTCATAGTTACATGTGATGTTTAATTACATGTCATATACTGATACAGTGATTCAGTATACAATGATTCAGTATACAGTGATACAGTTATACAGTGAAACAGTGATTCAGTGATACAGTGATACGTGTAATCGTGTGGTTATGAATCACCGACTGTACATGAGGGCGGAGTGCTAGTGTACGGTTGTTGTTGGTTTTTAATCCGTCACATGTCCCCTGTTATTGGCCGTAGCAGGGCTTGACACATCTCTTGCTAGCCGAGATGGTTCTTGACAGTGTAGCAGTAGGTTGTAGGGGCTGTTGTTACATATGTCTTAGTGCACACCTATACAGTTATCCAATTATGATCTCATGTTGATCAAGATGGAGTAAGGGGTGCGGTTGATCGGAGATGTTCTCGGTCATATCCTTTTATATGTGTTTAATCAGTTATCTAGTTATACA
Source organism: Campanula takesimana (assembly GCA_026119855.1). Classification (NCBI taxonomy): domain Eukaryota; kingdom Viridiplantae; phylum Streptophyta; class Magnoliopsida; order Asterales; family Campanulaceae; genus Campanula; species Campanula takesimana. The sequence continues at coordinate 537,575 of JAOWBW010000700.1, forward strand.
GTGATATGTGATATGCATGATGAGTTGGTTGTTATTTCCAACTGGTATGGGACGGTTGGCGATAGGGAGCCTCTCTTGTTGTGTGATATCTGTTATTCAGTTATGTTGTTATGTGATTCAGCTATTCAGTTTCCTATGCTATATTTGTTTCATTATGGCATGCCATGTAGCTGCATGATAGTAGCTTATTGAGTCTTTGACTTACCCCTTCCTTTATTTTGTTTTCCTTAGCTTGCAAGGACGTAGCAGGTCCGTCCCAGTCAGGCCGGTGAGCTGAGTTTGAAGGGGGAACGTGGGCAGACTTTTGAGTACATAGTCCTCTTTCTTATGTTTTGTACAGTGAGGACGATTTTGTAGAGTTACATAAACTCTATTTCACTAGCACTACTATTGTATATAAGTTTCCGCTGCCGTAGTTATTATAGTAGTACTTCGATATGGTTGTAGTAGAGTTATGGACTCTATGATATTGTATATACGGGTTGTGTAGGGCTGTGTGGCCATAAAGTTTGTTTATCCGGTTAGTTCACGAGTGTGATAGCTCGTGGTGTTGTTGGTGGCTCCTGTTGTTGTTGAGCCTTGTCGTTTATTGTGGTTTAAACAGGTTGAGATTTTGTGTTTAGTCCAGTTGTGATACAGTTATACAGCGTTCATGCACCAATTTGGAGTTCTGGTAAGGAACTCAGGTTGGGGTGTGACAATTCCATCTAACCCTATGCACCAACTTGAACCATCCACTTCTCTGTGATCATGATTCCTGACTTAGCAGCCAAATTCAATCATATCGTGCAACCCTAAATCCCTGAACCAACCAGTTGTTAGGAATTTGGGGGGGGGGGGGTTCAACCACCTAGCTCATAGTAGCAGTACTAACTATGGGTGCACGCGAGGGAGGGGGTGGTTAATAAACACGTAGATAATATGTAAGGAATAGCAAAAGATTTGTGAACTCATTTTATCAACACGCGACTGCATCCGGGCACGCTAGCAAATTAGAGTATTAACTATAATAAACATAAATGGTGTTTACATTCATAGAACGTGCTATCTCATACAAGTAATAGCATGGTTTGTCTCACACAGATACACATGTATCACCTCTTTAGAAAAGCACACACAACACGACCGTGGCAATGGGTGACTGAGTACCCTCATGCCTCTTACTAGCTCCCTGACCTCTATGAACTCTCTTTTATTGCGCTCTCTCTCTCTCTCTCTATAGTATGTTGTCTTTTCTTTCAAGCACACATGTTTATGGCAGTCACAACATGTATAAGTTAACACAAAATCCCTAAACCTATTTCAAGCAGGAAACTTGAAATTGAAAATTCAACACCATGTGCGCACAAGCACCACACCATCCGCGCGCAAGCACCACACCATGCGCGACCATGCTTCAAGCTTTGTCAATTTACTATGAGACACAATCCATTTCCTTTGTGAGTTTTCACCATGCCACCATGCACGCATATTATTTCCACATCATGATAGCGTTTTTCTTTTCTCCCCCCTTTAATACTTTGGCTCCATTAGTTTATATAGAATTTCACCTCAAAACTGTTTACTAGCTTCATTTTTTTAACAATATTTAAAGTGAGTAGGAAGAGTGAATAGTGTCATAAATTTAAAGAAATGAAGTGGGTTGGAGATAGGGTTTGTTGGTGATTTTAGTGTCATCAGCGATTTTATGTAATTGTGATTTACTAGAGATCAATGCGATTTCATATTAGGCTCAGATACGAGTAAGGGAAAGTGTGGAGTACACACTCGTTTGAGTTAATATGTCTTCCACCATGATAAAGTAGCAGGGGTCAAGGGGCAGCGCCCCTTGTTAGACGCCAACCATCATTACTGCCCCTGATTGTAATCTGTTTATAAACAGATTTTGGTCTCATTCAACAACACGAAAAATCAACCAATTCTCTAGTTTTTATTCTGTCTTCTTTGCCCAAAATAGAAAGTTTGATTGTCTTATCCCAATAAAGATTCCGTGATGCTCAGGCAATAAAGGGTCAAAATACTTTATTCAGAAAGTGGATTATACACGATTCAATCAATATCCAGGATTATCATTACACCCTAACCCCAATTTCCAACAAACGAATAAAGTATTCTGTGATAATCATGGCTGGAGGAAGTACTGTGAAGGAGATGACGACTAACTTTGGGAAACTGGATAAGTTTGAAGGGTATGATTTTAGGCGCTGGCAGAAGAAGATGCACTTCCTTTTGACAACATTAAAGGTTGTGTATGTTCTATATACCCCTATACCAGAATTGTTGGAGGATGATGATAGTTTGGAAGCAGTCAGACGCAGATCGAAGTGGGAAAATGACGACTACATCTGCAGGGGACACATATTAAACGGTATGTCTGATTCTCTGTTTGATATTTATCAGAACGTGGAATCTGCAAAGGAGTTGTGGGATTCTCTTGAATCTAAGTACATGGCAGAGGATGCTTCGAGTAAGAAGTTCCTTGTAAGTAATTTCAATAATTACAAGATGGTCGAATCAAGGCATATCATGGAACAATTCAATGAACTCCTTAGAATCGTTGGACAATTTACACAACATGGTTTGAAAATGGATGAGGAAATATCTGTTTCAAGTATGATAGACAAGTTGCCTCCTTCCTGGAAGGATTTCAAACATAATTTGAAGCATGGAGACGATCTGTCTTTGGTTCAACTTGGTAGTCACTTGCGCATAGAGGAATCTCTAAGGGCACAAGAAAGTGACAAGGGCAAAGGAAAGGAAGTTGCTAGACCCTCGGTGAATATGATTGAGGAGGGTGGAAAGAATAAAAACAACAATAAAAACAAAAGAAAGAAACGTTGGTTTCAAGGATAAGAACGATGGTCCCGGTCCCAACAAGAAGCCTAAAGTGACATGTTGGAAGTGTGGCAAATCTGGCCACTTTAAGAGGGATTGTCGTAGTAACAAAAAGGATGACGCAAGCACTAGTGGTTCAGGAAAGGGGTCGAAGGACCATACCCAAGACCAATGTCAGAATTTAGTACATGTTTGGAACAGATTTATTAAATACTAGTTTAACGCCCGTGCGATGCACAGTTTCTTATAATTTTGTTATATTTTCACAATCTTTAAGGAAATATATAAAATCTTTATCATAAAAATATTGCAGTACTGAATAAAAGTTATTTATGAACATGATTATTTCTCTTACTTTGAAATTAAGGCTTTGTTATTGTATGATTTCTCTCACTAATTGCATTCTTTGCTTAAAGTAATTTCATAAAAGGTGCTCCCTCCGTCACAGAGTATATGTCAACCTTTCTTTTTTAGTCTGTCCCAGAGTACATGTTCACTTCCTAAAATGGCAAAGAATTTTTATTATTTTTCTCACTCATTCTCTCTCATACTTACATTTATACTCACAACACCAATCAACTTATTACTTTTATACTCACAACACCAATCAACTTACTATTCGCTCTCAATCATTCTCTTTCCTACTTTACTTTTACACTCACAACACTCATATCACTTCTTCCATTTCTTAATCAACTTACTATTCCCTTTCTTAAGTTTATAAGCAAAACTCGTATTTTTGTCACTGTTGAGCATCATATTTGATCAATCCTTAAAGTTTATTGTTTCTAAATTATTAATATTCTTAATGGATTATTTACCTTTCTAAAGTTAAAATTTTAATAAATAATATGCTCCTTAATATAATACTCCATCAATTCCAATCCCAAATGATAGTTGTAAGCTTAAATCATCCAAATCATTAAATTTTAAAAATTATAGTGTAAGCTTAAAATAATTAAAAAGTCAAATTGAACTATCGATTTGGATGGAGGGAGCACTACTTCTCCGTTTTTAACTGATTTTACATTAAAAACAAAAATTAAATGAGAGGTTATTTTCTTATGTTGTAAAATTACTAAGATCTTTTTTTTTTTCATGAAAAAAAAGGTCTTAAAATTATGGAGAAGGGAGATAGGTGGATGGGTTGTGGAAAACGTTGAGAGTGTTGCATTGTAAAGACAGAAGATTAAGTAAAATTTGATGTTTTGCCACATGAAGATGGTATGATAAAAAAAAATGGGATTTAGTAGGAAATATTGAGAGTAAAAATTTGAAGTAATTTCTTAACAATAATGGGAGTTAGCAAGAAAAGAAGAAATGAATAAAATTAGTTTTTGATGATTGGGGTGGAGGGTGGAACCTAGGGATGGCAACGGGTCGGGTTCGGGGCGGGTTCTGACAAAACCGAACCCGACCCTAATGTCAAAAGGCCTGACCCCAACCCGGACCGACCCGAAGATAAGGAAACCCGAACCCGACCCGACCCCACCCAAAGCACACAAAATTATAAATTTTTTATCTCATATTTGCTTGGGCCCAATCTATGTATAGGCTTAAATTTTAATTAGTTATATAAATTAGTTTAAAATCATCAAACCTCACTAAAAAACAACTATAAAAATAAATTGAACAACATATGATATGATTACCTAACATAATATCTTGACTTTGTACATGAGGGTGCGGGTCGGATCACGGCGGGTCAATATCAAAACCCGAACCCGCTCGGGTCATGAAAATCACAACCCGAACCCTACTTTTTCGGGGCGGATCGCCTTCGGGTTCGGACCGAGTTCGGTCAAATTGCCATCCCTAGTGGAACCCGAGGTGTGCTATAGAAGGTGGGCAGCCCATGCATTAGCTCCGGGCTTGTCAATCATCTTCTCATTTTCCTAAGTAAACTCAACAATATTTAGTCCTAATAATTAAATGCTACTCCTACATAATATTAAATAAATTAATTAAATATAATAATTTGATGATGTCAGCAATGCATTTTGGAGGGAAATTTTTTCATGTAGTGATGCCAAGTGTCTTCGCTGATGTCAGCGGTTGTTGTTTTAGTAATATAGTATAGATTCTGTTTCACTAATTTCTGAAGCATTTTATGTGCATGTTGATGCAATTTCGTGGTGGATTGATTCCGGTGCCACAACTCATGTTTGTAAAGATCGTTGCTGGTTTAAGACATACGAACCGGTGGAAGACGGGTCTGTCCTCTATATGGGTGATGATCATTTCGCTCCTGTTAATAAAAAAAGGAAGTATGGTGTTGGAATTCAGTTCAGGAAAATCTATTACTTTGTTTAATGTGTTGTATGTATCAAAACTTCGTAAGAATTTAATTTCTGGTCTTGTACTAAATAAGTGTGGATACAAACAAGTGTATGAATCCGATAAGTATATCTTATCGAAATCTGGTGTATTTGTAGGATTTGGTTATTATAATAATGGGATGTTTATGTTGAATTTAAATAAAGTTCCTGATGATTCTAGTACCTTTTTTATGACTTGTTCTAATGATATTAATTCCTCATTATGGCATGCTCGTTTAGGACATGTGCACTATAAAAGAATGATTGAAATGTCTAAAGATGGTTTAATTCCTGCTATTGATAAAAATACTGGAAAATATAATACTTGTATGTTGACAAAAATCACTAGAAAAACTTTTAAAAGTATAACAAGGAAATCTGTAATATTTGAATTAATACATAGTGATTTATGTGATTTTCATGCAACTCCGTCTTTAGGCAATAAAAAGTATATTATCACTTTTATAGATGATGCCTCTAGGTTTTGCTATGTTTACTTGCTGCATGCAAAAGATGAAGCCCTAGATAAATTTAAAATTTATAAATCAGAAGTTGAATTACAACAAAATGGCTTGATTAAAACCTTACGCACGGATAGAGGTGGTGATTATTATGATCCTATATTTTTCCAATCCGTAAGAATCATTCATGAAACTACGGCTCCTTATACACCACAACAAAATGGTGTGGCTGAAAGGAAAAATAGAACTCTTGAAGAAATGGTCAATGCCATGTTATCTTACTCTGGCTTGAGTGACGGGTTTTGGGGAGAAGCTATGTTAACGGCTTGCTATTTATTGAATAGAGTTCCTAATAAAAGGAACAAGATTACCCCATATGAACTTTGGTATAAGAAACGACCCAACTTGGCCTTTTTGCGAGTTTGGGGGTGTAGGGCCATGGTTAGACTTCCGGACCCTAAAAGGAAAAAGTTGGGAGAAAAAGGTATTGACTGCATCTTTGTTGGATATGCTGAGCATTCCAAGGCATATATGTTTTATGTTATAGAACCTAATGACTCCATTTCTATTAACACAATTCTAGAATCAAGAGATGCAATATTTGATGAGGATCGTTTCTCTTCAATTCCTAGACCCAAGGATATTATACCAAATTCGGATGAATCTCAAAGGGATGATCATTCAAATGATGTACCAAGTGAGACACCCGAAATACGTAAAATTAAAAGAGCAAGAAACGCTAAATCATATGGTTCTGATTTTCAACTATATTTAGTTGAGGGATCAAGAGATCAAATTGAAACTCAATACTCTTACTGTTATAATATTGAGGAGGATCCAAGAACCTATAATGAAGCTTTAAAATCTCGAGATGCTGGTTTTTGGAAAGAAGCAATTGATGATGAGATTAGTTCTATTATAAAAAATAATACATGGATCTTGTCTGATTTACCACCAGGCTGCAAACCTTTAGGGTGCAAATGGATCTTCAAAAAGAAGATGAAAGTCGATGGAACAATTGACAAATTTAAGGCTCGGTTGGTAATCCAAGGCTATAGACAAAAAGAAGGGATCGATTACTTCGATACCTATGCACCAGTTGCTCGTATCACTACTATTAGATTGTTGATAGCTTTGGCAGCTATTCATAATCTATTGATTCATCAAATGGATGTCAAAACAATATTTTTAAATGGTGATTTGGAAGAAGAAGTGTATATGAAGCAACCTGAAGGATTTGTTATGCCAGGTAATGAGCATAAGGTGTGTAAGTTAATTAAGTCATTGTATGGGCTAAAACAAGCACCTAAATAGTGGCATCAAAAGTTTGATGAGGTTGTTTTGTCGAATGGTTTTGTATTAAATCAGTCAGACAAATGTGTATATAGTAGATTTGATCAATCCGGTAAAGGTGTAATCATCTGTCTATATGTAGATGAAATGTTGATTTTTGGCACAGACCAAAATGTAGTTGATAAAACTAAGAAGTTTCTGTCATCTAAATTCTCTATGAATGATATGGGAGAAGCTGATATAATTCTTGGTATAAAGATCAAACGGATGAACAAGGGAATTGCAATTACACTATCTCATTATATTGAGAAAATTCTCAAGAAGTTTAATTGTGATGATTGTTCTAAAGTCAGTACTCCCATGGATCCAACTGAAAAACTTATGCCAAATACTGGTAAACCTGTATCACAACTCGAATACGCAAAAGCCATTGGCAGTTTAATGTATGCTATGACGAGCACTCGACCTGATATTGCTTATGCAGTTGGAAGATTGAGCAGGTTCACTAGTAATCCTAGTATACAGCATTGGCGTGCAATAACAAGGGTGTTCAAGTACTTAAAAGGTACTATGAATTATGGTTTATGTTATTCTGGACATCCTTCTATCTTAGAAGGTTACACAGATTCTAGTTGGATCAACCAAGAAGATTCATCTTCTACTAGTGGCTAGGTGTTCTTGCTGGGAGGAGGTGCAATTTCATGGTCTTTCAAGAAGCAGACATGTATTACTCATTCTATTATGGAATATGAGTTCGTAGCATTGGCTGCTGCTGGCAAAGAAGTAGAATGGCTACGAAACTTGATATATGAGATTCCATTATGGCCAAAACCGATATCACCAATATCTATCCATTGTGATAGTGCAGCCACGTTGGCCAGGGCTTATAATCAAATTTATAATGGCAAGTCTAGACACTTAGGTATCAGACATAGTATGATTCGTGAATTGATCATGAATAGTGTGATTTCAGTTGAGTTTGTTCGGTCTCAACAAAATTTAGCTGACCACTTGATGAAGGGGTTAGCTAGAGACTTAGTAAAAAAGTCAGCAATAGGGATGGGATTTAAGTCCATCTAATCCTCTAGTTGTGAGATACCCTATTCCCTTCTAATACAACATTAGAAGCCTAAATTCAAAGTGGAAAGCTCACAGTTGGAGATTGGAGCACAAGTGATATTGTTTCCCAAGGTATGTGTTCAGACCTGCAAGTGATGGTTAGGTTGAAGAATATCTTCTTAATGGTTCTTTTGAAAAATTGCAAATGCATGTGCAAGATTAAAGGAACTACCTATGTGAACATGAAGTTTTGCCGCTTCAAGAAGCTAGGAGGCTTTCTATATGTTCATTAATGGATAAGGACACATGGCTTGTAATAGTGTCAGGTATAAATAATAGAGTGTTGTAAGAAACTTATGTGCATAGTATCTTCAGGTATTCATATGAGTTGACGGGTTCAATCGTTGGGACACCCCGATTCTCGAGTATTTGAAATGTGTATTATACTAAGATGGAAATTCAATCGCAAGACATTTTCATTTATGCATTTGTTTGTTTTCATTATGTTTGTTTCATATTTTATATGTTTAGTAAATCGAAGATTACACTAAAATGGGGAGAATATGTTAGTGATTTTAGTGTCATCAGCGATTTTATGTAATTGTGATTTACTAGAGACCAATGCGATTTCATATTAGGCTCAGATACGAGTAAGGGAAAGTGTGGAGTACACACTAGTTTGAGTTAATGTCTTCCACCACGATAAAGTAGCAGGGGTCAAGGGGCAGCGCCCCTTGTTAGACGCCAACCATCATTACTGCTCCTGATTGTAAACTGTTTATAAACAGATTTTGGTCTCATTCAACAACACAAAAAATTCAACCAATTCTCTAGTTTTTATTCTGTCTTCTTTGCCCAGAAACAGAAAGTTTGATTGTCTTATCCCAATAAAGATTTCGTGATACTCAGGCAATAAAAGGTCGAAATAGTTTATTCGAAAAGTAGATTATACACGATTCAATCAATATCCAGGCTTATCATTACACCCTAACCCCAATTTCTAACATGGTTGAATGAGTATTATTTCCTAGGGATTTCCAAACCGGACCGGAACCGAAAAGTCCGGAACCGTCTTGAACCTTGACGAAAACCGGAACCGTTTGTAACACGGGCCGGTTCTGGTTCATCCCCTTTGAAAACCGTGAACCAGCGGTTCCGAACCGCCATGAACCGCCTAGACCGAACCGGAACCGGAACCGTTAGAAAACCGTCAAAATCGTTAGATTTCTAACGGTTTCATCAGAATTAACCGTTACTAACCGAAAGTTGACATAAAAATTTGAGTTTTGACTAAATTTTTAGCCAAATTCAGTGAATAAAAATACTAAAAAGTTTTTGAGTATATAAAAGAAAAGAGGGACGGACCTCTTTAATTTTTTAAACATTTTTCTATACCTTTTTGTAAAAAAATCGGGAATAAAATATTATGATAATAAAAAATTATTTAAAAAAAAGGAAACTGGGACCGGCGGTTCCAAACCGTGAACGGAGGTTCCGAACCCTGAACCGGCGATTCCGAACCGTAACCGTAACCAGAAGAGAAACGGTTCAGTTACGGTTCAAGCTTTTCCAGAACCGGAACCGTAACCGGAACCGTGTTTGGTCATCCCTATTATTTCCTACTTAGAATACCTTAGCTAGATCTAAGTAAATTTTGCAACATATATAATTTTCATTACTCCATCTGTCCCAGAATAAATGTTATATTTGACAATCACTGTTTTTAATCTTTTAATTATATTTCTTTGATTCCCACGCTCTATTCATATGTGTAGAGTAACACTTGGTATCTGATTGCAATGTGTGTGCTTATTACAATAGAAAGTATGCGAAGATTACCAAACTTCATACTGTATTTTTAGTAGTACGTCATTTATTTTAGCACAAATGAAAATGGAAAATAGGAGTTCCGAAACAGAGGGAGTGTGTGAATTTTAGAGTTTTTTTAGTTGGTCTTTCAGGCTATTTTTTGTTTTGCTTGAATTTTGTCGAAAACTAATTTTTCAAGGTAGCAGTCACATTAATTTTTTTTAGGTCATTCCAAGCCCTTAAAGTCAATTCTCATTCTCCATACCAACCGAGGTCATTTCCACACTTACTCAATCCTCATAACTTCTTGAATATGATATCTAACAAATTGCATCTTAGGCTCCGTTTGTTTCGCGTAAAATAACTTCCGGAAAATGTTTTCCCCATTTTTCGGTGTTTGTTACGCACCGGAAAATGAGGAAAATATTTTCCGGAAAATGGTTTTCCCTCTTTTCTAAGTAAAATGACTTACGGATTTTTACTAAGTAAATCATTTTCCGGAAAATGTTAACTCTCTCACTCACACCCAACTCTCCATAAAACCCCACCCTACCCACTACACCTCTAACACCACCCTCTTCATCCATCCTATCCACCACCCCAGCACCCACCCCCACCCTACCCCACCACCCCACCCAAAAAAAAAAAAAAAAACTTTTCACTCATATTAAAAAAAAATGAATATCTCCACCACCCCCACTACCCCACCCCCACCCTACCCCACCACCCCACCCAAAAAAAAAAAAAAACTTCTTTTCACTCATATTAAAAAAATTTTTGAACATCTCCACCACCCCCAACTACCCCAGCACCCACCCCACCCCACCAAAAAAAAAAAAATAATCTTCTCACTCATATTAAAAAAAAATGAACATCTCCACCACCCCCAACTACCCCACCACCCACCCCAACCCCACCCTACCCCACCACCCCGCCCCACCAAAAAAAAAAAAAACTTCTTTTCACTCATATTAAAAAAAAAAAAAATGAACATCTCCATTCTCCACCAGCCCCAACTACCCCAGCACCCCACCCCACCCTACCCCACCACCCCACCCACCCACCCCACAAAAAAAAAAAAAAAAAACTTCTTTTCATTCATTAAAAAAAAAGAACACCTCCACCCCCCCAACTACCCTACTACCCCCACCCTACCCTCACCACCCCACCCACCCACCCCCCCTAAAAAAAAAATTAAAAAAATAACTCATATTAAAATTATTTTTGAACACCTCCCCCACCCCCACCTACCCCACCCCACCCACCCCTACCCCCCCCACCCCCCCCACAACCACCCATCCCACTCCAACCCAAAATATCCACCCATATTCAATTTTTTCTCATAATTATTCTTTTCCTCATATTAAATTATTATTATTTTCATATTTTCGGAAAACATTTTCCTTAGATTTACCAAACAACCAAAAACATGTTTATGTCATTTTCCGGAAAACATTTTCATTTTCCGGAAAACATTTTCATTTTCCAGAAAACATTTTACGGGAAATCATTTTCCGGAAATTGTTTTACGTTCTTTCTACTTGTCATGCTTCAACATATGGACATGAAATGAAGCCACACTTTGCACAAGTTCACTTCATTCCATGATATCTTAATTTAAATTTTACTTCCACAACAATATTATTTGATTTCAAATTATTTTCTTCGTTGTTTCAGAGTATATGTCCACCCTATCATTTGCATAAAAATTAATAAATATAGAAGTGATATAAGGGTTATAAGTATAAAAGTAAAATAGTAAAGAGAATGAGTGAGAGAGAATAGTATGTTGATTGGTGTTGTGAGTATAAAAGTAAAATAGGAAAGAGAATGAGTGAGAGGAGTAGTATTTTTTTTTTTTTGCCATTTTAGGACATAAACATATACTCCCCCTGTCTCATTTTAAGAGTAAAAATTTCTTAAAAGAGCGTCCTATTTTAAGAGTCAAAATCCTAAAATGGAAAGTATGTCCTACATGTCATTCTCACAATAATTGAGTGTAAGCCATAGTCAATGGTCAACTTACAATGCCCAATACTTTTCTTGATTCCAAATAGTTGATAATACAAATGACATTGATCGTATCAATCCATTTGAGCATGGCCATGCATTTCATCAATATTATTCATCGAGGGGCCCAAGCTTGACACCTCTTACGAAGAGGGACAAATTCCATCTTGACTTATTACACTTCCCTACATAGCTTTGATCATGCCAATCATATCCTTTATAATTACTTGGTTAAGAGTAAAGTTTGAATATGTCAAATATGATCTCCACTATGTGGAAGATCGTAATAATCTTAGGTCTAAGGATTCAATGATATAACTATTTTAGAGGTTTAGTTATGACATCATGACCATGACATAAACCTCATAGTTGGGTCATGTCCAGTATGTGTTCACCAATACACACTCATAAGTTTAACTTGTATCCCATACACATGATCATCGAATTAAACTTATACTAGTTGTTCATAAGTATTAGGGACATAGATTATTATAGCAAAACATGTAACAACAAATAATAATCTAAAATATCTCTTTATATAAATGAAAAAGTGATAACAAACATTGTCAAACAACGTGATAATAACATGCCTAGGGCATATACATCAACAATCTCCCACTTGCACTAGGCCTAGGACTGTTATACGAACCGAGTTGGCTCGAGATCGGGCTCGGGCTCGGCTCGTGAAAGCTCGAGCTCGAGTGAACTAGAGGTGTAGCTCGAGTCGAGCTCGAACCGATTGTCAAGCTCGTTTTTGTTATCGAGCCGACCGTATTCGGCTCGTTTAGCTCGTTAAAAGCTTGAGTTCGGCTCGATAAGCTCATTAAAATTGAATTTTTATCTTCGAACGGCTCGATAAGCTCGAATTTGGCTCGATAAGCTCGTTAAGACCATATTTTTCTTAAAAAAATGTCTAAGCTCGAGCTCGGCTCGTTAAAACTCGAGTTCGATATCGACTCGAGTTGTTCGCGAGCAGCTCGCGAGCTCGATTCGACTCGAGATCGAACAAGCAAGTGGGCTCGAGCTCGATAAGTTTTAGACGAGCTCGAGCTCGACACCCCAAAGCTCGACTCGGCTCGTTTACAGCCCTAACTAGGCCCAATCACTAATGTATTTAATACCCATGGACCTAACATCTCCATCATGTTTAGATTGAGGAAGTCCATTTGTTAGCGGATCAGCTATGTTATCATCCGTTGGTACTCTGAATATCTTCACGTCTTCCCTCTCTAGGATTTCTCGAATGAGATGAAAACGTCTAAGTATGTGTTTGGATTTTTGATGTGCTCTTGGTTCCTTTGCTTGAGCAATAGCACCATTATTGTCGCAATAAAGGTCTATTGGATTAGCAATGCTACGAACCACCTCTAATTCAGTTATGAATTTTTGATCCAAACAGCCTCCTTAGTAGCATCCGATGCAGCTAAATACTCAGCTTTTGTTGTAGAATCAGCTACTGTACTCTGCTTAGAACTCTTCCAGCTTACAGCACCAACGTTTAGCATAAACACAAAATCAGATTGCGATCTATAGTCATCCTTGTCAGTTTGGAAGCTTGCATCTGTGTAACCCCTTACAACAAGATCATATTCCAAACCTCCATAAATCAAGAACGAATCTTTAGTCCTTCTCAAGTACTTAAGAATCGTCTTGACTGCTATCCAGTGACTTTCACCAGGATCTGACTAGTATCTGCTCGTCATGCTCAAAGCATACGAGACATCCGGTCTAGTACATATCATGACATACATAATGGATCCAAACTTCATACCCTATTTTTAGTAGTACGTCATTTATTGTAGCACAAATGAAAATGGAAAATAGGAGTTCCGAAACAGAGGGAGTGTGTGAATTTTAGAGTTTTTTTAGTTGGTCTTTCAGGCTATTTTTTGTTTTGCTTGAGTTTTGTGGAAAACTAATTTTTCAAGGTAGCAGTCACATTAAATTTTTTAGGTCATTCCAAGCCCTCAAAGTCAATTCTCATTTTCCAAACCAACCGAGGTCATTTCCACACTTTGTCAATCCTCATAACTTCTTGAATATGATATCTAACAAATTGCATCTTAACTTGTGGCTGGCCTCCTTTCTTTCCACTTGTCATGCTTCTAACGTATGGACATGAAATGAAGCCACACTTTGCACAAGTTCACTTCATTCCATGATATCTTAATTTAAATTTTACTTCCACAACAATATTATTTTATTTCAAATTATTTTCTCCGTTGTTTCAGAGTATGTCCACCCTATCAAAATTAATAAAGGGTAGAAGTGACGTAAGAGTTGTAGGTATAAAAGTAAAATAGGAAAGGGAATGAGTGAAAGAGAATAGTATGTTGATTGGTGATTGAGTATAAAAGTAAAATATGAGAGAGAATGAGTGAGAGGAATAATAATTTTTTTTTGCCATTTTAGGACATAAACATATACTCCCTCTATCCCATTTTAAGAGTCAAAAATTTCTTAAAAGAGCGTCCTATTTTAAGAGTCAAAATCCTAAAATGGAAAGTGTGTTCTATATGTCATACTCACAATAATTATCCACTAACTCTTATCTACCCCACTTTGTATCTCCTACCCAACTATCAACACTCACGACACATCATATTTTTCTTAATTTTTGAATCCACCTATATTTTGACTCTTAAAATGGAACGGAGGGAGTACTGTGGGACAGACTAAAAAAAAATGGACAGAGTATGTAATTTCCTTAATTATTCTTCTGACAGCTCCATCTTTAAATAGTGGCCATTCCTAGCCAATTTTTCTCATTCCAAGCATATCTCTCTCTTTCTCTCTCCCAAATATACTTGTCTACAGTTGAAGTGAGTAAAAAATGAAGGCATCATACCTAGCAATATGTGCAGTCCTACTAGTGGTGTTATCTGAATTACAGGTAACAGTGGCGGTGACATGCAGTCCGACTGAACTGTCCCCGTGTGCTCCCGCTTTCACAACCTCATCACCACCGTCTGCACTGTGCTGCAGTAAGATCAGGGAACAAAAGCCTTGCCTTTGTCAGTACCTCAGAAACCCTAATCTCAGGGGCTTTGTCAACAGTCCTAATGCCAAAAAGGTTTCTAGCACTTGTGGTGTTCCTAGCCCCAGGTGTTGACACAAAATTACTCTTTCTACCCCTCTCAAAAAGGGTGTTTAATATGGGCAAAATGGAGACTACCTCTTGTATTATTATATCTATGTTTTCTTCTTAGTAGTTATTTTTATCTATCATCTCATATATGCTTGTCACTGTGTGTGACTGTGTGAGTGGTACTTTGTTATAATTGAGAATAAGGTCATGCCCTTCAATATTATCACTCTTATCTCTACTTGAATGATTTTTTTTAATTAAATTATTTATTGAAATGAATGTCCATTTCTGTTCTCGATCGAGAATGAAGATTGACATATATATAAAGCTCAATTGAAATTCATTAGAATGAGTTTGGAGTTAAAATGCAGGAAAACAGAATGAAGGAAAAAAAGAAATTTGTGAGCCATACAAATTAATTGAGTGAGAAAAAAATGCCTTAGTTAATTAGATGACAGTGACAGTC
Source organism: Campanula takesimana (assembly GCA_026119855.1). Taxonomy (NCBI): domain Eukaryota; kingdom Viridiplantae; phylum Streptophyta; class Magnoliopsida; order Asterales; family Campanulaceae; genus Campanula; species Campanula takesimana. The sequence goes on from JAOWBW010000700.1 coordinate 552,914, forward strand.
ACCTACCAACACAAGCTCACCATTAAAGTTAAACCCCACACAACTACAATTTGATTTCAACAATGGGATGTAAAAGTAAACCTACTTTCATTTCAATTATGTGACAGTCACCTACCAACACAAGCTCATGGCCCATAGGGCTTAGTTGTATCCCTGGTTTATGTAATAGGCTAGTTGTTTCGATAGACTAGGTTGTTTCATGTTTTGTAATAGATTCATAGGGTCTGTAATAGGTAGGGAAATAGATCTGTAATAGACTCAGTAGGGTTTGTAACACGATGGCAATTTCTTTAAATGAAACCAACTTTCTAAAAATTGAGGCCACACCCCTAGGCGGATCTAAACCTACCTCAATTTTTCTTTTCAGGTGGTCAATGTAGTAAAATCAAAAAATGTAAAAAGTAAATTTATAAAAATTACAAAAATCAGTGGGTCCTAGTACCCTCCTCAAATGGCCTAGATCCGCCCCTCCAAGCTAAAATCTTACTGATCTCAACCATCTCCAAAAGACTCAATCTTTAAGTTTGATGTTGATCTAGTAGGAAGTGCATGTTCCAATGAAAGGACACAACAAAAATTGATAATAATTTATTCAGTAAATGAGAGTTACAAACACATCTCATAATCTCATTATAGTGTGCCACAATCAGTCAATTGAAAGATACAGAACAACTTTGGAGGGAGACTCCAAATTTCATATAAATAAACAACTTGGAGGAAGGGGAAAGAAACTCCAAAACTTCATATACACATCTACAGAAATTGAGAATATCATTTACTTACAGAAATAATTTATGGGTAATTTGTTTCTTCTCTCACAAATGAAGAAGCTCGGAAATGGGCTTCCAACCCATAATCCACGGCCTCTTATCGGATGGTAGCACGAAATTAAGCTCAAACATCTCTTTAGACAAGTTGCCACCTTCACGGAAGCCTACAAGTTTTGCCACTATTTCAGCGCTTTCTTGTACATGCACAGCATCATGCGGATTCGTCCAAAGCTTGCTTATAAACTGCATCCTCCTCTGCTTTCCCTCCAATGGCACATCCCGTTTCAAAAACAGATACTCTCTCTCCTCCAATGTCAAACGACTCGTTAATCTCTTTGCTAGAAACTCCCTTTCACGCTTCAATGCTCTCATGCTAAAATTAAAAAAAAACAACATATAGTATTGAAATCTCAGTTTTATCAACAACATCAACAACACAACAACACAACAACAAAGCCTTAGTGACAGAATGAATTGGGGTCGGCTTACATGAATCAGATTTTCAATGAAAATAGGTGAGAGACTAGAAAATAATTTGATTTTTTTTTTTTTTTTTTGTGAAAGCTAGGACGAAATTCAATAAAGAAATAGGAGGGGAGAGAATCTGGGGTTTTTACGTGTCAATAACAAATAAAAATGCAGAGAAAGAGAAAACCTTGAATTGGGGTCGGCTTTCATGAATCAGATTGTCAATCAAAATAGGTGAGACTAGAAAATAATTTTATTTTATTTTTTTTGGAAAGCTAGGACGAAATTCAATAAAGCAATAGGAGGGGAGAGAATCTGGGGTTTTTACGTGTCAATAACAAAGAAAAATGCTGAGAAAGAGAAATTACCTTGAAGATAAGGAGATTGTGGGCTCGTCTCCTACACGAGCAGGGCTTGCATTTCCAAGTTCTGCTAAGTGCTGTTGGAGCCAATTTAGTCGCCTGAGTTCCACTTCCATGTATATTTGATCAGCAGGGTCGCCTTTAAACAACATATAGAACTGAGTCCTATGAATAATGGAGACATAGCACTCATGCCATAACTCAATGATTTGTTGCCTTTGCTCCCTGAAAGCAATGTGCCATGAAATTGGGGACTCTTCAGGTATAGCCTCTATGTTCTCAGCACTTTCAAGTTCTTGTCCAGCCGCCTCATTAGCTTCCAACTCAAGCACCTGGTGACATTATGGCATTTTTCAAACAGAACAAAACCGTGCTGAAAGAAAGGAGACTAAATATCCTATACCAACGGTTGTGCATCATTCATGACTTCATGATTATGTCAATGCTACTACTCTATAACCGTTAGATCATTTGTGGTACACAGTGTGACACACAAAAGTGGTAATAATTGTCTAGAAAGAAAGTACAATTTTGAAGCCAAAAAGTTACCTGACAAACAAGTAGCTGCTTTTGGTATTGCAGCTTGGCTACACGTTCTTTGAGCTCGGTTACATAAGTCCTTATGCTTCTTACATTCTCTTCTGCTGCATTTTGAAACATCTTTTGCATTTTCCTCATATTAACAGAACTCGAACGCCGATATGGTGTTCCTTCCTTTGATGAGACATCTCCACCATCCTCACTCTTTGTAGGAGTCCCTTTCTCCGAGACTGCTCTAGTTTCACTGGAAACATTATCATCAAACTCTTGAGGAGCTCTATTTTCTATTTCTGAGTCGTATACTTGGTGAGTAGATGATAAAGGTGAGCACGGAGATCTTATGAATCCGTTTTGCCTATTACTCGAAGTTAAAGGAAGCAACTTTTTCTTTTTGGGTTGACTTTTTGACTTCACATCTGATAGTTGTTCAGATTGTTGACCATTATTGCTTGGAAGAGACATCACTAGTTTATCAATGGACTTTTGAACATTTTCTAGTTGCTCTTCGAGGTTTGCGATACTGCTTCCTTGTGAATGGAGTCGGGTTATTTCTTCTTTGAGGTTGGCACTAACGCTTTTGTTGACTGAAACCACATTTCCAACTTCAACCTCTTTTGGGATCGGTCTAACCGCACACATTTCCCTTATTTCTGCTTGCAATTTTGCGATCGTTTCAGCAGCATCTTGGTTACCTTGTCTATGACAAGCAACTTCTTTTTGAAGAACTTCCAAAGCTTTATTTGCTTCTTCTCCAAGCTGTTCTTGGAGGTGTTCAAGTTTCCTAATCTCATGCATAAGTGTGAAAGGAGCAGTTGAAGATTGTCTTATCATACTCTGTCTTCCAAGTGTGTTTCTTGTTCTATTGATTTGCCCTGACTCTGTCCCAGAATAGGTGAGACACTTCTTTGCCAGTGGACAAGGTGATTCGATTGGCTTTAATTCCTGGGGTTCTTCTTGAAGTTTTCTACGTAGCTCATCTACCTCTGATTTCGCGAGGTCTCTTTGGCGCCTAAGTTCCTCGATCTCCATTTCCATCTAGGGAGAAAGAAACATAGTACATAAATAATTTAGTATTTTTTCAAGAGATTACTATCAGAATCGTGTCGGATCAAATTAAATAGTACCTGCCGAATCTTATAATCCTTTTCACTGGAGGGATCTGGTGTTCGTAGCTCTGCTTCGAGTCTGGCTACTTCTTTCTGCAAATGCTTAACCAGTTGCTTGTCGGAAACAACCTATTTCAAACAAGAAAACAAAAGCCCTTAGAATCTATATCCTAGATAATGAATAAGAACTTAACATTATATTTTAATTGGCAGAAAGAGAAACTGGGAAAAAGAAAATATTAGTACCATGTTAACTTGGGCATTGTTTGTGACTTCCTTTGCTCGGGTAGCAAAGAAAAGAGTGTTCCGGGATTGTTCAACATGACTAGAGGCTGGACTCAAAGTGCAAATGATGGCAGTACGTGCATTTCCGCCTAATGAGTGCTGCAATATGCGTGTGAGCTTTGAGTCTCGGTATGGTATATGCCCACTTCTTTTCCCAACACTGCATACATGACAAACAGTAACCAAAGAAGTCAGCAATCAGTGCAAATGAAATATTATTGAAACAAATGCCCATAGAATATAGATCCTAGATAATGAAATATTATTGAAACATATGAAAAAGAGTAAGTAACCAAAGAAGTCAGCAATCAGCAAGTCCGCAGTGATCTCTTTCAAATAGAGAAGCCCATTTTTAATGTTACTTCCCCGCCCCTAAATGAGTATCCCTTTTACAGAAACAATTGTTCCTAAATGAACGTCCATCTTCTAGTGAAGTTACAAACTGAGGACAATAACTAACTGACCTGAGCTTCCTGATGACAGTTGTAAGAGTCATCAAGCTAAGGTTAATATGGCAACCTTCCCTAAGCCTTGCACCATCTGTGTTTATCTGTGAGGCTCTTTCACTTCCAGCTAAATCAACAAAGTTCTGCAGAAGACAAAAGAACACGGATTAGAATCTTGATACATTCAATGATACACCACTTTTAAGCATGAAAAATAACTCTAGTCTTACCAGGGTTGCAACGAAAGATCTCACACAATCTGAATTCTCGCGTACTGTACTTTCTATTGTCTGCATTTTCAGCCAAATAAATCAATGAGTTTCCCATCTTGCCCTAATTCACATATATAACCATTAAAAGCAAAATTAAAGAGGAGAAACAAAATACTAATGTGTAACAACACCGACCAGCCTTATTATCTGATGCGATCGTGAACTAGTATCATTGAGGGCAGTTTCACCAACTTGTCTTTGAGCTGCACATTTTCAGAAAGTAGTTAACAAATGCACGACCTCAATTATCAATACACGTATCTCTTTTGACCTGAAAGGCTCAGGGGGCTGGCTTACCCTCGCATATACTAATCAAGTTTCTTAGATGTTGATCATCATTTGCTGTTTCCTCTACCAATTTCTCGACCACTGTTCCTTTCTGCATTCAGAGAATTACCATAATTCTGATTGGGCTGGAATAGAGGATACTTAAACTACTATTAATGTAAAAAAGGTTTGTTGAAGATACCTCAGGATCATCTAAAAGTTTTAGATTACGACCAGATTCTGAATTCAGCAAGTCCCTGACATTCTCATTGTAGATCTCTAGCCCGGAAATTCTTATTCTAAAATCTCTCTCAGGAGTCTGCAATTGTACATATGTCATATTCCACACATTAAAGTACAACATGAAAAAGAAATAAAAAGACAACAATTTGGATACAATTCGCTAAAGTTTACATTCATAATGTGATTGTAAATGTCATTAACAGCCTTTTCGGTGATTCCTCTCATCGTGTACGTCTTCCCACTACTAGTTTGCCCATATGCAAATATGGTTGCTGCAAAACCAGAAAAATCAATACCTCTTATAAGAACATCAAAACAAAGTACTCAGCAACAGAACAGGATAGCTAAAATGCTGAACATATATAGTACCATTGATGCCCATCAGAGCCGACAAGGCAACATTCTTGACACCTTCCTCATATACTGCCTCAGTAAAACTGGCCGGGCCAAACACTTTATCTGCAAAATAATCCACATAAATGACTTAAATCCGTATACCCAACAAGCAAATTAGATATACAGTAAAGTAAAGAGAAAATCCCTAATTTTACCAAATGTGAATGAAGCTGGTTGAGCTGCACGTTCTTGAGGTGGTGCTTTATACACAATAGTGTGATCATCAATGCATTCCCAGGCTACTTGGTCTTTGGCTGTTTGCTCCCTTCTGTTCAAAGGCCTCAATCGTACGGTCACCACAATCTTGTCTTCCTTAACTCTGGTCCCACCAGGTGTCAATGCTGGTGTCCTCTCAATCTTGGCATTAGGTGTACCCGGAGTTCTAACTGTCATCTTTGTTTTAAATATGCACTAATGTACAAGTAGTTCCAAGGCCTCTATAAATTAATCTGTCAAATCCAAGCATAAATTAGCCCCTAACCAAAATAATAATCGACCCATAAATTAAATGACAATCTAAAATGCGCAATTAAGCTATAGCAATACAAAATTACATCAATTAGCTACTTCAACGTGTACATATCACGTCGCAATTCAACACTCGGTATCAGCATCAAGATTAACATTGGTTAATCAATTTTGCCTAAATCACTCCAAATGAGGAATCTTCAAATCAGTATTAACTTCTGTGAAGCACTCAATTTCATATCTTATCTAGTAACTGCCTCCCCCTCCAAAATATGAGTGTACTTATCTGTGTGTAGGTGTTTGTTTCATTTTATTTAATTGAATTTTTCTATCCCAGCACAAATAGTGTGTGTGAGAATTTCAGCAACTCAAATTGAAGAAATCAATATCAGAAAATGGGGTATTATAATTTGCCCTAAATTACTCAACATTTTGCATCTCAAATACTTAGATCTATGCAAACCCACGAAATTAGCACATAAATCACTTAAATCCAAACAATTTCATACAAACCTGAAACCCAAATGGAAACTTTCCGAAATTAAACAGTAAAAATATAAAAGGAAATTCATCACTTACCAAAAACCCTAAAAACCAGAGCCGATTCCTTCACTGACAGATCCCAAACATAAATAAACAATCAAGGAAGAAAGGAAATCGAGTGTGGAGAGAGAAAGAGGAGATGGAGAGAGAAAGTAGTGTTTGCAGAGATTTATGGAGAAGCTATGTAATGTTAAATTTGTTGTCGTTCTAATCTGCAAGGGGATTTTGAATTGTGAGGCCAACGGCTAGTTTCAATATCTCCTGATTGTTTTTTGTAAATTCTCGTCAATTTATCGCCGGATTGGATGCGGCTGCTTTTCTACTTTTAACGGTTTTCTTTTATTCATTTATTGATTTTGTTCGGACCAGACAAAAATTGAAGCAAGGGAATTGCAACGTGACCCTCGTCATTTGGCTTAAATACCATTACACCATTTATAGCTTGCTTATTACTCCGCACACTCATTCTTTATACCATCTATAATGGAAGTTTAATGGGGGTGTTGAATGGGGATTAAACATGATGGGGGTGTTGAATGGGGATAAACATGGTAGGGGAATGGGCTACAATGGGAGCTGAATGGGGTGTCGAATATGGGTTGGTGTTGAACCCATTCAACACCGTTGAACCGAAGAGAAGGCTGACTTTTTGAGACACGCGGCGCCTCTTGATAGGGCGGCCATGGCGCGTGCAGAACACGCTCCAGACAAGGCGCGTCAGGGCCTGCTCAGACGGTTTTTTTTTTTTTTTCCTTTTTTTCTGATTGTGACACTTGCCATTCACCCATTGGTTCTTGGAATTTCTTATTTTATTTCTCATCCCAATTATTTGAGCTCAATTATTTTACAGTAAATGATTTTTTTTTACACCAAAATTCATTAAAAAAATCCTATAAATAAATGCAAGTTTCATTTGATTTGGATACAAAAAAAAAAAAAAAAAAACTTTTTTAGTGAAATGGATCCCAATAATAACCATTTCAACACTCAAAAAACCCTCATATTTATTTAATTACAATTACAAAAAAATAATTAAGTCTGAAGTATTTTTTTAAAATTATAGTTGATTGTTATTATTATTATTATTATTATTATTATTATTATTATTATTATTATTATTATTATTTTACTAATCATAAAAATAAAGAATAGAAAATAAAATTTAAGTGGTGGGGTATAGGATGATGAGTGGGAATGGTGTTGAATGAGAGATTAAACAAACCATTATAGAGTGTAAAGTTGAATGAGTGTTGAATGGATGAGTTGGAAGAGAGAGAAGATGATATGGAGTGATAAAGTGGGTGTTGAATGGAAAATAGTGTTTAATCCATTGTACATAGTCTAACATTACTTTTAAACTCACGATTACCAATCATCTTACTATTCTCTACCCCACTTTTCATACTCACAACACTTACACCCTTTTTAACAGATTATCAATTCCCGTGCAAATGAGAGAGTGAACACTTACTCTGAGACGGAAGGAGTATTATGATATCCTTCATCCCAAACTGATAGGATGTGGCCTGCTTATTACTCTCTCGATCTGTCCCGGAATGATTGTCTTACTTTCCATTTTTTTGTGTCTTACAATAAATTTCAATTTACAAAAATAGTTTATGAAGTTTGGTGATCTTCATATACTACCCATTCTAATAAGCGTTCTAAAAATCGCTAGGCGGCAGTGCAGCGCCTAGCGCCTAAGCGGGGCCTAAAGTTTAGCGCATTTTTTTATTTTTTCATAAATATGTATATATATATATATATATATATATATATATGTGTGTGTGTGTGTGTGTGTGTGTGTGTGTGTGTGTGTGTGAGTATTTATATTAAAAAAATAGAGTCAAATATTTTTTATTTGCCAAAACTAATAATTTATTTAAGTAAAACAAAAATAAATCATAACTAAAAGTCTTTTAGAATGTTTCAAAAGTGGAACATTGTTGGTCCCAAATGGCAACAAGGGTATGGAAAATAGCTAGAGGGGGGGGTGAATAGCTGTTTTAAAATCCTTTTCGTACCCTTAAAAATTCAATGGCAAATGCGCACTTAATCAAATAAGCGTTATGAAATGCGCCTAAGTGAGTGAGTGAAATGCACAGCTGAATAGTTAAGTAAAATAGGCGCAAATAATATAACCAACACAACACAATTCAGATCAATCAATCTACAATGATTAAACAAGCAAATAGTGAGATAAGATAATAACTTGAAAGTAAATGTCAAGAAATTAATACGCGCTATTTGGAGAGGTTCGATCGGGAAAATGATCTACGTCCTCTACCAAGATGGTTAGTCTTGGATTTCTAATGGAGATCTTATATAATGAGTGAGTGTTACAAATTACAATCGTTTGAGCTTATACACTAACTCAAAATCTAATATTCTATGAAAGAACAAATCCTAGACAATAACCGGTGTATCTCTAAAAGAAAGATCTAAGTGATCAAACTTAAAGAGGTGCGTGTGTGATTTTAGATTCAAGGCTCTTTAGATCTTTGAGATTGAGAGCACAAGAAAACTAAAGTGTTTTTGCTTGAGGATCTGGGCTAAGGATGAAGGTATGAAGATGTTCTTGAGAATTCTGAAAAATCAAAGGCAATCTTCAAATCTTCAACAAATGCTTGAGAGAGAAATTCTGAGATTCTTAGCAACTTCAAAACGTTTGAAGTTATGGGGTGTTTATAGTAGAGCCCAAAAAACTAGCCGTTGGAAATCCCTTGTGGATAGGTTAAAGGACAGATGTGCTGTCGCTCATTGAGTGGACCACGTGTCCTTTTATAGCCGTTAGACACATAACACAAATATGACCGTTATGGACAGGTGTCCTTAGATGCGGGTGCATACGTGTTATTTAACCACCGTTGGATCATTGGCGTAGTTTGAATTCCTTCAAGTCTTCATGTCTTCAATAAATCACCAAGTGTTGAATCATTTAAAATGAGGCGCGTTGAGCCTTTGGGGCGCGTGGGCGCGTTGAGACATCTGGGGCGCATGATCAAAGCTAGGCGCATGATCATGCGCGCGCGCCAAGGGGGCGCATGGCGCAAGAGAAGGCGCATGGGCGCGAGACTCAATTTCAACTTGTGATTTTTCTTCAATCTTGACCTTCTTGCCCTATTCCTAAGCCTATTCTATTACAATGGACTACTTAAAAAATGAAGTATAAATACTTCTTACATGTGGGTTTAAAGTCCATGAAATAAAACTTAGGTGATTGATCAATCAAATCTAATTAATCCTATTACATTGAAACTGAGATATAAGATGGCATACCCAACAATCTCCCCCTATTTGATTGAAGCCATTACCTACTATATCATGGACAAACATTATACTTGATAATAACATGTCCAAATAAATGAAATTGGAAAATCATGTCTCAAGTTAATGCACACACTAGTCCAAGATATAGATTTCTAATCTATTCCAATAAAGATAAACATTACAAATGGAAAAATAGAAACATAGTTTAACACATTCAAAGTGATATATGAGTTTTTGTTTGAAATGTGTTTAAACAAAGTTTAAACTCAATGCATGAAAATATGAAACAGTTCAAAGATGATGCATATGATTTTAAACAATATTCAATGTTCTACAAACAAGAAGTTTGAGTGAACAGGGTTTGAGAGAAATAGTGATGCTTTGTTCTCATTAAAACTCGAAATATAAGAGTTGAGATTACAAGTTTTCAACAGAACAAAATCAAAAGATGTGCTAAAACATTTAAGCACTAAATCACTAACAATGAGTTCTAACAAACAAAAAATCCAACAACTTACAAACATAATAAAAACTAAGGGTTAGGAGGTGCGTCATCGTCCTTCAATCCTTCTTCAATTTCTGAAACTGAGCGCTGAATTTGTTTGGAAAGTTGGTGACAAAGGTTTACAACACCATGAGTGTCAGTGACACCATCTCTGATATAGCGCAAATGATCAATATTGATGTTTTGATACTCATCAATGGTGCGTTGAGAAATGGCTTGCTGTTGAGAGAGATTTTCTGCTACAATTTGAAAGTTAGCTTCAACAGCAGCTTGCGCGGTGACAATATCAGCAGAGGTTCTTTCTGCGCGCCTATCTGCGCTGGAGTGCGCAGCATTAAAGTGAGTAACAATCAGCTCCTTCAAAACATCTAACTTTGAAATCAAGGAGCGAGAGTTAAATGGCGCGGCACTAGAGGAGGGCGCAGACGATGGCGCAGTATCCATATGCGCGCTTGGAGCATTCTCGAGCTCATCCTTGATTTCCTTCAGCTTGTCCATCACATTCACTAACTTACCACTTTCACCAGTGACTAAGTCAAGCAACTTCTTAATGTCTGCAGCTACACTGGTCTCTACTTGCTCAATTGCATCAATAAAAGCTTGACCATCAGTGAGCTTGATTCCTCCTGCAATTCTTTCATAAAGCTCAGCAAGTGTGTCTTTGAATAAATCATTCATTTGCGCGATAGCATCACTCCATTGCTGAGGGGTCAGAAAATGCTTATCCCTGATATCAGCGCTAATGCGCGTTATCTCCCCCTTAATGGCACAATCTCATCTGCCTGATTCGTCAACATAGATGTATGAAGCTCAAATTGAGATTCAATGCGTTCTTGACCCTGTTGAAGTTTCTGAAGCAAGGAGATTACCGTACTCATATCTGAACTGGGAGAAGTAGGTTGAGGCGCAGGTGAGTGTTAAGGCGCAGGAGTAGGAGAGCGCCTAACTGGAGATGGAGTTAGAGCGCGGGGAGGAGAAGGAATGTATTCAGCACTCGAACTGGGATCTTCTGTAGTAAGTGGAGGCGCAGAAGCCACACGCGCATGAGTAGATTTGCGCGTGTTTAAAGGTTCTGGCTCCCCCTCAACTCGATCCTCACTTAAGTCTCCAAATAACTCAGTAGATATTTGATCTCTGAGTTTCTGTTGATCAGCAGTGAGTGAGACAGAAGTTGGTTTAATGACTGGAGCAGGCGCATGAGATGTTTTCTTGGTAGGCGCAGGAGCAACTGGTGTAGTTGAAGGCTTTATTGGAGGCGCGCGGGGAGGAAGGGGCGCAGTAGGTGCAGGCGCGCGTGCATCAGCGCTTGAGCCTGCGCCTTTGAGTCTTTCCTTTTTGGCTAAGGCAGCAGCCTATTTGAGCCTATAATCTTCATCCATTTTCCTTTGCGCCTCAATGCGACTAGCTTCTTGAGCACGTCTGAGATCTGCTTCATCATCCTTTTCAGTTATAGGGCACTTTGAGGGTCTACTTCCACCTTCAGCAATCCCTTTACCCTTTCCTTTCTCTGCGCCTGGAGTAGCTCTTGGTTCTGCGCGAGGTGCATCTTAAATTTCTGCGCCATCTTGTGCGCGGTCTTCAGCACCATCATCTTTTCCTTCATCTGACTCGGTGGCTTCATCAACCAACTGAGCACTTTTAACCCTAGGCGCGCGCTTTGCTATGCGCTTCCTGCGCCTTTTCAGAACCATGCTGTCTTTACCAAAAACTGGTACATCATCAGTCTTGTAAGCTGGGTTTTCATTGAGAAATTGAGCAAGGGCAGGGTAGGTTAGGAAAATTTTGGTGAGGATTCTGCAATGAGTCTTGAACTTGGTCTTCCCTTTAGCCTTATTCTTGTTGTATTTTGTTATCTGCTCCGACAAAGTCTTGAACAAGATCTGAGGCCAATTCAACCTAGCCTTTCCCATGATGGCAGCAGTATACTCCCACTGCTCCACAGTGAATCTGTTCACATTGCCGGTTTTGAACACGATTGAAGTATCAACAAGATGCGCTATATGAGCGAGCAGATCACCACCATCCCTTATCTCAACATTTTTGATGTTATTCTGAAGAGTAGGGATTTTGAGGTAAGTATGCGCAACAATGTTCTGCGCGGCTACGGAGTAAGTATTTTCTTGTCCTGAAACACCCTGAGGGCCAGTAGTGCTGAAACTCACTATATTCTTGATTGTGCCCGTAGAGATAGTTATAGCAACATTCTGAACAGTGGTGCATATCCTGTAGCGCACGTATCCATAAGCTGGCGTCTCAATTACAGCAGTGGTTGAGAAAAATTCATCAACAAGGAGCGGAGAATAGAAAGGTTGATTGATGGAAAAAATCTCCCTCTAATTAAATTACCTAGCAAGTGTACTAGTTACCGGTGTAGTAGTATGCACAAGCAAGGGTCGAATCCACAGAGACTTGAAGGATTAACAAGAATGTAAATTAAAACTATAAAAATAAATAAAGGGGTTTTGGTTTTTGTGATTTAATTATAATTAACCACTAAAGCAATAACTAAAACTAAACTAATAAAACAAATAAAAGCAAGATTAAAGAATAGATTCACGGATTGAGTTCACAAATACTTTCACTCTATGCTATACTTCAAAATAATAAGATCAATTTCTTTCTTGGGTTCGTTCACTTTATTAAGAATTGGGACGGTCCGGTCGCCGGATTGCAATCCTTTAATTTCTTTTATATTATACTTTCCGCTAGGTCTATACAATATGCAAGAAATTCATGAAGCACTCAAGAACATATAAACCTAAATCATTTTGACTTCCGCTAGGTCCTCAATTGAATTTAATCATCAAAATAATGGTCAACGTATTATCACCCACGCTAGTGCAGTAATAATTACCCAATAATTCTAAAGTCAATTTATATCTTAACATATAATTGAAACTAAAAAATTTAACATGAAGAATATTTTGATGAACAAGAATTAATTTTGAATGGAAGAATTAAATCTATAGCATAAAGATCTAGTATTTGCTACTACCAATCCATGAATCTAGAAATTAACTACTCATAAAATTAAGAACAAAGAATAAATTAAAGAACATCAAAACCTGGATTAATTGATGAATCCTTGATTACAATCCTTGAATCTTGAATAAAAGTATGTACAAAGTATCAATCATAAATTAGGCTAGAGTGTTATATTTATACAAGGGCTAAAGAGGTGTAAAAATTAGGAAAACCCTAGGATTCCTTGTTGAAAAAGGATAAAATAAGTGCTGATGGCCGAATTCCCCAGGAGCCCTTGGTATTTTTGGGTTTCTAGAAAAGCCTTCCGAAAATTCCCCAAAGGTCCTCCAGAAATTCTAGAAAGGCCCCTCAAAGTTTGGAAATTCCTGAAAAGCCCCTCAAAGTTTGGATAATTCCAGAAAAGTCCTTGGAAAATTCCCTAAGGTCCCTGGGCGAGTGGGCGCTTGCTAGGGTGCAAGTGGGCGCCTACTTTGGTCAAAAACTGCTGTTTTTTCTGTCCAAAGACCAAGTGGGCGCCTGGTATGGACCAGGCGGGCGCTTGGTGCTTGTGCTTCGCTGATTGTCGCGCAATCTTCCGGAGGCCATAACTTCTTCATACGAACTCCGATTTGGACGTGTAAACTATCGTTGGAAAGATATTTTCGAGTAATATCCAATGGAATTGATTGATCATAAGTCACATCTATTTATCTTTATATTATGGTCCGTTCTTTATCCTTCCTTTTCGCACTTTAATGTACATGAATCCATGCATTCTTTTGCTCCTTCCCTATACTCATAAACACTCAAAAAACCATCAAAACACCAAAGGTTGATCATCTAATAAGTCATAGAAGTATATGATTTGGATGGGTAAAAACATATCCATCAAATACTCCCAAACTTATCTTTTGCTCGTCTTCGAGTAAAACAAAACAAATTTAAAACTATAAAACTACAAAAACTAAAAACAATTAAAAAAATATTTTTGGGATGTTCTCTATACATATGGGAGTCGTTAGCCAAAAGTCTCAGGGTCCCTCACAGAAGTTCCATTAAATAGGTACCATTGAAAAACCAAATTGCAACACATACACACTACTAACTCGTTTGATTTTCCACCGCAGCATGATAGGATGAGTGAAGTGGTGATCAATGCGACCAAAATAAGATTAGCTTATGGGATCACTTAAGTTAATGTTCTTATGCCACAAATGATGATGATGATGATACACGTTAACCCAATCAAGGACACTCATAATCATGTATACACAGTTGTCAACCCGGTTACCGATATTGAAAGAACGTATGGCATAGAGATTTAAGCACAACAAACGTGCGAGGCTAGGTTCACGGTTACGAATGAAGGTAAGGACATACGAAGTTAAGAAAGTGGACTAAGAAGTCTTCTACAATATGTATATCCTCACAATATGATAAACTCTCCGCTCACCAAATTCCCACACTGTCTCACCCTCAAACTTGAACTTTATATAATAACATGGGGTGAGACGCAATTCCCTATTTCCTGCGGCCTTTTCCAAATCATCACTTCAATACATTAAAGGGACAAGCTTTTTCTCTTTTTTTTTTTATACTTACACAAGACAAATGTGTGCTTATTTAATCACTTTGCACACTCCTCAATGATCACTTTTTTTTTTTTTTTTTTTTTTGTGCTTGCCCTTTTCCTTTCATTACATACTCCATTTTCCATATCTTTGGCCATATACCAGAATTTCCCAAATCATTCTCCCAATTTCAAACCATAAATTCCCATCATTCCCTAATCCACTTCCTCGTCAAGGTGGGTCTAACCTATTCTTAGTGCAAAAGGGTAGGAAATCGGGTATCAAAAGAAGGTGAACGGTGGTCTTTAATGTGCCATTCTTTCATTCATTATTAGGCTCAAAAGGGTGTTCTAGCGATGATTTTATTTAAGTGACTAGATAGACAAAATAAGGCCAACAAAAGGGTTGAGAAAGAAATGCCATAAATACCGAATAACCTATTGACTTGTTATTGACAACCATGCAACGATGTTCTAGGGTCCCCGGACATACACCAAGTGATCCCATAAATTATTCTTAAGTTGATAACATGATTATGGAAAAAAAATGTAAGTGAGAGGTGGTGAAATCATGCCTTTAGTAGTGTTAATGCAGTCCCAACTCTAAGTTAAACAATGGCACCCGCAATGGCTAATAAAAACAAATCCTCGGATCATCACCGACTATGGGCCAACATCCCAAAATATAAAGAGAACAAATTTTTTAAAATTTTTCTATTTTTTTGGAGGGTGACAACTATATACACTCCCCTATAAACCCACAAACTCGGAGAGATGCCTACCCCCAAACTCAAAACATGCTATGTCCTCATAGAATAAGGAACTAAAACATGCTTTGGGTTCAAAGGATGGCAAGACACAACAAAACAATAAAATGAAAGCAAAATAAATGTTACCTAGTTGGGTTGCCTCCCAACAAGCGCATTTGGTTAAGGTCGTTAGCCCGACCGTTGCCCGGTTTGGATTTCACCTTTCTTCCTTTGGCCCACTTTGCATTCTCGCGGGTCCTTATCTTCAGCTCGAGCCCCATGTATAATCCCTTTTTTATTTCATTGTTTAGCACCAAAGGGAATATTTTACGATTACATTGATTGGGCTCCACTTGAGGCCTCTCACCACCTTTTTCATCATCACAAGATGGATGGGGTACCATGATGATGATCAAGTTTTCATTGGGATCACTAAGGGTAGTCTCATTCGCATCATGAAACTCCTCACTATCCCTCTTCTCATCACCATATAAAGCAAACTCAAGCTCCTCAATGGCTATCTCATGCCATGTTTTCTCCACCGTTTTTGTTTCCTTCACATCCTCTGTATAACCACTCGCATCATCAAAAGAGGAACCATATTTAGAGTCAACATTGGATATTTCATAGACAAAATTATCCTTTGCATCTTCTAAAGGTTTCTCTTCGAGTGACTGATCCGTAGCGGAAACATTAGAGATTTCATAGACAAAATTCTCTTCTGCGTCCTCCACGGTTTGCTCTCCATATTGTGGTGGTGGTTTAAAATATGGCTCAAAAAATGAGTCATAGACACACTCTTCCCCATCAGCATTTAGATACCAAAATAGGGTTGAAGGTTGCTCTTCCGCTTGTGGTGGTGGTGGATTATTCACATAGTTTGGCTCATAAGTGGGATTATAAACTATATCATCATTGCTCCAAACCATGTCTGAATGATTTCCCCATCCTTGATTAAAAGAGTTAGGAAAACAGTTATACTGTTGTTGCCATGGTTGGGCAAAACTCCTTTCTTGAACCTGTGGGACATACTCAGGAAAATAGGTCCTAGATGGACAATAATTAGCAGCATGAGAATAAACACCACAATTAGCACATCTTTCTTGCACCAAATTTAAATTGGCATTCAATATGTCTAAATTCTTAGATAAGATGTCTAGTTGTCGTTTAAATTCTTGTCTCCCTAATTCATCATTGATGTTTATTCTATACATCCCTTTAGAGTAGCTCTCACAAAATTTCTATTAAAAAATAAATAAATACTATTTACACTAAAGCGAAAATAATAAAGAAAATTTATTTACACTAACTATACAAACTTGTTAACCTAATCAAGTCCCCGCAGCGGCGCCAAAAACTTGATGGAAAAAATCTCCCTCTAATTAAATTACCTAGCAAGTGTACTAGTTACCGGTGTAGTAGTATGCACAAGCAAGGGTCGAATCCACAGAGTGTCACGACCCGAAAACTAGGCTCTATTTTATTGGTAATAAATAATTATTATTTATCTATTTGCTTATTTATTTATTTAAATTATTATTTATTTAAATATTTATGTGTGCATTTTATGTTTCATAATATTTATGCCTAACATTTTATTTGGGTCATTTGTGCTAGTGTAGAAGTGTTGAGTCTTATTTGTTAGTGGGGAGTTTATTTGAGAAATGGTAGTATTGGGGGGAGGGGCCTAAGTGTAAAATGTTCAAATAATCTTTCTCCTACTCCCTCCCTACTCTCCTCCCTCACCTCCCTCACTCTTTCACTCCATCTCTCTCCCAGCACATCTCTCTCTCTCTCCTTGGTGGTAAGTTTTTCTTCTCTCCCTTCTCTCTTCATTTTCTTCATCTTCCTCTTGTTATTTCTCATTTCTTAAAACATGAAACTTGTTTAGATCGTCGTTAGGATCGTAGAGGACTAAAAATATTCGAGTTCCGGCAACTTTGAGAAAATTCAAGTAAGTTACTTTTCCCCCATTTTTTTTGCTAAAAATGTTCATTCCATGCTTAGATGATACTATGATTACCATTTCTTGCTTCTTGGGTTGATTTTGAGATGATTTGCATTTTATCCCATTTTGTGAAGTTTTGATGTTTGAATCATCCCTTGGATTGAGTGGTCTAATTGATGTTTTATGAGTTGTTTTAGGTATATAGGGTGTTTGGGTACCTTAGTATACCTATTGGAAGCATTGGGTTTGAGTTATGTTGTTTGGGTGGAAAATTTGGGAGAAACCCAGTTGGTTTTGGCCGTTTTCCGACGACCCGGGTGCGTGGGCGACCGCCCATGATGGGTTTGGGCGACCGCCCATGAGATCAGTTGATCCGGAGAAAATGAGTAAAAGTGAGTGGGCGACCGCCCACTTTTAGGTTGGGCGACCACCCAGGAAGTCAGCTGGTTTTGGGCTTGGGTTTGGGTTTTGGGCGACCGCTCGTACTGGCTATGGGCGACCGCCCATACCAGCTGTTCTGAGTATCTTTGTTTTTGAATTGTTTTAAGGTTCAAGTCCGATCTAGGCTCGAAGTATCACCCTAGTTGACTTAAGTTAATGTTATGGAACACTTTAGTGTTCGAGAATGATCCCTTTGGGGTCGATGGTGTATGGAATTCGTTTAAAAATGGTTTGTGTTCGTTGGAACATCTTTTGATGTATTGTTTTGATTGGTTTACCTTTGTGGTGATTTATTTGGAATGGTTCCCTACTTTGGAACCCTAAGTTGTTTAATGAAGCTAGTATTTATTACTTAGCAGTTATTTGAAAGTCCAGCTGGTATTTGTGGTTGTGTCGGGCGATGTGAGATATTGTGATGGCACCGGCCAAGTCCATTATGGTGTCGACCATTGTTTTGCCCTTATTTTCCTCTTCCAGATCGGCCTTGGTTGAGACGTTTGGAGCATGACTTTGTGGCATGGCTCCCTCCCTTTGTGGCACATTACTTTGTTATTGGTTCCGGTACCGGGGATTTCTCTTCAGCTTTCATGCTATTATGAAGATGATGATTTGTTGATTATTGAAGCTGCGCAGCGACCTTTATTTGGTTATATCAGTTTGGGAAAACCTTGGCTATATCCTTTGTTATGTGTTTATTTCCGCTGCTATCTGTTCTACGATAACTGCTATGTGCTATCTATGATTTATTATTGTATATTGCATCATAGCATGTCATGTAGTTGCATTAGTAACTTATTGAGATTTATCTCACCCCCCTTTCTTTTTATCTTTGTTTTTCCTTAACCCCCCCCAGGTGGAAAGGATTAGACTCGCTGATCACGAGATAGGACGTCGAGTGTGGATATAGCTTTTGGGGAAGGTTGTTATTCAGTTTGCATTATTTAAATGTATAACTTTGGGATAGTGTCACCAAACAATGACGTCGTTAAGAATTGTACATGTTATATTTTGGGGTATAAGCTTGTGGAGCTTATAGTAGTGGTACTTTGTTATTATTAAACTTTGATTTACAAAACTTTGTGTTATCATCTTTTGGGTATAAAAGGAAATTTTTATCTCCGATATTTTGGTATTTTGATTAGTAAGTCGACGTCCAGCTCGCGATCTCGGGCCCGGGCCCGCGGGGTTCGGGGTCGCGACAGTTGGTATCAGAGCTATGGTTTGGCTCTAAGTATAGGTCTAGGTGGACTAGTATGACCTAGGAGGGTAGTTGTGTTCGGAGTGAGTAACGGTTGATGTTTTATGCAGGTAATTGTTCTCAATGGCTAGAAGAAGGACAGGTGAAGGTTCTAGTGGGGCTCAGAATCAGAATGATCTTCGGGAAGAGAACCGTGCCATGTTCCAAGGCATGTTTGAGGCGGCCATGAAGGCTATTCATGACCAAGGACCGAGAGTAGAGCAAGCACCACCACCCCGATATGGTTTGGAGCAATTCTTGAAACTGAAACCGGCAGAGTTTGATGGTGAGCCCGATGTGAAGAAGGCCGAACTATGGGTTGAGTCTATGGAGAAAATTTATGATGTGTTTGGGTGCACGGATGAGGATAGGGTCCGGTTCGCGGATTATAAGCTTGTGGGTGCCGCCGAGCATTGGTGGAAAGGGGTTAAAGCAAGTTGGGATGACACTCATACAGTGTATGCTTGGGAATTGTTTGTACGGAAGTTCAAAGAGCATTTCATTCCAGTAGTGTACCAGAACCGAAAGGAGATCGAGCTTCTCAACTTGGAGCAAGGTTTGTTGTCTATAGCTCAGTACTCGGCTAAGTTCACAGAATTAGCCCGGTATTGTGACTGTCTTGTGAGGACCGAAGAACAGAAAGCTATGAGATTCATCCGGGGCTTGAAGACTTCTATTCGTACTCAGCTTATAGCCCAGAGGATTGTGACATTCCAGGATGCGGTAGACCGTGCCTACCTTATCGAGCAAGATATTGGGGAACATAAGAGGAAGACCGAGGTAGCCAACCCGAGTAAGCAAGGAGCGCAGAGCAAGTCACAACCAAGGATTGATAACCGAGGTAACTTTGGGGTAAAATCTCAGTCCCGAGGGCAACAAAACCCAAGGAACCCGGGTACCACTTCCGGGAACCAAGGGAACCAAAATAGGAGACTTTGTTCCTATTGCCAAAAGGAAGGCCATTCAGAGGACCGTTGTTGGAAGAAGCAGGGAAGGTGTACCAATTGTGGCCAAATGGGGCATTATGGTCGTCCGAGGAATAGAGGTCAACCGTCTGGGGTTGGAGCTGGTGATCCACAGGGTCAGAAAAGGGATGCTACGGGAAAGGCCAAAGTCTAAGGAAAAGTGTTTGCAATGAATCAGCATCAGGCAGATGATCCCTCAGTGATTGGAGGTATTGTTTCTATATCTAATGTGAGCGCGCGTACGTTAGTAGATCCAGGATCATCTCATTCTTACATTTCTGTGCAATTTGCTTCTTTACTAAATGCTGCATCTGAGTCTTTGTCCTATGTGTTAGAGGTGTCAACTCCTATGGGAGAATGTTTGGTGACCGATAGAGTCTTCCGTGCTTGTGACGTGCTTATATGTGGTCATGTCTTGTGTGCGGACTTGGTAGTCCTTCCTATTCAGGACTTTGATGTTATTTTGGGTATGGATTGGTTAAGCAAGTTTCATGCTTCTGTTGACTGTCGTAGAAAGGTCGTTAATTTTTCCATCCCTGACGTGCCTAAGTTTACTTTTGAGGCTATGCCTTTTGGTAGAAATTTTCGTATCATTTCTTATGTGAAAGCAAGAAAATTATTACATCGTGGTTGTGAGGGGTACTTGGCTAGTGTACTTGATACTAGGAAAGAATCCCCTAGTTTGGAGAGTGTTCGGGTAGTTAGGGAATTTCCCGATGTTTTCTCTTCTGAATATGATATGCCTCCAGATCGTGAGATAGAATTTTGCATAGATCTTTTGCCGGGTACAGCTCCGATTTTGAAGGCACCATATAGATTGGCTCCCGCAGAGTTGAAGGAACTAAAGGTTCAATTGCAAGAGTTGCTTGATCGAGGGTTTATCCTCCCTAGTGTTTCCCCGTGGGGAGCACCGGTTTTGTTTGTGCGGAAGAAAGATGGTTCTTTGAGATTGTGTATCGATTACCGAAAATTGAATCAGGTTACAGTGAAGAACAAATATCCTCTACCTCACATTGATGATTTGTTTGATCAGCTTCAAGGCTCAGTTGTATTTTCTAAGCTTGATTTGAGGAGTGGGTACCATCAGTTGAAGATTCGATCGGAGGATATTCCGAAGACTGCCTTTCGCACTCGGTATGGTCATTATGAATTCTTGGTTATGCCGTTTGGGTTGACTAACGCGCCTGCCGTGTTTATGGATTTGATGAACCGGGTTTTCCATCCTTATCTTGACTCGTTCGTGGTGGTCTTTATTGATGATATACTCGTCTACTCTAAATTTAGAGAGGAGCACGAGCAACACTTGAGGACAGTTTTATCCGTTCTTGCGAGGGAGAAATTATTTGCGAAGTTTAGTAAATGCGAATTTTGGCTCGAGAAGGTTTCATTTCTGGGTCATGTTATTTCTAAAGACGGGATTTCTGTAGATCCTTCAAAGATAGAGGCAATAGTGGATTGGAAGAGACCCGAATCAGTGACAGAGATTAGAAGCTTTCTGGGTTTGGCCGGGTATTACCGAAGATTTATTGAGGGGTTTTCGAGGATTGCTACTCCGATGACTCAGTTGACCCGGAAGAATGTCCCGTTTGAGTGGACCGAGAAATGTGACAAGAGTTTCGAGGAATTGAAGAAGAGGTTGACTACCGCTCCGATCTTGACTTTGCCTAATGGGAGCGATGGTCTAGTGATTTACAGTGATGCTTCGAAAGAGGGTTTGGGTTGTGTGTTGATGCAGAACGGGAAAGTAATTGCTTATGCTTCGAGGAAGTTGACCCCTAGTGAAGAGAATTACCCGACTCATGATGTGGAGTTGGCGGCAATAGTCTTTGCGTTGCACAAATGGAAGCACTACCTTTATGGGGCGAAGTTTGAAATTTTTACCGATCACAAGAGTTTGAAATACCTTTTCTCCCAGAAAGAGTTGAATAATAGGCAACGCCGATGGATGGAATTGTTGAAGGATTATGATTGTACGATATCCTATCACCCGGGAAAGGCGAATGTGGTCGCCGATGCGATAAGTAGGAAGTCTTATGTGGCTTCGATGATGGTCCGTGAGTGGAAAATGCTCGAGGATGTTCGAGATTGGTCTCCTTGTGAATCGAGACATGGGGCTATTTTTGCGAATATTAGGGTATCTCCGACCCTAATTCAGAGGATAAAGGAAGCTCAAAAGGAAGATCCCGAGTTGGTGAAGATAATGGGTAAATTGAAGGAAAAGAACTTCGAGGATTTTTCTATGAGTCCGGTTGGGGTGTTGACTTTCCGTGGTCGTTTGTGCGTACCCGATGTTGGTGGAATAAAGAGGCAAGTTTTAGATGAGGGTCACAAATCGAGATATACTATTCATCCGGGTAGTATAAAGATGTATCAAAATTTGAAGCAACATTTTTGGTGGAACAACCTGAAGAGGGAAATAGCCGAGTATGTTTCGAAATGTTTAACTTGTCAGCAGGTCAAAGCCGAGCATCAGAGACCCGCGGGACTACTTCAGCCGTTAGAGATTCCAGAGTGGAAATGGGAGCATGTGACTATGGATTCCGTTACGGGATTACCTCGTACCCGTAGGAAGTATGACAGTGTTTGGGTAATAGTGGATAGATTGACCAAGAGTGCCCATTTTTTGCCTATTGACATCAGATATTCGATGGAGAAACTCGCGACCCTTTACATTGATGAGATTGTGAGATTGCATGGGGTTCCGGTTAGCATTGTGTTAGATCGCGACCCGAGGTTTACTTCTAGATTCTGGAAGGCGTTTCAAGGAGCTTTGGGTACAAATTTGCGTTTTAGTACAGCTTTTCACCCTCAAACCGACGGTCAATCCGAGAGGACTATTCAGATTCTTGAGGATATGTTGCGAGCTTGTGCGATAGACTTCTCTGATTCTTGGGATTCGCACCTACCGTTAGTGGAATTCTCTTACAACAACAGTTATCAGGCTAGTATCGAGATGGCACCTTATGAGGCCCTATATAGGAGAAAATGTAGATCGCCTATCTTTTGGGATGAGGTCGGTGAAGCGAAGATCGTGGGTATTGATTTGCTTCAGGATTCAGTTGAGAAAGTTAGAGTTATCCGGGATCGATTGAAAACAGCCCAGAGTCGACATAAGAGCTATGCAGATAACCGAAGGCGAGATCTTAGTTTTCAGACCGGTGATTTTGTGTTCTTGAAAGTATCTCCGAAGGTGGGTATTCGAAGGTTTGGGAAGAAAGGCAAATTAGCTCCGAGGTTTATAGGTCCGTTTGAGATTTTGGGGAAAGTGGGACTTCTTGCGTATCGACTTGCGTTACCGCCATCTTTGGACCGGTTACATAATGTTTTTCACGTTTCTATGCTTCGGAAGTACGTTCATGATCCTTCTCACGTGTTACCGAGGATACCGGAGGATATTGAGCCCGATATGACTTATGTGGAACGACCGGTTCGGATTCTTGATTCTAAAGTCCAAGAGTTGAGGAGCAAAAGCATTCCGTTGGTTAGAGTTCTTTGGAGGAATCATAATGTTGAGGAATCGACTGGGGAGCTTCGTGATGGGATAGAGAGGAAATTTCCGTGGCTTTTTAATTCGGGTAAGTCTCGTTAAAATTCGGGTCGAATTTTCTTTAAGGGGGAGTGAATGTCACGACCCGAAAACTAGGCTCTATTTTATTGGTGATAAATAATTATTATTTATCTATTTGCTTATTTATTTATTTAAATTATTATTTATTTAAATATTTATGTGTGCATTTTATGTTTCATAATATTTATGCCTAACATTTTATTTGGGTCATTTGTGCTAGTGTAGAAGTGTTGAGTCTTATTTGTTAGTGGGGAGTTTATTTGAGAAAGGGTAGTATTGGGGGGAGGGGCTTAAGTGTAAAATGTTCAAATAATCTTTCTCCTACTCCCTCCCTACTCTCCTCCCTCACCTCCCTCACTCTTTCACTCCATCTCTCTCCCAGCACATCTCTCTCTCTTTCCTTGGTGGTAAGTATTTCTTCTCTCCCTTCTCTCTTCATTTTCTTCATCTTCATCTTCCTCTTGTTATTTCTCATTTCTTAAAACATGAAACTTGTTTAGATCGTCCTTAGGATCGTACAGGACTAAAAATATTCGAGTTCCGGCAACTTTGAGAAAATTCAAGTAAGTTACTTTTCCCCCATTTTTTTCCTAAAAATATTCATTCCATGCTTAGATGATACTATGATTACCATTTCTTGCTTCTTGGGTTGATTTTGAGATGATTTGCATTTTATCCCATTTTGTGAAGTTTTGATGTTTGAATCATCCCTTGGATTGAGTGGTCTAATTTATGTTTTATGAGTTGTTTTAGGTATATAGGGTGTTTGGGTACCTTAGTATACCTATTGGAAGCATTGGGTTTGAGTTATGTTGTTTGGGTGGAAAATTTGGGAGAAACCCAGTTGGTTTTGGCCGTTTTCGGGCGACCCGGGTGCGTGGGCGACCGCCCATGATGGGTTTGGACGACCGCCCATGAGATCAGTTGATCCGGAGAAAATGAGTAAAAGTGAGTGGGCGTCCGCCCACTTTTAGGTTGGGCGACCGCCCAGGAAGTCAGCTGGTTTTGGGCTTGGGTTTGGGTTTTGGGCGACCGCCCGTACTGGCTATGGGCGACCGCCCATACCAGCTGTTCTGAGTATCTTTGTTTTTGAATTGTTTTAAGGTTCAAGTCCGATCTGGGCTCGAAGTATCACCCTAGTTGACTTAAGTTAATGTTGTGGAACACTTTAGTGTTCGAGAATGATCCCTTTGGGGTCGATGGTGTATGGAATTCGTTTAAAAATGGTTTGTGTTCGTTGGAACATCTTTTGATGTATTGTTTTGATTGGTTTACCTTTGTGGTGATTTATTTGGAATGGTTCCCTACTTTGGAACCCTAAGTTGTTTAATGAAGCTAGTATTTATTACTTAGCAGTTATTTGAAAGTCCAGCTGGTATTTGTGGTTGTGTCGGGTGATGTGAGATATTGTGATGGCACCGGCCAAGTCCATTATGGTGTCGACCATTGTTTTGCCCTTATTTTCCTCTTCCAGATCGGCCTTGGTTGAGACTTTTGGAGCATGACTTTGTGGCATGGCTCCCGCCCCTTTGTGGCACATTACTTTGTTATTGGTTCCGGTACCGGGGATTTCTCTTCAGCTTTCATGCTATTATGAAGATGATGATTTGTTGATTATTGAAGCTGCGCAGCGACCTTTATTTGGTTATATCAGTTTGGGAAAACCTTGGCTATATCCTTTGTTATGTGTTTATTTCCGCTGCTATCTGTTATGCGATAACTGCTATGTGCTATCTATGATTTATTATTGTATATTGCATCATAGCATGTCATGTAGTTGCATTAGTAACTTATTGAGATTTATCTCACCCCCCTTTCTTTTTATCTTTGTTTTTCCTTAACCCCCCCAGGTGGAAAGGATTAGACTCGCTGATCACGAGATAGGACGTCGAGTGTGGATATAGCTTTTGGGGAAGGTTGTTTTTCAGTTTGCATTATTTAAATGTATAACTTTGGGATAGTGTCACCAAACAATGACGTCGTTAAGAATTGTACATGTTATATTTTGGGGTATAAGCTTGTGGAGCTTATAGTAGTGGTACTTTGTTATTATTAAACTTTGATTTACAAAACTTTGTGTTATCATATTTTGGGTATAAAAGGAAATTTTTATCTCCGATATTTTGGTATTTTGATTAGTAAGTCGACGTCCAGCTCGCGATCTCGGGCCCGCGGGGTTCGGGGTCGTGACACAGAGACTTGAAGGATTAACAAGAATGTAAATTAAAACTATAAAAATAAATAAAGGGGTTTTGGTTTTTGTGATTTAATTATAATTAACCACTAAAGCAATAACTAAAACTAAACTAATAAAACAAATAAAAGCAAGATTAAAGAATAGATTCACGGATTGAGTTCACAAATACTTTCACTCTATGTTATACTTCAAAATAATAAGATCAATTTCTTTCTTGGGTTCGTTCACTTTATTAAGAATTGGGACGGTCCGGTCGCCGGATTGCAATCCTTTTATTTCTTTTATATTATACTTTCCGTTAGGTCTATACAATATGCAAGAAATTCATGAAGCACTCAAGAACATATAAACCTAAATCATTTTGACTTCCGCTAGGTCCTCAATTGAATTTAATCATCAAAATAATGGTCAACGTATTATCACCCACGCTAGTACAGTAATAATTACCCAATAATTCTAAAGTCAATTTATATCTTAACATATAATTGAAACTAAAGAATTTAACATGAAGAATATTTTGATGAACAAGAATTAATTTTGAATGGAAGAATTAAATCTATAGCATTAAGATCTAGTATTTGCTACTACCAATCCATGAATCTAGAAATTAACTACTCATAAAATTAAGAACAAAGAATAAATTAAAGAACATCAAAACCTGGATTAATTGATGAATCCTTGATTACAATCCTTGAATCTTGAATAAAAGTATGTACAAAGTATCAATCATAAATTAGGCTAGAGTGTTATGTTTATACAAGGGCTAAGGAGGTGTAAAAATTAGGAAAACCCTAGGATTCATTGTTGAAAAAGGATAAAATAAGTGCTGAGGGGCCGAATTCCCCAGGAGCCCTTGATATTTTTGGGTTTCCAGAAAAGCCCTCCGAAAATTCCCCAAAGGTCCTCTAGAAATTCTAGAAAGGCCCCTCAAAGTTTGGATAATTCCAGAAAAGTCCTTGGAAAATTCCCCTAAGGTCCCTGGGCGAGTGGGCGCTTGCTAGGGTGCAAGTGGGCGCCTACTTTGGTCAAAAACTGCTGTTTTTTCTGTCAAAAGACCAAGTGGGCGCCTGGTATGGACCAGGCGGGCGCTTGGTGCTTCGCTGATTGTCACGCAATCTTCCGGAGGCCATAACTTCTTCATACGAACTCCGATTTGGACGTGTAAACTATCGTTGGAAAGCTCTTTTCGAGTACTATCCAATGGAATTGATTTATCAGAAGTCACATCTATTTATATTTATATTATGGTACGTTCTTTATCCTTCCTTTTCGCACTTTAATGTACATGAATCCATGCATTCTTTTGCTCCTTCCCTATACTCATAAACACTCCAAAAACCATCAAAACACCCAAGGTTGAGCATCTAATAAGTCATAGAAGTATATGATTTGGATGGGTAAAAACATATCCATCATTGATCCAGCGTGAATAGTGGAGTAAGTCCAGCAGTGTGAAGGGTTGAGATGATTTCAATCCCTATTGGATCAAGTGAGAGCTCAGCAAGATCAATCGTCTCACCAGGTCTAAATTTTGCAATATCCTACAAAATAAATGATTTAAGTTAGAAATGAATTTAGGCGGATAGACACATAAAATAAGCAAAGTATAGACTAGGCGAATACAAAATTTGAGGCGCATAGAATAATTAGGCACAGAGAGTCATAGGCGCATAAGAGAGCACAATGAGTCAAGGCGCGTGATTATAGTAGTCACATGAAATTTGGAGGGTGCATAGGAATACAAGGCGCATATTATGTTTCTATGAAAAATACTAAGGAAAAATTAAAAACATAGAAAAATTTGACTAAGTATGAATTGAGGCGCATAAGATATTTAGGCGCATAATTTTATTAGGCGCATGAAGGATTGAGGCGCATAACGATTGTAATAGCAAAAGGCGCATACGCATGTTAGACGCAAGGAATCACTTGAGGCGCACAATAATAATAGGCGCATAAATATACAAGGCGCATAGATGCATATTTAGGCGCATAACTATGCAAATAATTTTAACTTAGCATAAAAACACACAAACAAGCAAAAACATAAACAAAAAGGAATTAAGAATCAAACATGAATTTTTTTGAAAAACAAGTTTTGAAAATTTTGAAACCCAAGTCATGCAAAAATAACGAAGAACACGAAGAACATGTCTTAAATGCTCGAAGAATACCAAGAACACATAAATCATGAAACTTCACCAAATCAAGCACACAATATGTCAAAATGACCGCAAGAAGACAAGGATCACAAATATGTAAACCAAAACAAGTAAAAATCAACAACAAATCCAGAAAATGGATTCAAAGATCTGAAATTTCGAAAAGTTTGAAAATACAAAAACTTCAGATTCGCAACAAATAGCGAATTGATCGTTGAAAAGTTTAGTTTAAAAGATTTTAAATCACAAAACGAACATAACCCAACAAACGATTTTGAAAACGGAGAACAGAATCAAAATCAAACAAGCAAAATGAGTTTTCCGGTTTTTTAAAATGACGAACCCAGAAAAACGAATGACAATTATAGAAATTTAAAAAGGTTTAGAGTTTAGGAATCATACCATTTCTTCTTGGGTGATTTGGGAGTTCTCTTAGGACCCATATATATAGAACAATATGAAGAAATGAAGAGGAAAAGATGAAAATTTAGAGGAAGAGAGATGAGAGGATGGGAAGGAGAGAAGAGAGATAGACTGAGACTGTTAGAGAGAAAGAGTTGGTAGGATAAGTAGGAGAAATGATGAAAAAGGGAATGGGAAGGGGTGAGGGTTATATATATATGGTAGGTTTTCTATACAAAAATGGAAGATGAAGAGATGGGCAATTATGGTGATTGACTTTGGAAAGGACAAGCATTTATGAGGGGTTTTAATGATTTGACGGCTAATAAATGCTGAATGACCTAAAGTGTATAGATGTGATATTTTGGGTTAAGAAAAACTGCTCTACTTTTCCTATAAGTGTATGAGCAATTTTGACTCATTTTTGCACAAACCCCAAAAACATCTATTTGTAAGTTTGGGGTGCAAGAAATATATGCTCAGAAAATAAAATTTTGAAAAACGTATAACGAGGGAAAAATTAATTGCACAAGTACCCTTGAACAATTAAGGAATGTCAAAAGACAAAAATTCTTCATAATAAATGAATCAGAATTAACATACCTGGTACTTGTGAATATTGAATACGTTCAATCATTTGAAATAATAAATTTTGGAGCATTGATTGAGCCACAATATTTAATGCGCGGAAGGGAGGCGCATTTAGCTCAGAGGCGCGCAGCAACGAATGAGGCGCGAGAATGCCCTAGGCGCGCTATGAGAGTGAGGCGCGCAGAAATACTTGGGCGCGCAGTGAGTTTCCTTGAAACTTTTTTTAAAAAATGATTTAACTTTTGTACCTAGTATACTCATAACTCAACAAAACATAAAATCATTAGTAATAACAAAACTATATGAAATTAGTTGAGTTCAAGCATACCCATTCCACCTCTCAAAAAGATGAACCGTTTTGCGTCAAGTGCTTTCGTTAGAATGTCGGCGATTTGATAGTCGGTTCCCATGTGTTCTAAATGAATATTTCCTTTCTCCACGTGGTCTTTGAGGAAGTGATATTTGATGTCTATGTGCTTGGTCTTTGAGTGCATGACAAGATTTTCAGAAACCGCAATGGTTGATGTATTGTCGCAGTAGATGGGACAATTTTCTTTGATGATTTCATAGTCTACCAATTGCTGCTTCATCCATAGAATCTGACAGCAATAACTTTCCGCAGCAATATATTCTGCTTCCGTTGTTGAAACAGACACTGAACCTTGTTTCTTACTCACCCATGACACAAGTCGATATCCGAGGAAATGACAAGTGCCACTTGTGCTTTTCCTATCAATTGTGCATGCTTCATAATCCGCATCTGAATAACCTACAAGTTTAAAGTTCGAATCTTTGGTGTACCAAAGTCCAAGGTTAACAGTACCGGAGAGATATCTTATAATACGTTTCACAGCAATTAAGTGCGCTTCTCGAGGGTCAGATTGATAACGAGCGCAAACACAAACACTAAACATAATATCGGGCCTACTAGCAGTAATATAAAGGAGTGAGCCAATCATACCTCGATAGAGCGTTTGATCAACACGTTTACCTTTTAAATCTTTGTCGAGTTTGTTGCCGGTGGCCATTGGAGTGTCGTATGATTTAGCATTCTCAAGTCCAAACTTCTTGATTAAGTCCTTTGTGTATTTGGCTTGATTGATAAATATGCCTTCATTCATTTGCTTGATTTGAAGCCTGAGGAAGAATGTGAGTTTTCCCATCATTCTCATTTCAAACTTGCTCTTCATTAGTTTCTCAAAGCGCTTGCACAACAATTTATTAGTAGAACCAAATATAATATCATCAACATAAATTTGAACAAGTAATTTATGACCATTATGTTTGGCAATAAAAAGAGTTGTATCGATTTTACCGCGAGTGAAGCCTTTTTCAATAAGAAACTTTGATAGTGTATCGTACCATGCTCTTGGTGCTTGCTTGAGCCCATACAAAGCTTTCTGGAGTTTGTACGCATGATTTGGAAATTGTGAATCTTCAAACCCAGGTGGTTGAGCTATGTAGACTTGTTCTTGGAGTTCACCATTTAGAAACGCGCTCTTCACATCCATTTGATATAACTTAAAGTTCTTGTGAGCGGCGTAAGCTAGAAATAATCTGATAGCTTCAAGTCTTGCTACGGGCGCAAAAGTTTCATCGTAGTCGATTCCTTCCTCTTGCCTATAGCCTTGAGCAACCAATCTTGCTTTGTTTCTTGTGATGGTTCCATTCTCATCCCTTTTGTTTCTGAACACCCATTTCGTACCAATCACTCCTTGATCATTTGGTCTTGGAACAAGAGTCCAAACCTTACATCGTTTAAATTGATTGAGTTCTTCTTATATTGAAACAACCTAATTCGGATCTTGGAGCGCTTCATCAGCCTTCTTTGGTTCAATTTGAGAGATAAAAGCAGTGTAAGCATCAAAGTTTGTAGCTCTCCTTGTACGAACAACAACATTTAGATCACCAATGATATTATTGATTGGGTGACCTCTAACTTCACGAATTTCAGGAGGTAAGTTAGGTTGAGTCATAGTAACTTGAAGGTCTTCAATTGGTACATCTTCACCAGATTCAAAATCATCAAAATTTGGGGGATGAACTGGTTCAGAATTGAAACTAGGGTTAATACCAGATGCAGCAGTAGATATAGGCACATGAGAAGAATCAAGAGGCGCAACATTAGGAGGCCCTGCTGATGATTCATTTGGCGCGCCATATGAGGAATTAGGCGCATTTGATGTAGATGGATTTCTTTGAGTTGATAGATTCTGTTCAAGTGTAGGCGCATCATAAATAGGAGCACCTATTTCATTTAGCTCAGCAGAATCATCAGCAATATTTGGAGACAAATGTGGCTCAAGGAGAGAATGTTCATCAAATGTAACATGTACAGATTCAACTATCACTAATGTAGATCTATTAAAAACGCGAAAAGCTTTAGAATGTTTGGCATACCCAACAAAAATACCTTCGTCGGCTTTGGCATCGAATTTACCTCTATGTTCGTTTCCGTTGTAGAGGATATAAAACTTTCAACCAAAGATCTTAAAGAATGCAATGTTGGGAGTTCTACCACGCCAAAGTTCATACGGAGTCTTGTTGTGAAGTTTGTTGATGAGGCAACGATTTTGAGTAAAGCATGCTGTGTTGATAGCTTCTTCCCAAAAGTACTTAGGCACTTTAGCTTCAGCTATCATCGTCTTTCCCGCTTTAATCAACGTCATATTCTTTCTTTCCACAACACCATTTTGTTGAGGAACACTAGTGGTTTAGAAGTTGTGATCTATCCCATGATCGTTGCAATATCGAGCAACACCGTTGTTCTTGAATTCTGTTCCATTGTCAGATCGAATACTAACGATGTCATCTTTTTTTTGGGTTTGGAGCAGTCTGAATAAGGTGGTCAAAATGTCATAACAATCGTCTTTTGCGATCATCATTTCCACCCATGTATATCTTGAATAATCATCCACAACAACTAGAGTATACTTGTTTCTTCTAATACTTACGGTGGTGACTGGTCCAAATAGATCAATGTGCAGTAGTTGCAAACATCTAGTAGTTGAGGGATTGGTCTTGCTGGAGAAAGACTTTTTCGGTTGTTTGCCAAGTTGACACGCGGCGCACTTCTTGTCATGATGATCAGCAACCTTGGGAAGTCCTTTTACAAGATTATTCCTGCTGAGTTTAGATAGATACTTAAAGTTCAAGTGACTTAAGCGCTTGTGCCACAGCCAACTATTTTCGCTCACACTTTTAGCTACAAAACAAAGATTAGTACTAGAGTTCATACTATGGAAATCAATAATGTAAATATTTGTCTTACGATATCCCATGAGTAATGTAACTCCAGTTTTGCCATTCTTGATAAGACATTGAGTTGAAGTAAAATGGCATTCTAATCCTTTGTCATAGAATTGAGATATGGATAATAAATTGTGCTTGAGCCCTTCGACGAGTGAGACTCTTTCAATAGACACTTTGTCTTTCTTTAGCTTTCCATATGCTACAACTTGACCTTTGTTATTATCACCAAATGTTACGGAAGGACCTCTTTCTTCATGAATATCTTCAAGTAAGGATTCATCTCCAGTCATGTGTCGTGAACACCCAATATCGAGAATCCATTCATACGTTTTAGCTTTTGAAGATCCAGCCATGAAGCAAAGAAACTGAAATATAAACATTTAAAGCAGGTCCCCTTTATTCCTTTTCGGGTCCTAGAGTTAGCAACTTTTGACAACCCACTCTTGCTTAACCTTAGGATTCTTACGTCCTTTGGCATTGGGAGTGAATCTCAAAAGGCATTCCACGGACTTATGTCCTGAACAATCACAAATTGAACAATGATGAAAGCCACTAATCACGTGAGTTTTCACAAACTCTTTACTTTTCTTTGGGATAGCATCCTTCTTTGGGTCAGATGAGCCAGCCTTAACAAAATCTTTCTTTTGAAATTTTAGAGCGCTTTTTCTTGGAGGGAGCATAGGGCTAGGAGGCGCACGGCGGTTAGGCGCGTGGCTCCTAGGCGCATAATGTGCACTCGGAGAAGGAGCGCGCCTAATTTCAAGAATGGTTTTGCTGGAGGATGATTCATCTGTAACTACTTCCTTCTCTTTAGCTTTCCCAAATTGTTTCGTTGGGTAGACATAATGGAATGTTTGTCTCTTGACTTTTTCCTGTCCTTTATCCATTGAATTAGAATGTTTTTCCTTGGGAATTTCAAAAGTTTGCTGATTTGTAAATTCACTCTCTCTTTCAGCACAAACATCACATTTAAAGTTGTCACTAGTTGATGAGAATCCCAAGCCACTTTTATCACCACTGACTTTTTGGGACTCAAATATATTCTCCATAGTGACACGAGAATTGGACCACTCATTTGTAATCTTTTTAAGATCAGTAATTTGAGCAACCAATTCATCGTTTTGAACTTTAAGAAGTGAGTTCTGTTCTGTTATAAAAGTGTTTTTAACAGTAAGAGGAGTCATGCTCTTTATCTGCTCCTTAAGGAGGGTGAGTTCAGATTTAAGTAGAGATTTTTCGGTCTTAAGCTGGGAAATTTCATCACATGGTAGTGCTAAAGCTTCCTTCATTTTGCCAAATTTACTAATTACCTTTTCGGCTTCTAAGAATAACTTTTCTTGTTTGGTAATGTCCTCGTCGTGATTGATTGTAGGAATAGGTGCAACTTGAGGTCTAACATATTCACTCTTTCTGAGCTTGCTTCTAGCACTCAGATCACATCTAGAAAATAATAATCCACCATCGCTTTGAGCCGGAGTGAGAAATCCTTGTTCAACGAGCTCGTTGATGGTTGGTCCTTTCTTCCTTTTCACTTCTTGAAAACCTGCAGATTTCTTGATAGGTTTATTCAAGACATTCATATCAGGAATATCTTTGGAGAAGTCATCATCAGAATCATAAGTATCAACTTCATCATCATTTGCCACCAAACAAACGAGTCCATCATCGGAATCTTCATCGCTCTCATCTGAGTCTGTTTCAATCCAAGTGTTCTGCTCATTTGCTGGTGATTCTTCTTCAGCAACCATTCCCTTGTGACGAGTGAATTTGGGAGTAAACTTGGGAGTATGGCTGCTCTTCTTCTGCATATATTCAAATTAATGTTGATGCAGGAAGTCCAGATGAGGAGGATTTAAGCAAGGATGAGCTCATTGATGGGTTAAAACATCTCTACAAGGCATTGTTCAAAGAATGGAAGGAAGAGAACAAGATGGTAGCGATCTTAACCAAGGAAAATCATGAGCTAAAAAACTCTTTGACTCGGTTGGCGGTGCAATTCACAAAGTTGGATGTTGAACTTGTCAAAGTCAAGCCCAAGTTGAAGCTAGCCGAGACTACCTTCAAAAAGTTCAACACGACGTTCTCAAAATTGGATGAAATACTCGACTTGAGTAAGTCACTCAAAGCAGGTATTGGGTTCCAAGACTCTCTTGACAAAATCACTTCTACTATAATGAATGAAAATAATGAAACATGTTTTGTAAAAGAACATGAAAAAGTAAAAAGTGGTTCATCAAGTGATATTTCTGATCAACCGTGTGTGTGTGAATATTGTCACACAACTGGACAAAGTAAATTTGATTGTTTTACACTCAAAAAGAAAAATTCAAGTTCACATGTGTTATCTCAAGTGTTACCTAACACTCAAGACAACACTGGTGATCAGAAAATTAAAAAGT
The DNA here is from genome assembly GCA_026119855.1 of Campanula takesimana. NCBI lineage: Eukaryota > Viridiplantae > Streptophyta > Magnoliopsida > Asterales > Campanulaceae > Campanula > Campanula takesimana. The sequence goes on from JAOWBW010000700.1 coordinate 587,300, forward strand.
CTAAAAAGAAAGTCTGGTTTTTAAAAACTAATCATAAATGCAATGTTGTATTTGCCTATTTGAAGACTAACATTTCAGGTTCATGGTACTTTGATAGTGGTTGTTCACATCATATGACGGGAACAAAAGTATTCTTGAAAGACTATGAATCTATCCAAGGAGAAACGGTGAAATATGGAGGTGGAGGAAAGAGCAATATAATAGGGAAAGGGACACTTGATGTTTCCGGATTTCCTGCCTTAAAGAATGTCTTGCACGTTGATGGATTGGTTGCTAATTTAATTAGCATTGGCCAATTGTGACATGACAACTTGGAGGTAAAATTTAATAAAAATACTTGTGAAGTTTTTGATAACACTAACACTTGTGTAATGTCAGGAACTAGATCAAGTGACAATTGTTATCTTGTTGATAAACAAGTATGCAATTTAGTCAATATGGATGACATAATTTTGTGGCATCAAAAGTTGGGACATGCTGTCGCGCCCCGACCCGTGGTCCTACTTGGCCCCACGCCCGGGACACGCGAGGAAGACGTCACAAACATTTTTAAGAAATTTTTTTGAAATATACTTTCATAAAAAGTCTTATATGACTAAACAACATTTATTAGACTTGACTACAAGTCACAAAACAAACTTTCTCAAATGAGTACTTAGCCACTTGGCTATAACAAACTTTACTTATAAAATTTACAAACACGAACACCTACTAAAAGGGATGATACAAATAACTGAGTCACGGGTACACTACCCTAAAGGTATTACATTTACATAATGTATCCTTTATACACATCACTTCCCAAAAGTCTTACCAAAGATCTCTTTACCGACGTCCTCCCTGTGCTGTGACCTATTCCCTGGACTCCTTCTTATCTAAAACGGTAAACAAATAAGGGGTGAGAATAAATCTCAGTAAGTTACTAAAATGCAACTACATTACATGCTAATATGATGATCATAAAGAAACAATATTAACAAATAAGCGTATAACACATAGCACATAACATGAGAGGCTCCCTATCGCCAACCGTCCCATACCGGTTGGAAATAACGACCAACTCATCATGCAACACATAAAGCGGAAATGAACACTCATACATGGATACTGAGCCAAGGTTCTCAAACCAAACAATAGCCATCTGAGAGGCATCAACTGAGCAGCATCGAAGAGCTGAAACGGGTTCCGGAACCAAACAACAACAACAACAACAACAACAACGGGGAAAATGACACAAAGTCATAACCCAAAGTGCCCAACCTTTGGCCTAAGGAAGGGGTTAAAAATGGGAAACCAATGATAGGAGCCTTATAATGTACTTGGCTCGGGAGACCATTATAATCCCTATCACTGCCCAACACACACAAAAGTACCAGCTGGACTTTACACGCAAGCACCATATAGAAATACTTGCTTAAACAACAATCAGGGACAATGATTCCAATGTAGGGAACCATGCCAAACACATCAAGAAGATGAACCATTCAACACATTACAAAATGTTCAACAATGCTCACTTAATCAATTACTCACATTTCACAACACTTGTGTTCACAAAGGAACCAATTCTACCACTTTAGTGATCCACAACAATCATCTAACTACTTTAGGACACTACCCAAAAACTAGACCAAGATTGACCTTTAAATCCCTTGGTTTGAAAACTCTAAACTTTTCAGATGACTGGGCGGTCGCCCAAACAGGGCTGTGCGGCCGCCCAAAATACTCTGTCCCAAGAGTAAAACCTTTCAGATAGATGTGCGGCCGCACGCCCTTTTTGGGCGGCCGCCCACATCACCTGGCAGACCAAAACTTAACCAAAGTTCTCTCCTTTCGTTTCACAACCCAAAATTACTTGTACTTGTAACACTTAACATTTGCAACTAATACAAAGACTACAAATTCAGTCTTTAAACAATTCTAACACCCAATAAGAACCATTTCCATACTACTTCTTCTGTCCCAAATTTACAAGTATAAATAAAATATACCCAAAACATTATTTCACAACCTACTAGGCATATATAACCTGTTTATATCCATTTTATTAGGTACAACAACTTTACTATACTTCCACAATACTACAACACCCATTTGTATTAACATTTCCCACATGCAACAAATTATTACTACTCCCTCCGTTTCACAAGTATCATTATAATTTTTAATATACTAATATACCCACTTTAGGATACTTTCACTTCTTTCCCCGTCCCATAAGTAATAGTATAATTTTATAATACATTTATTTAACATTTAACTAAAGATATTATTTTACCGTCCCACGAGTAGGAGTATAACATATAAAGCATATATAATGTTGCATCATCTCATACTCTCCCAAAACCAAACTACTATACCCATTTCCCACAAGTCTATAATAAGTTTTACTACTCCCTCTGTCCCAAAATTACAAGTATATAAAAGTATACCCAAAACATTATTTTAGAACATATAAAGCATATATAGCATACTTATGACCATTTTAACATTTAAAGGGGGGATTAGTAACTTACCTATTTTTCGGAAACGAGTCAAGAAAATTATATTGTTCGGTAGATGTGGCCTACTCAACACCCTGAACATTTATATATTTTTAGATTTAAAAATGGAGTAGTAATTAAAAAGAAATAAAATGGAGAAGACCAAAACTTTACCTTAGCTTTCTACAACCATGGAAGATCTTCAAGAACACAATTTGGGAAAGTTGTTTAGGGAGAGAAGGCAAGGTCGACTGAGAAGGGGGGGGGGGAGGGAAGTCATTGTTTTTTATAAAATTTTCTCCCACTTTCAACTTTGCTCACCTAAGTTCTAGTTTAAACACTTAGACCCCTTACTCCAACTTTCAATAAAGCCCCTAAAGTTACTTAATTCCCTCAACTCTTTAACAACTAAATTATTGGCCCATAAAATTCCACTACCCAACTTAACTATCAAAACAAATGTTACTACTACTACTAACATTTTAACTAACACAAATAATAAATTAAGATATGAAACTCATAAAATATGATGCAACACAACATTTTAAATAAAAATCCTCAAAATATATAAAATAAGTATAAAATAAATAAAACGGATTTTGTGGTCGTTACACATGCCCCTTATGAAAACTTGAAGAAAATTTTCCAATTTGAGGCTGTCAAAGGAGTCCCCAATCTGAATCTGAAGAACAAAATTATGTGTGGGGACTGCCTTAAAAGTAAGGAGACTCGTGTTACCCGCAGTGTTACCCAACACCAGGAGCAACACTTTGGGACAACACATTGTTTTCAGCTTTTGCACATGGACTTGATGGGTCCAATTGAGGTAGAAGCCTGGGAGGTAAGAGGTATGTTTTTGTTATAGTTGATGATTTATCTAGGTTTTCTTGGGTATATTTCCTAAGAGAAAAATCTGAAACTTTAGATAAGTTTAAACTCTTGCACTCCAAAATCAAAAACATGTTTTGCGCTTCTATTTTCTGTATAAGATCCAATCATGGAAAAGAATTTGCAAATGTTTCCTTTTATAATTTTTGTAAGAAAAATGGGATACACCATGATTTTTCGATCTCTAAACCACATGGTGTGGCTGAAAAGAAAAATAGGACATTGCTTGATATGGCCCATGTTATGTTATTCTCAAAAAGAAGTTCAAAAAGATTTTGGGCTGAAGCTTTGAGCACGGCTTGTCACATTTATAATAGAGTCTTTCTAAGACCTGGTTTAACAATGACACCCTATGAGATTTTGAATGAGAAGAAACCACATGTACATTACTTCCATGTGTTTGGGTGTGTATGTTATATATTAAAAGACTGGGGTCGCTTAGCTAAATTTTACTCTAAGAATGATAAAGCCATTTTTCTTGGATATTCACATGACAATCTTGCATATCGAGTGTATAATTTGAGAATTGGAATTATTCAAGAATCTGTAAACATTGTTTTTGATGATCTGTCAAGTGTTGCAGATGAACCAGGTGTTTATCCTCGTTCGATACTTCTGGAACAACCTCAAAGTAAAGTTGACATAAGTGTTGGACCAGATGTCGGCCCCAGTGTTACCACACCTGAGGCAATACTAGAGATAACACCAGAAGTCAGACCAGTTGCAGAAAATAAAAATAATGAGGACTCCATTAGAGTTGATGATCCCGTCAGAAGAGATCCCCCTTTGAGAATTAAAAAGAATCATCCTATATCCCAAGTGATAGGGAGATTAGACGAAGGGATACAAACTAGAAATAAGGAACCGGTTAATTATCGAGACATGGTGAAATATGCTAAGGTAAACCATTCATGTTTTCTTTCTAAGCTTGAATCTGAAAATACTTTGAAAGAAGAATATTTGATTCAAGTTTTTAACCATAAGAGATTTTCTAACTTGAAGAAGTCTCTTGTTCCATTTCTTGTTTAAACCCCTTGGATCATCTTTGTTGTTGTACAATATTTTAATTTTTGAAAAAAAAAAAAAAACCGTTTTTTAGTTTTTTCTATTTTCGTGTTTTAAGCCCTCGCGGCAGCATATGCTGACCTTTTTGTTTCGGTAGGTTTATACTTGGTCAACATGTTTGTCAAATTCCCTTTGTACTCAAAAGTGACAAAGTCACTAATTTTTGTGATAAAATTAAAAGGCAAAAGGCAAAAAGCACTTATAGTATTTCCTAAGTAACTCGGGGCACGACGTTCGCTGCGACGATGCACTCTTGCCAAAGGGAGATACTATCTAGTGATTTCGTACTAAGTATTAGGAACATGGAGTTCGCTGCTACAGTGTATCCTACTTGAAAGGTACAAATCACTAAAGTATTTTTTACACTTTATAAGGACTCGGAGCACGGAACTCGCTACTACGATGCTTCCTTGTAGATAAAGAAGTGTAAATTATGCTTATATTTTAAAGTGCTTAAAGATGAAGAACAAGCTTATATAGTGTTAACTTCAAACATGTAATTAAGGCTTGCTATGCATCAAATGTTTGAAGATGAAAAACTTGTTTCTTAGCCTCAATTGCTTATTATAAAGAAGCCTAACAATTTGCCTCAAGTGTTTATTATGAGGATTGTTTTGCCTTAAGTTTCTTAAAGTGAAAATTTTATCAAGGGGATATTTGACTTATATGTTTTCCTAAGTGTTACCATCATTGCCGATAACACATTAGTATGTGCTACATTATTTTTTTATTCATTTCTTTTTTCGGAAATTAATAGTTAATTTTTGAAAGTCCGAAAGTCCTTTATAATTTGTGGAATTTTTTGATTTTCAAAAAATCTTTATTAAATTCCTTTTTATTTTATTTTTGGTGAATTTGGTTAAGTAACTTCATCTCTAAGAGTTTGGAATCAAGTTTTAAATCAAACTCAAAAATTAGGGATGTAGTCACCTAGGCTGAATTATCCAACATTATTTTCTTTTATTTTTAATTTTTAATTTTTATTTTTTCGTTTTATTTTCAAAAAAAAAAAAAAAAAAAAAAGCTTTTTGGGATAATGGCCGGTTGTTTTATAAAAAATGTGGGTGATGTGATTGAGTGTAACTATCTAGCTAAGAAATAGGGGGAGTTGAGAGTTATAGGGTTTAGGAAGAGACTTATCATAAATTGTATTTATCTCTTCCATTTGAATACTTCCTAAAATATCCAAATTAAACCCCTCCTCCTCTCACCGATCTCCCTCTTTCTCTCGCCGACCTCTCTCTCTCTCAGTCTCTCTCATGCTCAAAATCTCTCTTCCAAAATTCTTTCCTTCTATTCTCAAAACTCTATAAATGGCTTCCCCTTCCAAAACCTCAAATGAGCACATGGAAATCTCGCCATTGTTGTATCCGGACCTCCACCTGTTCCGATCGCACAGGCTCCTCCTACGTCGGCTCCTTCCCAACCTATAGTGACTACCATCAAGAAAAAGAAAAAGAAGAGAAAAGACTCATCTTCTTCACGCCAACCGATTGCCCAAGCTCCATCAATGCAGACTTCAAGCCAGATACAGATTCATACAGACTTGTAGAAATTCTTTGCACAGTATTCTTCACAAACAGGGGGAGATAATGCTGCCACAAGTGCTGTTCTGCATGCTACCACAAGTGCTGTTCTGCATGCTAACACAAGTGCGGGCTAGTGATACTCAAACAGGTTTGGTAGTTGGTGTGTTTCTATTCTTGATAGCTTTTCAAAACAATTTTTATGTTAATTGTTTTAAAACTATTAGGTTGCACTTAACATTTGTTTTACATTTGTTTTACATTTGGTTTATTTGTGTGAAGTGTGTTAAACACTTCATGGTTTTTGGATTTTATAACTTTGGTTTTGTTTTGGATAATTAGTTTTTTAATCATGTTTCGTTTACTTGGTTTAAAACTATTTCAAAATCATTGTTTTTCGGTTGACTTGCCTCTTTGAGGGGGAGTTATTTTTGTTGGGTTTCGATGTAACATGCGCAGCGGAATTTAGCAATCAAAATTTTAAGAAACCCAAAGCCATGGATCCGTTCATATGATTAAATCAAATACAACATAATGAATAAAGGAAAAACTAACCCTTGATGACTATCAAAGTTTTCTTTGGTCTTGGTGGAGAAACTTGAAGCTTTATCACGGACAAAATCACGAACTTTGTAGATGATAAAATTCACCCTCTAGCGGTGTCCACACTTCGAACGAATATCAAGAGGCTCCTTGATCAAGGTTGCTAGACCAATAATTATGAAACACACTTTCACAATTTAATAAAGAACTATATGGAATTTATTTGTGAATTATTTTGTTCTTCAATCAATGATATCTTAGAACAAAATAAAATCTATCTCAAACTCTTTGAGACTCACAAAAGCACTAGTGAGGATGGTCTGGCTGAATTGGGGTTATTATACACAATTAAGACCTATTCCAAATAGGTAACTTGTGCCAAAAACCTTTCCTAATCGAATTAGGAATTTTTCTGTCGGCATACCGGGCGCCCGCCTGGTCCAACCCAGGCGCCCGCTCATTTGAGCAGAAGGTCCAGTCCTTTCAGAACTCATTCAAGCGCCCGCCTGGTCCAACCCAAGCGCCCGCTTGGTTGACCAGGAAGCCCAGAATATTTCCAGAAATTCCTTTGAGGTCCTTCGACCCTAAATTCCAATATAGTCCTCCTTTTTAAGATTCGTTCTATTGTGTGTGACCCTCTAGGATTATACTAAGTTGGCAATGGGCTCAAACATGATCCCATAAGATATGATTAGGTTCTAGCAAACCGTCATACTTACCCAAATTATATAACTAGATACAAGTTCGCATTCCTTTAGAATATGTCATAATCCCTTTGTCCACGATGTCATTGAACACAAGTCATGGTCAAACAGCCAACTTGTCTTGTTCAATACTTTCTCGATTCCGAATATGTTGATAATTCAAATGCTATTGATCCAATCAATCCATTTGAGTCCGGCCGAACATTTCATCAACATCATTCCTTCGAGGGGCCCAAGCTTGACATCTCTCCGTGGAGGGACAAATCCATTTAGCTTATTATTCTTCCCAACGGGAATCCGATTATGCCAATCATACCCTTTATAACTACCGTGTTAAGGTAGTGTTTGAATATGTCAAACACAATGTTCATCAAGTGGAAGACTATAATAACTTCATGTCTAAGGATTCAAATGACATAACTAATATGAGATATATGTACGACATAGACCATGACATAAATCTCATACGGCGGGTCATGTCCAGTACCTTGTTCCAAACAAGTACCCATAAATCTAACATGATCATCCCATGATCATTTAGCCTTTATACTAGTGCTTAACAAGTACTAGGGACGGAGATTATTATAAGTAAACATGAACAACAATAATAATCAAAACATCTCTTTATTGATATGAAATAAATGATAACAATTACAACGTTTATTAAACGTGCATAGGGCACCACTACCAACAATCTCCCACTTGCCCTAGGCCCAATCTCCCATGTATCTAATACCCATGGACCTAACATGACCATCATGTTTAGCTTGTGGAAGTCCCTTTGTTAGCGGGTCCGCAACATTGTCATCAGTAGGTACTCTGCATATATTTACGTCTCCCCTATCAACGATCTCTCGAATGATATGAAAACGCCTAAGTATGTGTTTGGATTTTGATGTGCTCTTGGTTCCTTTGCTTGAGAAATAGCACCATTATTATCGCAATAAAGGTCTATTGGATTAGCAATACTAGGAACCACTTCAAGTTCAGATATGAACTTCTTAATCCAAACAGCTTCCTTTGCAGCATCTGATGCAGCAATATACTCAGCTTCTGTTGTAGAATCAGCGGTTGTACTTTGCTTGGAACTCTTCCAGCTTACAGCTCCACCATTTAACATGAACACAAAACCTGATTGCGATCGGCTATCATCTTTGTCGGTTTGGAAGCTTGCATCCGTGTAAGCATTTACAACGAGATCATCTTCCATTCCTCCATAGACCAAAAACGAGTCTTTAGTTCTTCTCAAGTACTTAAGAATCGCTTTTACAGCTATCCAGTGATTTTCGCCAAGGTCGGATTGGTATCTACTTGTCATGCTCAAAGCATAAGATACATCCGGCCTAGTACAAATCATGGCATACATGATGGACCCAATTGCCGAAGCATATGGAACATCATTCATTTTCTCACGCTCATCTTTTGTCTTAGGACATTGAGTCTTGCTTAGAGAAACTCCATGTAACACGGGCAAGGTGCCTCTCTTAGAATTTTCCATACGGAATCTTCTAATGACCTTGTCAATGTATGTACTTTGGCTTAAACCAAGTAGCCTCCTTGATCTATCTCTATAGATCTTAATGCCAAGAATATATACGGCTTCACCCATATCTTTCATTGCGAAGCACTTTCCTAACCAAGTCTTCACAGACTGAAGTGTAGGAATGTCGTTTCCAATGAGTAATATGTCATCCACGTATAAAATAAGGAATAGCACTATGCTCCCACTAATCTTCTTGATACACACGGCTCATCTTCGTTCTTGATGAAACCAAACTCTTTGACCGATTCATCAAAACGGAGATTCCAACTCCTTGAAGCTTGCTTTAATCCATAGATGGATCTTTGCAATTTGCATACCTTAGAATCTTGTTCAAAACCTTCTGGTTGTGTCATATACACATCCTCTTGGAGTTTTCCATTCAGGAAAGCGGTTTTGACGTCCATCTGCCATATTTCATAGTCATGATATGCGGCGATGCAAGCAAAATTCTTATAGACTTGATCATTGCTACGGGTGAAAAGGTCTCATCATAGTCAATACCATGAACTTGCCTATAACCCTTCGCTACAAGCCTAGCTTTGTAAGTATGCACCTTCCCATCCATGTCAGTCTTCTTCTTGAAGACCCATTTGCATCCTATGGTTTTTACACCTTCAGGCGCATCAATCAAATTCCAAACTTGATTGTCTTGCATGGATTGCAATTCGGATTCCATGGCTCCAAGCCACTTGTCCGAATCAGGAGAAGACATCGCCTCTTGGTAGGTTGACGGTTCATCATTCTCAATGATTTCTACCTCATTACTATCCGTTGCGAGAAATCCATATCTCTCGGGCTCGGATCGTATCCTACTAGATCTACGAGTTGCTTGTGTATTTTGAACAGGTTCCACAACTCCTTGTGGTTCTTGTTCTTGTTCCACTATTGGTTCAATGTTATTTTCTGGGTCTCGAATTTCTTCAAGATTTATTTTACTCCTACTGATTTCTTTGGAGAGAAACTCTTTCTCTAGAAAGACACCAGTTCGGGCAACAAACACTTTGTTGTCCTCACGGTTGTAAAAGTAATATCCTCTAGTTTCCTTAGGATATCCCACGAAAATACATTTATCAGATTTGTGTGCAAGTTTGTCTGAGACAAGTCTTTTGACAAAAGCTTCACAACCCCAAATCTTCATGAAAGATAAACAAGTTTTCTTTCCGCTCCACATCTCATATGGAGTCTTTTGAACCGATTTAGTTGGAACATGATTTAGTGTGAAAGCAGCGGTTTCTAGGGCGTAACCCCAAAAGGATATTGAAAGATCAACTTGACTCATCATTGATCGAACCATGTCTAACAAAGTCCGATTCCTCCTCTCGGACACACCATTCCATTGTGGCGTTCCGGGTGGAGTCAATTGTGAAACTATTCCACAATTCTTTAGATGATCATCAAATTCTTGACTCAAGTATTCTCCACCTCGATCTGATCGAAGTGCCTTAATACTTTTGCCAAGTTGTTTTTCTACTTCATTTTGAAATATTCTAAATATCTCAAATGCTTCACTTTTATGTTTCATTAGGTAAACATACCCAAATCTACTATAATCATCAGTGAAGGTTATGAAGTATTTAAATCCTCCCCTAGCATTGCTACTTAATGGTCCGCATACATCGGAATGTATCAACCCCAACAAGTCGCTTGCCCTTTCACCCAACTTGGTAAAAGGTGTCTTAGTCATTTTTCCAAGAAGACACGACTCACAAGTATCATATGACTCTAAGTCACATGAACCCAAAAGTCCGTCCCCATGTAGTTTTGAGATACGCTTCTCATTAATATGACCGAGACGGCAATGCCACAGATAAGTATGATTTACATCATTAGGTTTAGATTTCTTATTTACATGATAGACATTGTCATTATTTTCATTCTTGACATCCAAGATATAAAGGCCATTAAATGAATTAGCAATACCATAAAGCACATCATTTAAATAAATATAAAATTTCTTATTCTCAATAAGAAACTTAAAACCTTCATTATCCAAACAAGAAATTGAAATAATATTTTTGCTTAAATCCGGAACATAATAACAATTGTTCAAAACAAGAATTAATCTGGAAGGTAAAGTGACTTCATAAGTCCCTACGGCTAATGCAGCAACTCTTGCTCCATTCCCCACGCGTAGATCTACTTCACCTTCTTTAAGCAGTCTCCTATTCTTTAGACCCTGCACATTTAGACAAATGTGAGAACCACATCCGGTATCCAATACCCAAGAATCAGTGGTAGAAAGGAGAATATCTATCATATAGATACCTGAAGTCGACGCAGCCTTGCTGCTCTTCTTCTTCTTTTGCTCTTCCAAGAAAGCCTTGCAATTACGTTTCCAATGACCAATTTCTTGACAATGGAAACAGATTGCATCCTTTTGTGAATCAGGTTTTGCCTCAGAAGCCTTGGCAACCTTTGCCTTGCTTATTTTGGGTTTGACAACTTTCTTACCCTTTCCTTTGGCACTAGCCTTCTTCCCATCATGAACCACGAGCACGGGAGAACATTTCTCTACAATTTTCATCTCTGCAGATTTGAGCATCCCATACAACTCAGAGAGATTCTTATCCATTCCATGCATGTTATAATTCATCACAAACTGATTATAACTTTTAGGCAATGAATTAAGAATGAGATCCGTGGCTAGCTCCAATGGGATTGGATAGCCAAGTTTCTCAAGGTGCTCTACATAACCTTTCATTTTGAGAAAGTGAGGACTCACTTGTTGCCCTTCATTCATTTTACAAGTAGTGAATGCAACAATGGTCTTGTACCTCTCTTGCCTAGCTTGCTCTTGAAACATGGTTCTCAACTCCACGCCTATCTTATAGGCTTCCAAATGTTCCAAACTTTGTTGGAGTTTTGAACACATAGCAGCAAGCATGAGACAACTTACATCTCTAGAATCATTACGATGTTTCTTGTAATTGTCTCTTTCTGCCCTAGGGGCAGTAGGCGGTGGTTCAGCAGGGAGAGGCCCATCGAGAATGTACAACTTATCTTCTTGCCTAAGAACAATTCTTATGCTACGGATCCAATCCATAAAGTTAGTACCATTCTCTTCGAGCTTATCCTTCTCAAGGATCGATCGCAACGACATTGATTGAGTGTTATTAGTCATTATCTACAAATATGCAAAATTTCCAAAATTTAATAAGTACCGGTTTTCATTAAAGAGATAAATAATGTATTTTTCAAACAAAATACTCCCACTAAATTATATAACCTTCATATACATCCAATGTATAATATAATTTAATTGGGCTAAGATCCAACTTTAATTTAACTTTTGAGTCCACGGAGGCGGACCGCTCAAAACTAAATTAATTAGGTAGACAATCATGTCAATCATATCCCATATGATTCTTAGATCCTTTTATGAGATTCTTTGAGAAATCCAATTTCCATAGCATGTTTAATCTCATCTTTTGCCTAGGCCCAAAACTGTTTTGACGCCTAATTAAGTCTAATCATTTTAAACGCATAGGAACCATTCAATTTAATGCACCTTGCGGAGGCAAGCCCACATTAAATTAATGAACCTCATCTTGCTCATACATGAATAAAATTAATGCACTTCGCGGAGGCGAACCCACATCAAGATTACCCATGTATAAACAAGTGTTTTAATCATGGCATGGCAAAGAAGGACTTAAAACTTTCTTTGAAGGTTCAACACATATAGCATATAACACATTTATGAGCACATAATATAAACATGTTACACATCAAGTTTAGCCACTAAATTAATCTCCATTCATTTAAGCATAATATTTATGTGTCATTAGTTTCTCTATAATTATGAGGATGTGACTATTTCAACTTCGGTCATTATCTCCAAATCAAGACAACAAGAAGTGCGGTCGAACTAAGCCATTAGGCAACCACAATCCCGCACTAATTCAAGAAACCAAGAAAGTAGTCCATGTGGCCGAAACTAAGCAATAGATGGTCTCGATGAACGTAGGCCAATTGCATTCACAATTCCACATGGATCTCCAATCATTGAATCAAGAACTTTGTTTCTCAATTTTAGCAATTATGAACTCTTCATAATTCTAACTTCGTTTTATCTTTAAAACTTTGATTGCGATCAATTTTGGGAAACACAATCTCGATGAACGCAGATTAGCCATCCAAAACTTGAACCAATCTAGGAATCACAAGGCTAAAACAAATAGGAAAATCAAACCCAAAAATCCACACACAAACCAACTACCCAAAACTCATTCCAGATCAGCAAGTCTGGACTGGTTCTGTTACTGGTTTTGTTGAATTTATCGAAAATTCCATATTCAGATTTTAACCAAAATCAGAACATATTCTGCCGAGCGAGCGCCCGCCTGGTTATGACCGAGCGCGCGCCTGAAGCAAGCGGCCGCCTGGTCCCTAGCGAGCGGGCGCCTGAATGGTCAGAATAGTACAGAATTTTAAAGTTCGAAAATTTTGTCTCAAAATTATTTTTCCCCGATTATTAAAACTTTGATCTGATCAAAAATCAATAATCGAAATAATTCAGAATCCACCATAATTTTTATTGCGATTGAATCGTGCGATTAAAGTTGCGAAACAATAAACCACATAAAATCACAAAACACATAAACATCATATAATCCAATATTCATATCATGCTAGGCACATAAACAATTTATATACACATAACATGATCCAAGTATTGAATTAATCAACATGAACGGGGCTCTGATACCACTGTTGGGTTTCGATGTAACATGCGCAGCGGAATTTAGCAATCAAAATTTTAAGAAACCCAAAGCCATGGATCCGTTCATATGATTAAATCAAATACAACATAATGAATAAAGGAAAAACTAACCCTTGATGACTATCAAAGTTTTCTTTGGTCTTGGTGGAGAAACTTGAAGCTTTATCACGGACAAAATCACGAACTTTGTAGATGATAAAATTCACCCTCTAGCGGTGTCCACACTTCGAACGAATATCAAGAGGCTCCTTGATCTTGGTTGCTAGACCAATAATTATGAAACACACTCACAATTTAATAAAGAACTATATGGAATTTATTTGTGAATTATTTTGTTCTTCAATCAATGATATCTTAGAACAAAATAAAATCTCTCTCAAACTCTTTGAGACTCACAAAAGCACTAGTGAGGATGGTCTGGCTGAATTGGGGTTATTATACACAATTAAGACCTATTCCAAATAGGTAACTTGTGCCAAAAACCTTTCCTAATCGAATTAGGAATTTTTCTGTCGGCATACCGGGCGCCCGCCTGGTCCAACCCAGGCGCCCGCTCATTTGAGTAGAAGGTCCAGTCCTTTCAGAACTTATTCAAGCGCCCGCCTGGTCCAACCCAACCGCCCGCTTGGTTGATCAGGAAGCCCAAAATATTTCCAGAAATTTCTTTGAGGTCCTTCGACCCTAAATTCCAATATAGTCCTCCTTTTTAAGATTCGTTCTATTGTGTGTGACCCTCTAGGATTATACTAAGTTGGCAATGGGCTCAAACATGATCCCATAAGATATGATTAGGTTCTAGCAAACCGTCATACCTACCAAAATAATATAACTAGATACAAGTTCGCATTCCTTTAGAATATGTCATAATCCCTTTGTCCACGATGTCATCGAACACAAGTCATGGTCAAACAGTCAACTTGTCTTGTTCAATACTTTCTCGATTCCAAATATGTTGATAATTCAAATGCTATTGATCCAATCAATCCATTTGAGTCCGGCCGAACATTTCATCAACATCATTCCTTCGAGGGGCCCAAGCTTGACATCTCTCCGTGGAGGGACAAATCCATTTAGCTTATTATTCTTCCCAACGGGAATCCTATTATGCCAATCATACCCTTTATAACTACCATGTTAAGGTAGTGTTTGAATATGTCAAACACAATGTTCATCAAGTGGAAGACTATAATAACTTCATGTCTAATGATTCAAATGACATAACTAATATGAGATATATGTACGACATAGACCATGACATAAATATCATACGGCGGGTCATGTCCAGTACCTTGTTCCAAACAAGTACCCATAAATCTAACATTATCATCCCATGATCATTTAGCCTTTATACTAGTGCTTAACAAGTACTAGGGACGGGGATTATTATAAGTAAACATGAACAACAATAATAATCAAAACATCTCTTTATTGATATGAAATAAATGATAACAATTACAACGTTTATTAAACGTGCCTAGGGCACCACTACCAACAATTTTTTGAGAAGATTGCATGTATATTCTAGTTGTGTGACTAACTTTGTCTTGCAGGTCGCAGCATTATTTAGTTTGTGAAGAAATATACAATTAAGGGGGAGATTGTAAGTGCAGAATGTGGTGATACCACAAGTGCTGACCACACTGTCCAAGTGATACCGTCGGACAGTCTGCATATATTTGTATATTTGCTTCATAAATAATTGCTGGACTAATGACTAATATTATTGCAAGGTTTATTGTTTATGTTGGTCCATTTTCAGGTATAACCTATGCTAGAATAATGCAAGGAAGGTGAAAGAAGATTTTATGGATAAAAGGGATTTTATCCATAAACATGTGGGGATTTAATTCACAACAAACACATGGGATTTGACCCATTCAAAGGCTGAGTTGTTGATCAAAAAGGTACAAGGCGTTCATAGCATGAAGGTACAAATCGGGTATGCATGGACTTGGGCACCAAGAATTAGTTCCTACATTTAAGGAAATGTGGAAAATAACCTCCCCAAGTTCGGTCACTCCACTCCACCTCTCTACCACGTTTTTACCACCTCTCCAAGCCATTATGAGTAACTCTCAAGTATTCTTGAAGCCTATAAATAGTGAAGGAGATGAAGCATTGAAGATACAACACTTGAAGCAAGAACACACACTCTCCTCACAAGAAAGTCTTACACATTCCTTAGTTCCTTATAAATTCCCAAACACATTTATATTCTTGTATCGAGTATTATAAGTGTCTTGGCTAGGTTAGGATTCTGTGTATTAGACTTAGTCGTTCCACAAAGCTTTCATTGTAATAGCATTAGGGAACTCTCGGCCTTGTACTTCACTTCATATTATTTAGTAAAGGTCTTGCCTTTTGAGGCATCCCTCAAGATATATAATTTATATATCTTGAGAAAAATAATTCTTGTGTTGATTTTCCGCTGCAAACTCTTTTCAGAAACAGTTTTCTGTTCGTGTGTGTTAAGTGTTGCCCAAAGTGTCATCGTTGCTCTGACAACACCTTTGATAACGTTCTTTTCATATCAAACTAGACCATTTGTGATTAGTCCTTTACATATCAGACCAATTCTTGCTAAGTCCTTTTCATATCAGACAAAACTAACTATACCTGTTTAAATAGATATAACAAATAGTTCCACTTAGTGTTCAAGGTACAAGAACACCATAACAACTTCAAATAATTTTAGGTACCCATTGAGTTAAAACATGTCAAGGGTAAGAGTCAACAAATAGACGTTCACAACTTTTAAGATTTCAAATATTACCGGCCACTTGGTAACTACTCTTGAAAGAAACATGAGGAATACTACTTTAAAGTATTGAAACTTTAAAAACTAAGGAACGTAATCCCTTACATTGGCTTGCTTAGTTCTCCTTGCAAAACCACGCGCACGTATCTACAATCATGCGAAAATAACTTTCTTAGACAAAAGTAATACTTTTTACTTCCGTCCCCATTATACTTTACTTTTCTTATCATTAACTTACGAGTTATACCTTTTAACTCCTTATAGGGTTAACTATACATTCTAGGGTTTCACAATTTATCCAATTAGATTTATACCCAAAATACCCTTTTAGATTTACCAAAATACCCCTAGGGTTTACCCAAAATACCCCTAGGGTTTACTATCATCAATTCTCATTACTATTTCCCAATTCTCAATTACACACACTAACTTCACCAATCGCAGCACACATTAACACACACTAATACACGACACACACTGCCCACACACTCACATACGGCACACACTGTCCACAGCACACACACACACACACAAACTGCACACACACGCATGCACAACAAACTCCCATTATCATCTTCTTCTTTAAACCCTAATCAACTCAAACCCTAGTTGATCATAATTATTCTTAGGGTTTCATCACCATAATTCTCAATGATTAGTGGAGAAGAGAAGGTTTAAGGGTTCTAGTTTTTACCTTTGATGAACACAACCTTCCTCTTTCTTTCTCCTTTTCCGAGCTCTCTTTCTCTCTCTCGGTTTCTCTTTCTCTGCGCTACTCCTTCTCTGCGCAGCCTCTCTTCTCTTTTTCCCATTCCTTTTCTTTTCTTTTGATAGATAATAAAGAGGCTAGTGATTTAGAAGAGTTTGTATAGTTTAGGGTTTTCGATTCCCTAACTTAAAAAGGATTCATTTTCCTCTTAAATAATGACTTGGGATTTTCTAATTTAACTTAATCACTTAAGCCCAATACTCTCATTAATTCACTTGGCCCAATCAATAACTAAAAGAGTCTAAAATAACAATAATTAGGAAAATTTCGGATATTACATTCTTTCCTCCTTAAAAGAGTTTGGTCCACCAAACTAAACATACCTTAATCAGAAAACAGGGTGGAATACGCCTCTCGCATCTCGCTCTCGAGCTCCCACGTAGCTTCTCTTTCCGTATGGTTGCTCCATTGTACTTTCATATAATGAATTACTCTTTTCCTCAGGATTTGATCTTTCCTATCTACAATCTACAATCTTCACAGGTTCCTCGTCGTAACTTAAATCAGCACGAACTCTGAGTTGTTTATACTCAATCACGTGACTCAGATCAGAAATATACTTCGTTAACATCGATACGTGAAACACGTTGTGCACTCCAGCTAGCACATGCGGTAAAGCTAACTTATAAGCTACCGTCCCAATTCTTTCCAAAATCTCAGACGGTCCAACATATCTTGGGCTTAACTTCCCACGAATACCGAACCTCATGGCTCCTTTCGTTGGCGAAATCTTCAATAATACATGGTCGCCTAATTGAAATTCCAAATCGCGCATTCGGCGATCAGCATACGACTTTTGTCTACTCTGAGCAGTCAACAACCATTTTCGAATCTATTATACCTTATCTGCAGTCACTTGGACAAGTTCCGGTCCAGTTAACTTTCTTTCACCAACTTCATCCTAGCAAGTAGGTGATCTACACTTTCGCCCATACAATGCCTCGTACAGTGCCATCCCAATACTAGCATGAAAACTATTATTGTACGCGAATTCCACTAGCGTCAAATGTTTGTCCCATGTTCCTTGCCAATCCAGTGACGTAGCTCTCAACATGTCCTCTAGAGTCTGGATAGTCCTCTCTGACTTTCCATCTGTCTGCGGTTAAAAAGTTGTACTCATCGTCAACTCTGTACATAAGGCTTGTTGTAAACTCTTCCAGAATTTCGATGTAAACCTCGCATCTCGATCGGACACTATCGAAACGGGTATTCCATGCAGTCTCACGATTTCATCTATATATAACTTGGCTAACTTCTCCGACGAATCAGTCACCTTGATTGCTAGAAAATGAGCCGATTTCGTAAGTCTATCCACAATAACCCAGATTGCGTTATAGCCCTTCAGTGTCTTTGGTAGCCCTACTACCAAATCCATAGCTATATGTTCCCACTTCCACTCCGGAATATGTAATGACTCCAATAATCCTGCCAGTCTCTGGTGTTCACTTTTCACTTGTTGACACACCAAACACTTTGATACAAACTCGGCTACATCTCCCTTCATGTTGTTCCACCAGAACGATCCTCTTAAGTTTATGTACATCTTTGTACTTCTAGGATGTACGGAAAACCTCGAATAATGAGCTTCTTTTAGGATCTCCCTCTTAATATCCTCATTGTCTGGCACCCATATTCTTGATTGGTACCTCATGATTCCATCTTCTCCCATACGAAAGTCTTTTGATTTTCCTTTAGAAATACTCTCGTGCACCTTCAACACTTCCTCGTCGATTCCTTGTGCTTCTTTGATTCTATTCATGGCTGTACATTCATTTGATCCAAATAACCCTTAACTTGCACTTCCATGCTTGAAATTTCAATGCAGTTCCACACACTTTCCTCTTTAGAAATTAACGTCGCTAACGTTCCATGGTTCTTTCTACGCAACACATCTGCCACCTTATTAGCTTTCCCAAGGTGGTACAAAATCGTACAATCATAATCTTTTAGCAATTCCAACCATCTTCTTTGCCTCATATTAAGCTCCTTCTGGGTGAATATGTACTTAAAACTTTTATGATCCGTATAAATCTGACTTGTCACCCCATATAAGTAGTGCCTCCATATTTTCAAAGCAACCACCACTGCAGCTAACTCTAAATCATAGGTTGGATAATTCTTCTCATAATTCTTCAATTGTCTAGATGTATAAGCTATAACCTTATCATTCTGCATCAACACGCAGCCTAGTGTTTTTAGTGAAGCATCACTATAGATCACAAATCCATCCGATCCCGATGGTAAAGCAAGAACTGGTGCGGACACCAATCGTCGCTTCAACTCTTCAAAGATCTTTTCATACTCTTCTGACTAAACAAACTTAGCTCCTTTCTGAGCCAATTTGGTTAATGGCACTGACAACTTCGAGAAACCCTCTACGAATCTCCTATAGTAGCCAGCCAAACCTAAGAAACTTCTTATTTCACTAACCGTGGTTGGTCTTTCCCAGTTCACAATTGCTTCTGTTTTTGTTGGATCCACAGCTATTCCATCCTTTGACACCACATGTTCTAAGAATGCCTCTTGGTCCCAAGGGCAACAAGGGTATGAAAAATAGCTAGAGGGGGGGTGAATAGCTGTTTTAAAATTATTTTCGAACCCTTGATAAACTCAATTGCAAATGCGCACTTTATCAAATAAGCGTTATGAAATGCGCCTAAGTGAGTGAGTGAAATGCACAGCGGAATTTAGTTAAGTAATAGGCGCAAGAAGTGACAAAGGGGGCCCACACACACTCTAAGTATTTTGGCTCAAAGTGAGTAAAAGATGGAACTAAGGCAAATGATATAACAAACACAACACAATTCAATCCAATCAATCTACAATGAATACACAAGCAAATAGTAAGATAAGATAATAGCTTGAAAATAAATAACAAGAAATTAATACGCGCTATTTGGAGAGGTTCGATCGGGAAATGATCTACGTCCTCTACCAAGATGGTTAGTCTTGGATTTCTAATGGAGATCTTATATTATGAGTGAGTGTTACAAATTACAACGTTTGAGCTTTACACTAACTCAAGATCTATTTTCTATGAAAGAACAAATCCTAGACAAAATCGGTGTATCTCTTAAAGATAGATCTAAGTGATCAAACTTAAAGAGGTACGTGTGTGTTCTTAGTTTTAAGGCTCTTTATCTCTATGCGATTTAGAGCACAATAAAACTAAAGTGTTTTTACTTGAGGATCTGGGCTAAGTATGAAGGTATGAAGATGTTTTTGAGGAATCTGGGAATTCAAAGGGCAATCTTCAAATCTTCAACAAATGCTTGAGAGAGAAATTTTGAAATGCTTAGCAACTTCAAATGGTTGAAGTTATGGGGTATTTATAGTAGAGCCCCAAAAACTATCCTTTGGAAATCCCTTGTGGATAAGGTTAAAGGACAGATGTGCTGGAGCTCAATGAGTGGAGCATGCGTCCTTTTATAGCCGTTAGACACATAACACAAATATGACCGTTGTGGACATGTGTCCTCAAATCTAGGTGTACACGTGTTATTTATCCACCGTTGGATCTTTGGCATAGTTTGAATCTCTTTAAGTCTTCATGTCTTCAATAAATCACCAAGTGGTTAAACAACCTCAATGAGGCGCATTGAGCCTTAGGGGCGCATATCATGCGCGAGCGCCTAAATGGGCGCATAGGCGCATAAGCTAAGCGCGTGGCGCATGGCGCAATGCTTGACTCAAACTGTGATTTTCTTGAATGTTGATATCTTCGCCCTATTCCTAAGCCTATTCTATTCAAATGAAACTTAGGTGATGGAACAATCAAATCTAATCAATCCTATGCATTGAATACTGAGATATAAGTGGGCATACCCAACAATCTCACCCTATTTGATTGATGTCATTACCTACTATATCAGGGACAAACATTATACTTGATAATAACATGTCCAAATAAATGAAATTGGTAAATCATGTCTCAAGTTAATGCACACACTAGTCTAAGATATAGATTTCTAATCTATTCCAATAAGGATAACACATTACAAATAGAAAGATAGAAATGACAGCTTAACACATTCAAAATGTATGAGTTTTGTTTTGAAATGTGTTTAAACAAAGTTTAAACTCAATGCATAAAAATATGAAACAGTTCAAATATGATGCATATGATTTTAAACAATATATTCATTATTCTACAAACAAGAAGTTTGAATGAACAAGGTTTAAACAGTGATGCTTTGTTCTCATTAATACTTGGGATATAGGAGTTACAGATTATAAGTATTCAACATAACAAAATCAAAAGATGTGCTAAAACATTTAAGCACTAAAAGTTTCTAACATCTATTAATTTACAATCAAAATAAACTAAGGGTTGGGAGGCGCATCGTCACCCTTCAATCCTTCTTCTATCTCGTTCACCGAGCACTGAATTTGTTTTGCAAGTTGATGAGTACGGTTTACATTTGAGAATGTTTCTGACACACCATCTCTGATGTAGCGCAGATTACCATTATTGATTGATTAGTACTCATCAATAGAGCGCTGAATAGTGGCCTGCTGTTGTGAGAAATTTTCTGCAATCACTTGAAGGTTTGCTTCAACAGAGGCTTGTGCGGATAGAATGTCAGAAGAAGTTCTTTCTGTGCGCCTGTCAGCACTGGAATGCGCGGCATTGAAGTGGGTAACAATCAACTCCTTCAAAACATCTAACTTTGAAATTAAGGAGCGAGAGTTAAATGGCGTGCCAATTCCTGCGCTTAAAGAGGGCGCAGTAGAGGGCGCAAAATCCATATGCGCGCTTGGAGCATTTTCTAGCTCATCTTTAATCTCCTTGAGTTTGTCCATAACATTCACCAACTTATCACTTTCACCAGTGACTAACTCAAGTAGCTTCTTAATATCAGCAGCAACACTAGTCTTAACTTGCTTAATAGCATCAATGAAGTCTTGACCATCTGTGAGCTTGATTCCTGCGCTAATTCTTTCATGAAGAGAAGCAATGGTTTCTTTGAACATATCATTCATCTGCGCGATAGCGTCGCTCCATTGCTGAGGAGTGAGAAAGTGCTTGTCCCTGATGTCATCGCCAATGCGCGTTATCTCCCCCTTAATGGCAGCAATCTCATCTGCCTGACTTGCTATCATTGAAGTATAAAGCTCAAACTAAGATTCAATTCGAGCTTGACCTTGTTGGAGTTGTTTAAGCAGAGAGATCACCATACTCATATCAGGATTGGGAGGAGTAGGCGCAGGAGAAGATTGAGGCGCAATAGGATCCGAGCGCCTGACTGGTGAAGGAATGGAAGTATGTAGAGGAGATGGGAGACATTCAATACTTGAAGTAGGTTCTGTAGTATGTTGAGGTGCAGGATCAGGGGGAGCAGGAGTAGACTTGCGCTTCATTAAAGGTTCTGGCTCCCCCTCAACTAGATCCTCACTCAGATCGCCAAAGAGTTCAGCAGATAGTTTATCTCTGAGTTGTTGTTGTTCAGCTGTAAGTGGATCTGGAGTTGGTTTTGAAACAGGAGCAGGCGCAATAGTGGTTTTCTTTGGAGGCGCAGTAGATTTTGTAGAAGTCTTTACTGGAGGCGCATGAGTAGTAAGAGACGCAGTAGGAGCAGGCGCGCGTTCATCAGCGCTAGACCCTGCGCCTTTTCGCCTTTCTAACTTAGCCATTTCAGCAGATTTCTTTAACTGGTAATCTTCATCCCTCTTTCTCTACGCTTCAGCCAGACTAGCCTCCTGTGCGCGCTTCAAATCCTTGTCCGTTTTAGGACGCTTCAGTGGTCTGCCACCACGTTCTATAAACCCAACTGTTGCACATGATAAATCATGAGGCGTATGTCCATGTTGAACGTGCCTTAATTCATCCTTTCCAACCTCACTTAAGCCAACTTCATCAGTGGCTATCCCTTTACCTCTGTCACCATCCGCGTCAGGAACTGCACTAGATGTTGCGCCAGTTTTTGCACCAGGTTTAGTAGTAGCTTCTGAGCCATCTTCTGCGCCAGCTACAGCTTCATCAAATTCAGTGGCTTCATCCACTAAGGCTTAACCTCGAACTCTAGGCGCGCGCTTTGCAATGCGCTTCCTGCGCCTCTTAAGAGTCAGGTTAGCCTTACCAAAAATTGGTACGTCATTAGTCTTGTGATCTGCATTTTCATTCAAGAAGCGCGCCAGTTCTGGATAAGTAAGAAAAATCTTGGTTAAGAGACGGCAGTGAGTCTTGAATTTGGCTTTCCCATCATTTTTGTTCCTCTCATACTTCTCAATCTTCTCCATCAAGGTTTTCATCAACACTTGAGGCCAGTTGAGCTGAGCGCGACCCATAATTGCAGCTGTATATTCCCATTATTCCACAGTGAATCTGTTAACATTGTCAGTCTTGAACACAATGGAAGTATCTACGAGGTGCACGATGTGAGCCAACAAGTCTCCACCATCCCTGATTTCCACTAACTTTATATTTTTTTGAAGAGTAGGAACATTCAGGTGGGTTTGAGCCATGATGTCCTGCACTGCCTGCCTATAAGTCATTGGGCGCCCTACAACACCTTGAGGCCCAGATGTCGCAAATTGAAGTAGATTCCTGATGGTGCCATAAGAAATGGTGATAGGAACGTCATGAACTGTAGCGTGGACTCTAAATTGAGTATGGCCATCAACCTCAGAAATGGTTTCCACGATCTCTGCAGAAGAAAAGAACTCGTCGACAAGGAGTGGAGAATAGAAGGGCTGGTCCATAGTGAATAATGGAGAGAGTCCAGCTGTATGAATGGTGTCGATGATGTCAAGCCCCATTTGAACCAAGGATAACTCAGCGAGATCAAGTGTCTCACCAGATCTGAAATTTGCTAGATCCTGCAATGATAAAATGATAGTGATTAGTACAGGTAAGGCGCATAGAAACATAAAGATGAGCAAAGTATAGAACAAGGTGCATAAAAAATTTGACGCGCAACATGTGACAAGGCGCAGGGTGCAAAGCACGATGGGCGCATTAAATTTTAAGGGCGCAGAAGTATACGTGTCGCAAAATTATGGTTCTATGTAAATACTAAGGAAAAAAATTAAACATAGAGAAAATTGACTAAGTATAAGTTTAGGCGCATAAGATATTAGGCGCATAATGTCATGAGGCGCATGAAGAATTGAGGCGCATAACATTGTAATTGCAAGAGGTGCATAGAAATGTTAGGCGCATTAATCACTTAAGGCGTAAAAGACAGTAGGCGCATAAGCATACTAGGCGCATAGAGTTATAGTTAGGCGCATTTCTATATAATTAATTTAAACTTAGCATAACAACGCACAAAATAGCACAAACAAGTATAAATCACAAACATGAAACTAATAAGAATCAAAACTTGCAAATTTTTGAAAACAAGTTTTGAAAAACATAAAACCCAAGTCATGCAAGAAAATTGAAGAACACGAAGAACATGCCCTTGACTGCTCGAAGAACACCAAGAACACAAAAACGTGAAACTTCACCAAATCAAAGGAAAAAAAAATTAAAACGACCGCATGAAGACAAGGATCTCAAATATGCTAACCAAAACAAGAACAAATCAACAACGATCACAGAAAATTGATTCAAAGATCTGAAATTTTGAAAAGTTCAAAAACTAAGATTCTCAGATTCGCAAAGAATAAAGCATTGATCGTTGAAATGTTGGATTCAAAAGACTCGAAAAAAAAATATGAACATAACCCAACAAACGATTTCGAAAATGGATAAACGAAACAAAATTAATCAAGGAAAGTGGGTTTTCGGTTTTTGAAAAATGACGAACAAAAAAAATTGCAGAAAAAAATTGCAAAAAATTAAAGAGTTTAAGGGTAAGAAATCCATACCATTTCGTCTTGATTCGCTTTGGTTGATCATTTAGGACCCATGAATATATTTATATGAAGAAATGGAGAAGAAAATGAAGAAAACGAGTAGAGAGAGAGATTGACAGATGGAGAGAGAGAGAGGAGTGTCTGGGAAGGGAGTGTTTGGTAGGATTTTTAGGAGAAGGTAAGTGGGTGGAGAGAGAGAGAGGTTATATAATCATGAAAGAGGAAAAACGAGGTGTAAGGTCAACTTATATAGGTTAGGGTTTCTAGAAAGATGGGAAGTTGAAGAGATGGGAATTAAATGCTAGTGTCATAGAAACGACAACTATTTAATGAGATGTGTCATTGGAAAGGACGGCTATTAAATGAAGAATGACACAAAGTACAATGATGTGACACCTTGGGTGTAGAGAAATTGTCCCACTTCCCTCATAAGTGTATGAACAATTATGACTAATTTTTGCACAAACATAAAACACATCTGTTTTAGTGTAAATTTGGGGTGCAAGAAATATATCCCCAGATTTTTTTTTTTTTGAAAAACGGAAAACGAGGGAAAATTAATTGCACAAGTACCCTTGAACAATTATGGAATGTCAAAAGACAAAGATTCCATGCAATAAATAAGAATTTACATACCTGTACTTGTGAAAATTAAATACGTTCAATCATAAGGATAATAAATGTGGAGCATTTATTGAGCCACAATATTTATGATTGGGTACTAAGGGAGGCGCTTAACTCATAGGCGCGCAAAATTGAATGAGGCGCAAATGGCACTTGGGCGCGCAATGAGTGAACGAGGCGCGTATGCCGGCGCATAGCGCAGAGTTTCTTTAAAACTTAGAAATTGATCTGTAATTAATATAATTTAACAAGACAAGAGAAAACATTAGTAGTAACAAAATTATATTGACTAGTTAAGTTTAAGCATACCCATTTCACCTCTCAAAAATATAAACCGTTTTGCGTCGAGTGCTTTCGTAAGAATGTCGGCGATTTAAAAGTCGGTTCCCACGTGCTCCAAATGAATGTTGCCTTTTTCGACGTGGTCTTTGAGGAAGTGATATTTGATGTCGATGTGCTTTGTCTTGGAGTGCATGACAGGATTTTCAGAAACCGCAATTGTTGATGTATTGTCGCAGTAGATTGGAAAATTTTCTTCAACGATGTCGTAGTCCACCAATTGCTGCTTCATCCATAATATCTGACAGCAACAACTTCCAGCAGCGATATATTCTGCTTCCGTAATTGAGACAGATACTGAAGCTTGTTTCTTACTCGCCCATGACATAAGTCGATATCTGAGGAAATGACAAGTGCCACTTGTGCTTTTCCTATCAATCGTGCACGCTGCATAATCCACATCTGAATAACCTACAAGTTTAAAATTCGAATCTTTGGTGTACCAAAGTCCAAGATTAACAGTGCCGGAGAGATATCGTATAATACGTTTCACAGCAATCAAGTGCGCTTCTCTAGGGTCATATTGATAACGAGCACAAACACAAACACTAAACATTATATCAGGCCTACTAGCAGTAAGATAAAGGAGTGAGCCAATCATACCTCGGTAAAAAGTTTGATCTACCTTTTTACCTTTTAAATCTTTGTCAAGTTTGTTGCCGGTAGCCATTAAAGTGTCGTATGCTTTAGCATTCTCAAGTCCAAACTTTCTGATTAGATCTCTTGTATACTTGGCTTGATTGATAAAAATGCCTTCATTCATTTGCTTGATTTGAAGCCCGAGGAAGAATGTAAGTTCTCCCATCATGCTCATTTCAAACTTGCTCTTCATTAGTTTTTCAAAGCGCTTGCACAACAATTCATTAGTAGAACCAAATATAATATCATCAACATAAATTTGAACAAGTAATTTATGACCATTATATTTGGAAATGAAAAGAGTAGTATCGATTTTACCGCGAGTGAAGCCATTCTCAATTAGAAACTTGGATAGTGTATCATACCATGCTCTTGGCGCTTGTTTGAGCCCATACAAAGCTTTCTGGAGTTTGTAAACGTGATTTGGAAATTGTGAATCTTTAAACCCAGGTGGTTGAGCTACGTAGACTTGTTCTTGGAGTTCACCATTTAGAAACGCGCTCTTGACATCCATTTGATATAACTTGAAGTTCTTGTAAGCAGTGTAAGCTAGAAAGATCCTTATAGCTTCAACTCTTTCTACGGGCGCGAAAGTTTTATCATAATTGATTCCTTCTTCTTGCCTATAGCCTTGTGCAACCAATCTTTCTTTGTTTCTCGTGATGGTTCCATTCTCGTCCATCTTATTTCTAAACACCCATTTCGTACTAATCACTCCTTGATCATTTGGTCTTGGAACAAGAGTCCAGACTTTACATCGTTTAAATTGATTGATTTCTTCTTGCATTGCAGCAACCCAATTTGGATCTTGGAGCGCTTCATCAGCCTTCTTCGGTTCAATTTGAGAGATAAATGCAGTATAAGCATCAAATTTTGTATCTCTCCTTGTACGAACACCAACATGTACATCACCAATGATATTATTGATTGGGTAACCTCTAGCTTCATGAATTTCAGGAGGTAAGTTAGGTTGGGTTTTAGTAACTTGAAGGTCTTCAATTGGTACATCTTAACCAGCTTCAAAATCATCAAAGTTAGGGGGTTAAACTGGTTCAGTGTTGAAAATGGGAGTGACACCAGGCGCAATATTGGAATTTGGCACGTGAGTGAAAGCATCAGGCGCATTGTACGGTGCAACTGAATCTTCACTCAGCGCACTATTATCGAAGTTCGGTGCAACTGATGTAGATGAATTTCCTTGAGTTGATGCATTCTGATCTTGTGTAGGCGCAACTGGAATAGGAGCACCTATCTCCATAAACTCAACAGAATCATCAAAAACATTTGGAGCCAAATGTGGCTCAAGGAGAGAAAGTTCATCAAATGTAACATGTAAAGATTCAACTATCACTAATGTAGATCTATTAAAAACGTGAAAAGCATTAGAATGTTTGGCATACCCAACAAAAATACCTTTGTCGGCTTTGGCATCGAATTACCTCTATGTTCGTTTCCGTTGTAGAGGATAAATCATTTGCAACCAAAGATTTTGAAGAATTTGTTGGGAGTTCTACCACGCCAAAGTTCATACGGAGTCTTGTTGTGATGTTTGTTGATGAGGGAACGATTTTGAGTAAAACATGCGGTGTTGAGAGCTTCTTCCCAAAAGTACTTCGGTAGTTTGGCTTCAGCTATCATCGTCTTTCCCACTTCAATCAACATCCTATTCTTTTTTTCCACAACGCCATTTTGTTGAGGAACACTAGCGGTTGAAAAGTTGTGGTCTATCCCATGATCGTCGTAATATCGAGCAACACCATTGTTCTTGAATTCTGTTCCATTGTCGGATCGAACACTAACGATGTCATCTTCTTTTTGGGTTTGGAGCAGTCTGAATAAGGTGGTAAGAATGTCTTAACAATTGTCTTTAGTAATCATCATTTCCACCCATGTATATCTTGAGTAATCATCCACCACAACTAGAGTATACTTGTTTCCTCTAACACTTGCAGTGGTAACTGGTCCAAATAGATCAATGTGCAGTAGTTGCAAACATCTAGATGTTGAAGGATTTATCTTCTGGAGAAAGACTGCTTCGGTTGTTTGCCAAGTTGACACGCGGCGCACTTCTTGTTATGATGATCAGCAACCTTGGGAAGTCCTTTAACAAGATCATTCCTGCTGAGTTTAGATAGATACTTGAAGTTCAAGTGACTTAAGCGCTTGTGCCACAGCCAACTATTTTCGCTCACACTTTTAGCTACAAAACAAAGATTAGTAATAGAGTTCATATTTTGGAAATCAATAATATAAATATTTGTCTTACGATAATCGGTGAGTAATGTAGCTCCAGATTTGCCATCCTTGATAAGACATTTCTTGAAGTAAAATGGCATTCTAATTCTTTGTCGCAGAATTGAGATATGGATAATAAATTGTGCTTGAGTCCTTCAATGATAGAGACTCTTTCAATGCACACTTTGTCTTTCTTGAGCTTTCCATATGCTACAACCTGTCATTTGTTATTATCACCAAATGTTACGGAGGGACCTATTTCTTCATGGAATCTTCAAGTAAGGATTCATCTCCAGTCATGTGTCATGAACACCTACTATCGAGAATCCATTCATACATTCTAGATTTAGAAGATCTAGCCATGAAGCAAAGAACCTGAAATATAAACATTAAAGCAGGTCCCCTTTATTCCTTTTCGGGTCCTAGAGTTAGCAACTTTTGACGACCCACTCTTGCTTGACCTTAGGATTTGTACATCCTTTGGCATTGGGAGTGAATCTCAAAAGGCATTCCACGGCCTTATGTCCCGAACAATCAAAAATTGAACAATGATGAAAGCCACCAATCACGTGAGTTTTCACAAACTCTTTACTTTTCTTTGGGATAGCATTATTCTTTGGGTTAGATGAACTAGCCTTAACAAAATCTTTCTTTTGAAATTTTGGAGCGCAGTTTTTCTAGGATGGCGCATAGGGCTAGGAGGCGCACGACGATGAGGCGCGTGGCTCCTAGGTGCATAATGTTCGCTCGTAGAAGGAGCACGCCTTGTTTCAAGAATGATTTTGTTAGAAGATAATTCATCTGTAGCTACTTCCTTCCCTTTAGCTTTCCCAAATTGTTTCGTTGGGTAGACATAATGGAATGTTTGTCTCTTAACTTTTTCTTGTCCTTTACCCATTGAATTAGAATGTTTTTCCTTGGGAATTTCATGAGTTTGCGGAGTTATAAATTCACTGTCTCTTTCAGCACAAACATCACACATAAAGTTGTCACTAGTTGATGATGTGAATCCCAAGCCACTTTTATCACCACTGGCTTTTTGGCACTCAAAGATACTGTCCATAGTGACACGATAATTGGACCACTCATTTGTAATCTTTTTAAGATCAGTAATTTGAATGACCAATTCATCGTTTTAAACTTTAAGAAGTGAGTTTTGTTCCGTTAGATAAGTGTTTTTAACAGTAAGAGGAGTCATGCTCTTTATCTTCTCCTTAGGGAGGGTGAGTTCAAATTTTAATAGAGATTTCTCGGTCTTAAGCTGGGAAATTTCATCACATGATAGTGCTAAAGCTTCCTTCGTATCACTAAAACGACTGATTACCTTTTCAGCCTCTTTGAATAACTTTTCTTGCTTTAGAATGTCCTCATCATGATTGATTGTAGGAATAGGTACAACTTGAGGTCTGATGTAATCACTCTTTTTGAGTTTGCTTCTTGCACTCAGATCACATCTGGAAAATAACAATCTACCATCGCTTTGAGCCGGAGTAATGCATCCTTGTTCAATGAGTTCGTTGATGGTTGGTCCTTTCTTCTTTTTCACCTCTTGATAACCTGCAGATTTTTTAACAGGTTTATTCAAAGTTTTCATATCAGGTACATCCTTTGAGTAGTCATCATCAGAATCATAATCATCGTCATCTTTTGCCACCAAGCACACAAGTCCATCATCAGAATCTTCATCGCTCTCTTCGGAGTCTGTTTCAATTCAAGTGTTCTGCTCATTTGATGGTGATTCTTCTTCAGCAACCATTCCCTTGTGACGAGTGAATTTGGGAGTGAATTTGGGAGTATGGCTGCTCTTCTTTTGCATGTACTCAAATTTGGGAATTGGGCAGCTCGATGCAAAATGTCCTGGTTTCCTCCAATTAAAACAAACAAGGTCTTCCTTCCTTTTTGAATCACCGCTCCTTGTAAACTTTGGAGGAGCTCTGCTGGTTGATCCTTGAGCTTTGTTGAATGAGCTGGGTTTTGAGAATTTTCTGAATTTCTGGAATCTCTTCACAAATAAAGCGAAGTCTTCATCATCCATGTCTAATAGCTCAGAAGTAGAAATTTTGGGATGGGAACTTTTCTCAACCGGCGCAGGCGCTTCCTCTCTATGCGCCACCATTGCAATAGATTTTAATTTTCCTTCAGTTTCACTAATGCGCTGAAGTTTGAGCTCATACACTTTGAGATTAGCATAAAAGTTCCTTAGAGTCAAATCATCCAAAGTTCCAGCGTCTTCAAGGGTGCTAGATTTATGGAGATATCTTGATCCAAAAGCAGCAAGGAAATTAACATTCAATTCCTTGTTTGAGAATTTCTTTCCAAGTGAAATGCATAGATTGATAATTTCACAATATCGTTCATAAGTATTTCTAAGAGTTTCACCGGAGAGTTGAGAGAAATTGTTGAATCTTTTTTGCACTTCGTATCTCTTGTTCTCCTTGCAAACAGTGTCTCCTTCTATATGCTCTTCAATAGCATCCCATAATTCATTGGCGGTAGCACAATGTATGACTTGTTGTTTCATAGTCGTGCTTAGAGTGCTGAGGAGAATGTTTCTTTCTTTCCCCATCATTTGCTACTCTTCTTATTTCTTCTTCAGACCATTCTTCCTTTGGTTTGTTCACTGTTGGTTGAGCAGCGTTGGTGCGTGGATTTGGATTCGCTTTCATTGGGATGTAAAGTCCATAAACCACGGTGTCATGAAGCCTTTCATCGATTGAGCTGAGATAGGTCAAAATGCTGAATTTCCATACGTCAAAATGATCTTTATCAAAGACTGGAACGTGAGTATAGTTTGCAGTTGCCATAGGTTTTGAGTTTGCCATTTCGAATCGGCACCCAAGCTGTTAAGCTTGAAAAACAAAAACATTTTATAAAGGTATTTGCTTTGATACCACTTGTTGGTCCCATACGGCAACAAGGGTATGAAAAATAGCTAGAGGGGTTGGGGGTGAATAGCTGTTTTAAAATTCTTTTCGAACCCTTGATAAAATGAATTGCAAATGTGCACTTTATTAAATAAGCGTTATGAAATGCGCCTAAGTGAGTGAGTGAAATGCACAGCAGAATTTAGTTAAGTAATAGGTGCAAGAAGTGATAAAGGGGGCGCACACACTCTAAGTATTTTGGCTCAAAGTGAGTGAAAGATGGAACTAAGGCAAATGATATAACAAACACAACACAATTCAATCCAATCAATCTACAATGAATACACAAGCAAATAGTGAGATAAGATAATAACTTGAAAATAAATGACAAGAAATTAATACACGCTATTTAGAAAGGTTCGATCGGGAAATGATCTACGTCCTCTACCAAGATGGTTAGTCTTGGATTTCTAATGGAGATCTTATATTATGAGTGAGTGTTACAAATTACAACGTTTGAGCTTTACACTAACTCAAGATCTATTTTCTATGAAAGAACAAATCCTAGACAAAACGGAGTATCTCTTAAAGAAAGATCTAAGTGATCAAACATAAAGAGGTGCGTGTGTGTTCTTAGTTTTATGGCTCTTTAGATCTATGAGATTTAGAGCACAATAAAACTAAAGTGTTTTTGCTTGAAGATCTGGGCTAAGTATGAAGGTATGAAGATGTTCTTGAGGAATCTGGGAATTCAAAGGGCAATCTTCAAATCTTCAACAAATGCTTGAGAGAGAAATTCTGAAATGCTTAGCAACTTCAAATGGTTGAAGTTATGGGGTATTTATAGTAGAGCCTCAAAAACTAGCCGTTGGAAATCCCTTGTGGATAAGGTTAAAGGAAAGATGTGCTGGAGCTCAATGAGTGGAGCACGTGTCCTTTTATAGCCGTTAGACACATAACACAAATATGACCGTTATGGACAGGTGTCCTCAAATCTAGGTGCACACGTGTTATTTACCCACCGTTGGATCTTTGACATAGTTTGAATCTCTTCAAGTCTTCATGTCTTAAATAAATCACCAAGTGTTGAAACAACCTCAATGAGGCGCATTGAGCCTTAGGGGCGCATATCATGCGCGCGCGCCTAAATGGGCGCATAGGCGCATAAGCTAAGCGCGTGGCGCATGGCGCATTGCTTGACTCAAACTGTGATTTTCTTGAATGTTGATATCTTCGCCCTATTCCTAAGCCTAGTCTATTCAAATGGACTACCTAAAATATGAAGTATAAATACTTCTTACATATGGGTCTAAAGTCCATGAAATAAAACTTAGGTGTTGGATCCATCAAATCTAATCAATCCTATACATTGAATGCTGAGATATAAGTGGGCATACCCAATAATGTCACCCCCAACCAAAACTCACACTTCTTGAATTTTGGATATAACTTCTGCTCTCTTAGAATCTGCAACACTGACTTCAAGTGCTCTACATGTTCTTCCTTGGTCCTCGAATACACCAAGATATCATCAATGAACACTATCACACATTTATCCAGAAACTTTTGAAATATCCTATTCATAAGTTCCATAAACGCTGCCGGTGTGTTAGTCAACCCAAACGGCATCACTACAAACTCATAATGGCCATACCTTATTCTAAAGGCAGTCTTGGCTATATCGTATTTCTTCACTCTCGGTGGATGATATCCAAACCTCAAATCTATCTTTGAGAAATAGCATGCTCCACGAAGCAGGTCAAACAAATCATCTATTCTTGGCAACGGATATTGGTTCCTCACTGTCACACGGTTCAATTCACGATATTCGATACATAACCTCATCGATCTATCCTTCTTTTTCACAAATAACACCGGTGCACCCCAAGGTGACACATTCGGTCTAATCAAACCCTTATCCAACAACTCTTGAAGTTGTTCCTTCAATGCTTTCAATTCTGCCGGTGCCATTCTATACGGCGCCTTTGATATTGGTGATGTTTTCGGTACCAAATCGATAGAAAACTCAACTTCTATTTCAGGTGGTATCCCTAGTAAATCCTCTGGGAACACATCCTTGAAATCCCTTATCACCGAATGTGATTCTATAGTTACTTCCTTCAGGTCCGTAGCACTCACGTATGCTAGAAATCCTTCACACCCTTTTCTTAACAGCTTAAGGGCCTTTATTACCGATATAAGGTTCGATTGGCTTCTAGGTTTTGTCCCTTAGAAACAACATTCTTCTCCAGATAGCAATCTGAAGTGAACTTCCTTCTTAAAACAGTCTACATGGGCATGGTATACAGCTAACCAGTCCATTCCCAAGATTACATCAAATTCTTCAATCTCTAAACTAATGAGATCAACCTCAAGCTCTTTCCCATCCAATTTCAAAGGACACTTCCTATATATAGACGTAATAGGGATCGAATCTTTAGTTAAGGTATCTACTACTAAAGAACTCTCTAACGCCTCAAGAATTTAGTTCATTCTCTTAGCTAAGCAAGCATTTATCACAGAATGCATAGCTCCAGTATCAATTAAAGAACGAACATTACGGGAGTATAGTTGGATCGTACCTCCACCGTTTCCCTTGTTGTCATCCTTTTCTCCTTGAGCCTTAGCATCTTTCTTGAGTTTCGGGCATTTCCACTGCGGATGTCCCACTTTGTTACAATTAAAACATTTCTTCTCCTTGTACCCGCAATCCTTAGTCTTGTGTTTTCCTTCACAAACTTGGCACTTCTCATCAGAACCTTGCCCTTTGGCTTCGTTCTTATTACCATCATTTCGATTGCTATAGCCTTTACTCTGGTACTTACTAGTAGTACCATCCTTTTCACGTTCATCAGTAGCTTTCTGCTTATTGCTGTTCCCATCGCGGTTCCAGCTTCTTTTAGATCCAGTTGACTCTTTCTCAACCGACTTCTTCTTTTTTTCTCGCTTACTGCGATAACTGTCTGCTTCTGTCTCCACTATCCTTTCCCTATCCAACACTTGATCATAGGTTGGTAGTATTAACAGAGTAATTCTATATCTGATTCAGTCGCTCAAACCAGCTTCAAATTTTTGAGCCTTTTGCTCTTCATCATCGAAGAATGTTGGGGCAAATTCTAGCAATTCGGTGAATCTGGCACCATAGTCGTCCACCGTCATACTTCCTTGAGTTAGCATCATAAACTCAGCCACTCTGGTGTGTCTAACACTTGCCAAATAATATGATACTATCATTAGTATCATGAATACGAGACATTTTCACGCACTCTCATACTATAGATCGTCTCCACAGACTAACATTCAATTTATAGGTCATTCACTAGACCACTGGTCGTTTCAATAGACCATGACTATCTTTATTAGTCGACTTTACTAGACTTATTGGTCGTTTCATTAGACCATTACTATTTTCATCGGTCATTTCAATAGACAATTATCACTTTCATTGGTCGTTTCAATAGACCATTCTTACTTGTTCCAGGTTAACTCGCACATTTAATACTATTACTCATTCCAACACAAGCATTTTACTATGCTTAATACCTTCTCATAAATAGGCCGTCCCCAAAAGACATAACTTTTACAGAAGATCGGTTTACTAGATTTATGGTCGTTTCAATAGACCAATTTTTCTTAGGGAAGTCGTTTCACTAGACTTTACTTATTAATTACAGGTCGATTCACTAGACCTACTTTCATTCACACTTGGCTGTTTCAATAAGCCATTTACTTTTACTTTTGACCGTTTCAATAGGTCACTTTATTCTTGTTTCGATCATTTCACTAGACCAAAACTAATTTCACTTTGGCCGTTTCAATAAGCCAATTAATACTATGGTCTTTTCACTCGACCAGTACTTCCTTATCCTAGATAGCTCACACGCCATGAACTTAAGAACAAAACAATCAACAAAGCTATTTTCTTAAAATAATTCATAAACTTTTATTACGAGGATTTTCTTGGAATAAAAGTAAACAACACAAAATTCTAGTATTTTTCTCTAACTTAGAACTGACTATCAATACTATGAAATAAAATAACTCAATGTTTCATTTTTCAACCATGAAACACTTTCCTAGGCCTTCCCCAAGGTTTTCCACTTGGCATTCTTGGAGATTTCTTAGAACCTCTTGGCCTTCCTCTGGGCCTACGAACCGGTACCTCTTCCAGTTCTAGCTCTTCATCATCATCAATAATGATTAGGGAGGCTTCACTACCCTCAAGGATAATATCTATCTCCTTGATCTCTTCTTCAGCTACCAAATTATCTTCCTTTAGCGCTTAATTGCCTACGGGGGTTGTTGGTCTTGACTCCCTAACTATTGCTTCTTTTAAGTCTTTCAATTCATAGTACCACTGTACGCCTGTTCTCGAGTCTCATGATAATACCTCTCATTCTGGTCCATGGTCTCCTTGACTTCTTCCAGTTCTTTGAGAGTGTCTAGTAATGCTTTTCTATCTTGCATCCAATTTCCAAGTGTGACATTAACCTTGGTCCTTTCAGCTTCTAATGCCTTGGTTAGTTCCTTAATCTTGAGTGAATATCTCTGAATCACTCTTTTCTTAATTGTTCTGTGCATCAGGTTCATCTTCGGGTTTTCTTCTAAGTCCATCCATCAAGACATAACCATTTTTAGTACCATATAACTTAAGGTATATGACTACAATCATCAATTGCATAAGCAACTTAAAAGAATAACATTCTAGTGTAACCCTTCAAGTTTCACTCCCAAAGTGTTCACTTACATTCCTCGAGGAAATCCCATCTTAGGTTCTTACCCAAAATAGTAAGTTTCCATAATTAACTAGTTTGACTTCAAGCAATCTTAGTCTCCCTAAAACGCTCAAATCAAACCTATTCAATATCAGAGTTCCTATTCCCTTTAAGCTCTATTCCCAAAGCTCTGATACCAACTGTAACGACCCAAACTTTCCAATAATAATAATAATAATCCATTAACTAGGAAATCTCAAACATCAAAAACAATTCCAATCCAACGTTCACATGTAACGGCTAGTATAATCAACCACCATTCAAAATAGTGCGGAAGCATAACTGTATTTCAAAACTTAACGGCTAGTACAACCCACTAGCTCTAACATAAAACAAAAAAATGTCTTAAAACTCTTCTTCATTAAATCACGGACCGCCCTCCTCTGTGATCTAACCTTTCCCTCTACTATTACTTGGGGAAAATAATACAAGAAAGGGGTGAGCGAACAATGCTCAGTAAGTTCATACGGGATCTCTCCGGGTACTAAGAAGAGATGACCAAAAGAACGGAACAATAATAAGACTTTTCAAAGATAGGCTTTTATACAATATCAAGTTAACCGTTTAGTTTCAAAGACAGTTAATCATAAACTTTCAAAACAAAAATGTGGCGCTTATTTCCAAATCCGTCAATTCCAAGATAACGTCACCATTTCAAGTGCATTGCCTTTTTAAGGGCATTTAAGTAAATAAGAGATCCTACCCTTTTAAGGATATTCCCTTATTAAGATTTATCATGATAATCTAACCGCTTCATCAAGCATCATAAAGGGGTCTAAGTTCTTTTCATATCAAACTAGACCATTTGTGATTAGTCCTTTTCATATCAGACCAATTCTTGCTAAGTCCTTTTCATATCAGACAAAGCTAACTATACCTGTTTAAATAGATATAGCAAATAGTTCCACTTAGTTTTCAAGGTACAAGAACACCATAACAACTTCAAATAATTTTAGGTAACCATTGAGTTAAAACATGTCAAGGGTAAGAGTCAACAAATAGACGTTCACAACTTTTAAGATTTCAAATGTTACCGGCCACTTGGTAACTACTCTTGAAAGAAATATGAGGAATCCTACTTTAAAGGATTGAAACTTCAAGAACTAAGGAACGTAATCCCTTACCTTGGCTTGCCTAGTTCTCCTTGCAAAACCACGTGCATGTATCTACAATCATTCGAAAATAACTTTCTTAGACAAAAGTAATACTTTTTACTTCCGTCCCCATTATACTTTACTTTTCTTATCATTAACCTACGAGTTATACCTTTTAACTCCTTCTAGGGTTAATTATACATTCTAGGGTTTCATAATTTACCCAATTAGATTTATACCCAAAATACCCTTTTAGGTTTACCAAAATACCCCTAGGGTTTACCCAAAATACCTCTAGGGTTTACTATCATCAATTCCCATTACTATTTCCCAATTCTCAATTACACACACTAACTTCACCAATCGCAGCACACACTAACACACACAAACACCCGACACACACTGCCCACACACTCACACACGGCACACACTGCCCACAGCACACACATGCACACACAACACACAAACTGCACACCCATGCATGCACAATAAACTCCTATTATCATCTTCTTCTTTAAACCCTAATCAACTCAAACCCTAGTTGATCATAATTATTCTTAGGATTTCATCACCATAATTCTCAATAATTAGTGTAGAAGAGAAGGTTTAAGTGTAAGTACCCCAATCTGAATTTGACCTACTTTAGAGGAATTCTTGGTACCATTTAGGGATAAACCAATGGGCCAGGACCTCACTAGGATAAACCTAATATTCCAGGACTGAACTGGAATTAAACTTAGAAAAATTCAGAAGCTCGCCAAGTCGAGTCGTACGGATGGTTTGGGTACTTGAGGGGTTGAGCCGTACGGCTATGTTGGGCACCCTCAGTCCCTATAAATTGAACCCCATGCTGATCATTTCAGGGGAGGGGAAGAATATTGTTTAGATAGGGGAAACTCTGCAGAAATCGTGTCTGAGAGAGAAATCACTTTTATAATTGAGTGAAGGAAAGGAAGGTAGACTAGAACCATCATAGGTGAGGTCCCCTTCCCCCATCTTCTCTTCATCTCAACTCTATTTTGTTTTGTTAATCACATTACTTGTTCTTGTTTACATTCTTGTAAGCCTTGTTCTCTCAAGCAAATTTAAATTCTTGCAAGACTTATCCATTTCAAGTATATATATCTTATATATATATACATATAATGTGAACTAAACCATGAACATGATTCAAGGTGCCCTTCATGCTTTTGTGTGAAAGATGTTCAAACCTAAGGATGATCATGGTTTAATTTCTTGTTCTAAATAGCTTAAAGATCTCTTTATCAAGGTGAAAGCCCATGTCTTTATGTTGGTATTACACAAACTAGGCCATAATGATCATGTTGGGGGATAAAGGCTCAATCTTTATCATCCCAACATTGATCTAGCCAAAAATCCCTAACATTAGGTCATAACGATTGGATATTTATGTTGTTTTTGTTGTCCCTCAAGGTTAGTTTTTCATAAAAAGTCCATTTTGATGGTAAAGTTCTAATCTTTACTCATCAAATGGCAATTTTGGCCCAAAGGGCATGTTCATCACCTTTCTCAAAATTTCCCCAATGATTGTCTTGATCACACCTAAAACCTTTGTTTTTGGTGTCTAATTTGTGATCAATGACATAGGAATGATTAAATCCATGTTTTTGTTGAAGAAAATAACTGAAAATGATCATTTCAGTCCAGTTTCAGCAAGAACACTCTGTTTTGCCTGAAACTGGACAGTTTTCTGATAAACTGTCAAAAACCCCTGGAATGCTCTCCCTAGCCGTACGGCTACTTTGGCCGGGGAGTGCATTTTCCAGTGTCTTCCCTTTTGGACTGAAACGTTTGCAAAATAACCCTTTTCTGTTAAATAATTAACCAGTTTTGTTAAAATGTCAGTTTCTCCCACTTTTTGAAATACACACACACACATGCACGTTTGTTAACTAACGTTAGGGAGACTCGGTCCTATCCGAGGCGACTTGGGTGACGTAAAACTCTTCCCAAGGCGTAACCTGACCTCCGAACTAATAGAATCTCAAACCTTTCCATTTGTTGGGTTAAATAATTAACAAATGTGGCGACTCCGTTATGTTTTGCGTAATAACCGTGTTTGGTTTTTCGCCCTTCGAAACGAAAACCCCTTCGTTTCCTTCCCACGCGGGGCGGGATCCTTACATTAAGGGTTCTAGTTTTTACCTTTGATGAACACAACCTTCTTCTTTCTTTCTCCTCCTCCGAGCTCTCTTTCTCTCTCTCGGTTTCTCTTTCTCTGCGCTACTCCCTCTCTGCGCAGCCTCTCTTCTCTTTCTCCCGTTATTTTTCTTTTGTTTTGATAAATAATAAAGAGGCTAGGGATTTAGAAGGGTTTATATAGTTTAGGGTTTTCGATTCCCTAACTTAAAAATGATTCCTTTTCCTCTTAAATAATGACTTGGGATTTTCTAATTTAACTTAATTACTTAAGCCCAATAATCTAATTAATTCACTTGACCCAATCAATAACTAAAAGAGTCTAAAATAACAATAATTAAGAAAATTTCGGATATTACAGGGAGAGGAACGAAAAGTGGCAGAATGGAGAAAGATATGTGTTGTGTTTTCAGCCGGAGAGAAAGAAGATGGTGGAAATGGTGGGAAGACATGAGAGGGGGCGCTGTGGAAGTAAGGTTGGAGGAGGGAGAAAGAGAGAGAGATAGAGAAGTAGAGAGAAAGAAGTAGTGTGAATTAGAATGTCAAATTATGTTAGTTATTTAACATTCGTTAAGAGTTAGGAGGATAGTGGGAAAATTTAAACAGTAAGGGTGATCATTTGAATTTTGAAAGAAACTTGTTACGTTGTTCATCCATTTTTGTTAGTTTTTTAATAGGTCATCCCAAATTACACTTGATTGCAACAAAAAGACATATTGAGTAACCAAATTGTAACGAACATAAATTGAATAACCAATTGAAACATCGTGACAAACTTAGGTAACTAAATTTCAATTTTCCCTATGCTTTATGCTTGGCTAGTATGTAATGTGTATGTAGCTGTGATTTTGAAATCAATCGTTCCAAATGGTATAAGAAAGAAGTTATGGATTTTGGTTGTAATAGATATGATTCCATTCACCACTGAGCACTAATATCATCTATGAATTTTATGGTGGTTTGTCGCAAGGCAAGTAAACATAATATGGTTATGCACAGTGGCTAGTGCGTGTGTTTATCTACCATGCCACAATTTTGGGTTTTTATCTTTTGTTCCAGAGAAAGAATATCCTAATTAATTGTTAATGGTAAACACAAGTGAACTTATACAAAAATAATGATTTATAAATACTCCATTTGTCCTATTTTTATATTGACAATATTGGTCAATACAAGCGAATTTTGACCAAATATTAACGTCAAATCCTAATGAAATTCTAAAAACTGTTATTGATGAACAATCGACTAATTTTTTAGTAATAATTTTTAAAATTTTATAAGGATGATTATATTGACATTAATTTTTTATCAAAGTTCACATGTAATGACTAATGTGGTCAATATAAATGAGACTGAGAGTGTAACTTTTTTATAATTTTAACTTTTGAAACACTTAATATCATAATGCTGGTAAACTTTGTTGTAACATGGTGCAATTACCCTCTCTATTTAAATAAAGAGAGAGTATTATATCTGTTGGAGATTATGCCCTAGGCCCTTGAGAAAGGCCTTGCGTTACATCATGTTC
This sequence comes from Campanula takesimana, assembly GCA_026119855.1. Lineage (NCBI taxonomy): Eukaryota > Viridiplantae > Streptophyta > Magnoliopsida > Asterales > Campanulaceae > Campanula > Campanula takesimana. The sequence goes on from JAOWBW010000700.1 coordinate 628,363, forward strand.
TCATTTGTAATGGAGATAACAACTTGGATTATTATAAGTTTTGCATGTTTCTTATAATAAACCCCGTCCGTAGTACTTATGAAGAACTAGTATAAGTTTAATCGATAATCATATGATGATCATATGTATGTGATACAAATTAAAGTTATGGGTACTTGTTGGTGAACAAGTACTGGACATGACCCGCCTATGAGATTTATGTCATGGTCAAATGTCATAATTAAATCTCATATAGTGTCATAATTAAATCTCATATAGTTATATCATTTGATATCCTTAGACCTGAGATTATCATGGTCTTCCACATGATGAACATTGTGTTTGACATAGTCAACCGCTACCCTTAACCAGGTAGTCATAAAGGCTATGATTGGCATAATCGGATTCTTGTAGGGAAGAATGATAAGTCAAGATGGAATTTTGTCCCTCCCTCCAGAAAGATATCTGCTTGGGCCACTCGAAGAGTGAAATTGATGAAATGTGTGGTCACGCTTAAATGAATTGATGTGATCAATGTCATTTGCTCATATAAATCTACTCGGGATAGAGAAAGCATTGAACGAGATAAGTTGACGTGGACCACGACTTATGTTTAATATGATATCGCGCGACAAAAGGATTGTGATATGTTCTACGAGGATAAACGAACTTCGTTAAGTTATATTAATTGGGTAGTCATGATGGCTTGCTAGAGTCCGCTCATGACTTATGGGTTTGACCTTGGTTTTACTCATTGCCAACTTAATATAATCCTATGGGGTCACACACAAAAGAACGAATCAAGAAAAGGCTAAAATTGAAATTGCGTAAAAGAGCGTAAAATCAGAATTAAGGAAAAATATGGGATTGGCTCCAGGAAGGAGGGTCCAGTCGGACGATGCATAGGACCCGGCTGGACCTCCTTAGTGACCTAGTCGGACCTCCTTTGTGACCCTTGGTTTCGGGCCTGTTTTTCCCTGATTCATTTTTGACGGGTTTTTGGCCTATTTCTCCTAAAGGGTTTGAGTTAAATAAGTATAAAAACTTCTCTCTTTGCCCTATTCAAGAATGGTATTTGAATAGGAGTAACCTAATTGATAATGTATCATTATTGGTAGCCTCCATATGTTTGAACATTCTTGAGTTTAGATTGTGAATCAAAAGCTCAAGAACACCAATAAATTCATATAACATTTGAAGATTAGAAAAGCGTGTTTTCTAATGGGTCTAGCAATCCAGATCTAGAATGGTTCTAGATATTCGTTCGCATGTGGATAAACATAGAGGGTGATTCCTTTAGCATCTCGAGTTCGTATTCCTGTGATCCTGATCCGAAGAACGTGAAGAACGAGGAGATCAAATCTAAAGCTTGAAGACTTGAAGATTTGAAGATCCGGAAAATTTTAAACGCACAACATGGTTAGTATTCTAAATTCATCTCCTTATTAATTTAATCATCATGAATGGATCTTGGGGCTTAGGGTTTTGTTGATTTCATATTGCCGATTTCCGTTGCGCAAGGACCCTCAAAACCCAACAATATCAAGTCATTAAAAGTGGGTATATATTTTTCCATTTTCTGAAGGGAAAAATACTTTGGTCAAAAGAAAGAAATATATTTGAAGGAAATGAATACTCTGGTCAAAAGAAAGAAAAATATGTTATTGTGGGGGTATATTATGAACTGTAAATTATTTTTAATAAAATAACGAGTGTCCCTTAGAGCATAGATGGATGGGAAAGGATGGCAAAGGATGGGTACATAAGATTTTGCATGAGGCACGCAGCGTGGGTTCGATTTTTGGTGGGAGTATCTTGATTTTTTCTGAGGTTGGATCTTGTATGTGTTATTAGTTGACATGTTCTAAAACCTTGGTCATTTGGGCGCATTCTGAGATTTATTTGGTATTAGCTGTGAGGGATCGAAACTACTATCTCCGGCGTAAGAGGCACATTCGGGATTTATCTGATAATAGCGAGGAAGGACCGGAATTACTATTGAGTATACCAGTAGTCACAAACACACCCCACACAAGTATACTCAACACAATACATAATTTCTGGCCACACCTCCATAATTGCCAGCCACCTCCTATATTTTTAGGCTACCTGATGCAGTATGAGTATAAAGTTGATCAAGCAATGAATTATGGAAGCAGAATGTGTTCAGCAACAATGAAGATTAATATTGTAATATATTTAAAATTTTATTTTTATTATTAGTATCCTTTTTATTAGTATTTTCGGAATTAATATTCCTAGTAGAATTATAGGTGGTTTTAGAATAGATTTTAAGTCAATTTACTAGTTTTTGAGTCCTAATATGTTACCTTATAGGTTAGGCTTTATTTTAGGAGGTTATTTCTTAATTCCCAAGTTTTATAGGCACTATAAAATAGGTCTAAATGTGTAATCCGAAAATTAGACTTTGATTATTGAATATTGAAAAGAGTAAATTTGCCGAAGAGCAATTTATCCAGGGTTCGTAACCCATTGTATCTTGTTTTCCGTTCGGTCATAATCTCAAGGTTTCATTCGACATCATTTGGTATCAGATTCCTGGCAGGTATCGATATTGATGGCCGAACGAGGGCGTGGTGTTCGTGGCGGAAGAGGTGGTCGCAGAAGGGACCGTGGAGCGGATCCCTATGAGGATGATCATCATCGCAAATGTGACCTACGTGATATTTAGATAGACGAAATGCGAAGGCAGATTCAACAACTCCAGAATTTCCAAGCACGCGTGGAAGGGGCTATTGAGCATCCATCGGGTATGGGTTCGGATTCAGAGGTATCATCTGAGGACATGGAGTTTCAAGAAGGGGTCACTCCCTTCATCCGGGATCAAGAAATTGGGTTCAGGAACAAGGCAAATCCTTCCGAGGATATCGATACAGAGATCGAGAGTCCGAGGGTGGAAAGTAAGGCACTTCTTGATGAATTTTGCGACCCATTATCTATTGATACTGTTGAAAGGGTTTTTGATGATTTATCATCACCTTTCGTTTTTTCTGCAAATTTTGATAACTTTGTTGATTGGTCAAAACCTCCAGTTTTTGACACATGTGACTGCGAATTTTGTCAAGCGGAGACATCATACTCGGTTGATCCAAAAACACCTTGTTTAAAATTCCCTTACGATGAATTGCTGTGGAATTTTAGATTCGTTAAGTGTTTTTCTACGTATGAAGATCCATTTGATTTATTGTTCTCGGGTCAGATTTGTCATGAACCTATCAAGAAATTGTTCCTTGAGGGTTATGTTACATATTCTTGGGCTGATTGGATGGGTGTGCTGAAAAGTAACGTTAAATACACAGTTCGTCAACGGTTGAAGACTGAATTTCAAGAGTTAATTTCAGTAGCAACAACCAAAATTCGAGGTCGAATTTTTTCTAAGAAGGAGAGAATGATGCAGTATGAGTATAAAGTTGATCAAGCAATGAATTATGGAAGCAGAATGTGTTCAGCAACAATGAAGATTAATATTGTGATGCAATACGAGTATATGATTATATCAAATATTATAATCATATTGGTATTTTATTATTAATTGGGATTAATTAGTATTTTTATTTGTTATTTTCGTCATTATTTTTGATAGGTCATTTAAAGTAGGTTTTAGAGTAGGATTAGGAGTTATTTTGCTATTTTTAAGTCCTATTATGTTACCATATAGGTTAGGGTTATTCCTAGAAGGTTTAGGATTGTTTTTCAAGTTTTATGGGCACTATAAAATAGGCCTCAAGTTGTATTCCGAAAATAAGTTTTTATTTAATAAAAATTGAATTGCAATTGTAATATTAGTTAAACCTTTTGGTTTTCAAGATTTCTTGTTTGGGATTCCTTAATCCTTGCAGAAGAATTGTTCGTAGATCAATTCTTGTTTACTATTCTACTGCGTTTACATCATATTGTAATATATTTAAACTTTTTTTTATTATTAGTATCCTTTTTATTAGTATTTTCGGAATTAATATTTCTAGTAGAATTATAAGTGGTTTTAGAATAGATTTTGAGTCAATTTACTAGTTTTTGAGTCCTAATATGTTACCTTATAGGTTAGGCTTTCTTTTAGGAGGTTATTTCTTAATTCCCAAGTTTTATAGGCACTATAAAATAGGTCTAAATGTGTAATCCGAAAATTAGACTTTGAATATTGAATATTGAAAAGAGTAAATTTACCGAAGAGCAATTTATCCAGGGTTCGTAACCCATTGTATCTTGTTTTCCGTTCGGTCATAATCTCAAGGTTTCATTCGACATCACTACCTCCATAGTTTCTGGCCATCTTCGTAATTTTCGGTGACCCACCTTCATAATTTCTGGTCAACTTCGTCTTCTTCCCCAAATTCTCATTTCTCCATGTTTTCTTTAGGCTTCTCATTTTTCGATTTTTGATACAAAATCAGAAGTCAAGGCAAATCCTTCCGAGGATATCGATACAGAGATCGAGAGTCCGAGGGTGGAAAGTAAGGCACTTCTTGATGAATTTTGCGACCCATTATCTATTGATACTGTTGAAAGGGTTTTTGATGATTTATCATCACCTTTCGTTTTTTCTGCAAATTTTGATAACTTTGTTGATTGGTCAAAACCTCCAGTTTTTGACACATGTGACTGCGAATTTTGTCAAGCGGAGACATCATACTCGGTTGATCCAAAAACACCTTGTTTAAAATTCCCTTACGATGAATTGCTGTGGAATTTTGGATTCGTTAAGTGTTTTTCTACGTATGAAGATCCATTTGATTTATTGTTCTCGGGTCAGATTTGTCATGAACCTATCAAGAAATTGTTCTTTGAGGATTATGTTACATATTCTTGGGCTGATTGGATGGGTGTGCTGAAAAGTAACGTTAAATACACAGTTCGTCAACGGTTGAAGACTGAATTTCAAGAGTTAATTTCAGTAGCAACAACCAAAATTCGAGGTCGAATTTTTTCTAAGAAGGAGAGAATGATGCAGTATGAGTATAAAGTTGATCAAGCAATAAATTATGGAAGCAGAATGTGTTCAGCAACAATGAAGATTAATATTGTGATGCAATACGAGTATATGATTATATCAAATATTATAATCATATTGGTATTTTATTATTAATTGGGATTAATTAGTATTTTTATTTGTTATTTTCGTCATTATTTTTGATAGGTCATTTAAAGTAGGTTTTAGAGTAGGATTAGGAGTTATTTTACTATTTTTAAGTCCTATTATGTTACCATATAGGTTAGGGTTATTCCTAGAAGGTTTAGGATTGTTTTTCAAGTTTTATGGGCGCTATAAAATAGGCGTCAAGTTGTATTCCGAAAATAAGCTTTTATTTAATAAAAATTGAATTGCAATTGCAATATTAGTTAAACCTTTTGGTTTTCAAGATTTCTTGTTTGGGATTCCTTAATCCTTGCAGAAGAATTGTTCGTAGATCAATTCTTGTTTACTATTCTACTGCGTTTACATCATATTGTAATATATTTAAACTTTTATTTTTATTATTAGTATCCTTTTTATTAGTATTTTCGGAATTAATATTCCTAGTAGAATTATAGGTGGTTTTAGAATAGATTTTGAGTCAATTTACTAGTTTTTGAGTCCTAATATGTTACATTATAGGTTAGGCTTTATTTTAGGAGGTTATTTCTTAATTCCCAAGTTTTATAGGCACTATAAAATAGGTCTAAATGTGTAATCCGAAAATTAGACTTTGATTATTGAATATTGAAAAGAGTAAATTTGCCGAAGAGCAATTTATCCAGGGTTCATAACTCATTGTATCTTGTTTTCCGTTCGGTCATAATCTCAAGGTTTCATTCGACATCACTACCTCCATAGTTTCTGGCCATCTTCGTAATTTTCGGTGACCCACCTTCATAATTTCTGGTCAACTTCGTCTTCTTCCCCAAATTCTCATTTCTCCATGTTTTCTTTAGGCTTCTCATTTTTCGATTTTTGATACAAAATCAGAAGTCAAGGCAAATCCTTCCGAGGATATCGATACAGAGATCGAGAGTCCGAGGGTGGAAGGTAAGGCACTTCTTGATGAATTTTGCGACCCATTATCTATTGATACTGTTGAAAGGGTTTTTGATGATTTATCATCACCTTTCGTTTTTTCTGCAAATTTTGATAACTTTGTTGATTGGTCAAAACCTCCAGTTTTTGACACATGTGACTGTGAATTTTGTCAAGCGGAGACATCATACTCGGTTGATCCAAAAACACCTTGTTTAAAATTCCCTTACGATGAATTGCTGTGGAATTTTGAATTCGTTAAGTGTTTTTCTACGTATGAAGATCCATTTGATTTATTGTTCTCGGGTCAGATTTGTCATGAACCTATAAAGAAATTGTTCCTTGAGGATTATGTTACATATTCTTGGGCTGATTGGATGGGTGTGCTGAAAAGTAACGTTAAATACACAGTTCGTCAACGGTTGAAGACTGAATTTCAAGAGTTAATTTCAGTAGCAACAGCCAAAATTCGAGGTCGAATCTTTTCTAAGAAGGAGAGAATGATGCAGTATGAGTATAAAGTTGATCAAGCAATGAATTATGGAAGCAGAATGTGTTCAGCAACAATGAAGATTAATATTGTAATATATTTAAACTTTTATTTTTATTATTAGTATCCTTTTTATTAGTATTTTCGGAATTAATATTCCTAGTAGAATTATAGGTTGTTTTAGAATAGATTTTGAGTCAATTTACTAGTTTTTGAGTCCTAATATGTTACCTTATAGGTTAGTCTTTATTTTAGGAGGTTACTTCTTAATTCCCAAGTTTTATAGGCACTATAAAATAGGTCTAAATGTGTAATCCGAAAATTAGACTTTGATTATTGAATATTGAAAAGAGTAAATTTGCCGAAGAGTAATTTATCCAGGGTTCGTAACCCATTGTATCTTGTTTTCCGTTCGGTCATAATCTCAAGGTTTCATTCGACATCACTACCTCCATAGTTTCTGGCCATCTTCGTAATTTTCGGTGACCCACCTTCATAATTTCTGGTCAACTTCGTCTTCTTCCCCAAATTCTCATTTCTCCATGTTTTCTTTAGGCTTCTCATTTTTCGATTTTGATACAAAATCAGAAGTCATGGCACAAACCATACAAATTGAAAATGGTTAATTGTAATCAAGTCCTACTTAAAGATCCAAATCCAATTGACGAAGTTTCATATCTCTTTTTTTTTTTCAACTTGACACAAACATAGTAAAGAAGAAGAAGAAGAAGAAGAAGAAGAAGAAGAAGAAGAAGAAGAAGAAGGTAGAGGTGGAAGGCAATGGGGTAGAGGAGAGGAGGACATAGAAGTGGAAGGATTAGAGAGGAAGAGGAGTGGCATGGAAGTTGACAAGGGGGGGAGTGTTGGTTGGGGATTGAACACAAGGAGAGAGAGGGAATGGGAGAAATGGGTTGGAAGAAGGGGTTAATTTAGATATTTCATTTGATGACATTTTTTAAATAATTTATACTACGGTGTACTCAATAATTTTAGGGGTGTATATAACTACAACCCTTTCTTTTCTGTACATAAAATTTGAAATTGGACCGTTCTCTCAACTTATATTCGATTTTTCCGATGTTGATATGAGTGCCAAACAGGTTAAACATCACATGCAAAGAGTGCTACATTCAACCCGCAAAATTGCTGAATAAACCTGCAGTACTAATTCTTATAAAAATGTCATCAATCAAAATGTCCTTACTAACCTTCCTATATTATACACATGTTATTGAGTTCTTTACATTTTACTTACCTTTTCACTAAATACACCAGTATTATTGACTCCTTCATCTATACCCATTAAATTTTCACCTTCCAATTTTTTACGCATTTTTCTTAACCGTATTTCTTTGAGAGAAGCAATTATATTCATTTTCCAAATTGGACATTAACTTCATGAATAAGACTTTGGCCTTAATTTTGTAAGATTTATTTTTTTTGTCGTCTCTCAACAATTGCAAAACCTTGAATTACTCAAAAAATAAAGAGAGTTGAGAGAATTGAAGAGGAATGAGAAACCTAGGTTGAAACTTGAAAGGCTGAGATAGGTTTGGTGAGTTTAGAGGAAGACTGCTCGGTTTATGTGAGAGGTTTGAGTTTGAGTAGATTGGGTGTGTAAGTGTGGGGGTGTGTTTTGTTAAATTAAGCAATGTTTTAAAAATTGCGAGGTGGTGGAGCTGGGCCTAGCGCCTAGGCGGGCGGAGGCGGGGCCAAGAATTAGCGCATTTTTAATTTTTTTTATAAATCTATAAATCTATATGATTATTTTAAAAATAATGGCACTTATTTTTGCTATTTGTAAAAAAAAAAACTCCCTCCGTCATTTTAGTCTATTCACTTTTGGTCAACGGGGGTAAACTTTAACCAAACATTTAATGTCAATCTAATCATCCTAATGAAATTCTAACAATTGTAATTGATAAATAATCATTTAATTTATCAATAATAATTTTAAAAATTTCATTAAGATTGTTAGATTGACAGTAAATGCTTGGTCAAAGTTTACTCCCGTTGACAAAAAGTGAACAGACTAAAAAGACAGAGGGAGTACATTTTTAGCGGGGCTTAGGCGGGTCCGAGAATTTACTCACAAAAAAACATAGATAATATGAAAGTCATAAATTTATTTCAACATCCACGACATAAACTAAACTTAAATCAATTACAACATTTATATTTTGTTTTGATTTTCAATCCTTGTAAAATGACATTTGTTTTAGTGCAACCATGATAATTTCAATTTGCGGAAATCTTAGTAATTTTAATATATTTTTGTTATAAATCAAGATAATCAAACCACTTTAACTAATTTCTTAATGTGTAAAGTTAAGTTATTTTGCTTATATTTGTGGTCGGACCAGAATAGTACATTGATAAAATATTAATAAATCTTTTTTTCCACTGAATCCACCTAATCCGCCTAGACCGCCTAGATTCGCCTAAACCACCTAACGCCTAATTTTGGCCGCCTAGTGGAAAATTGCGGCACCGGGACCCTGCCTAACGCCTAGCCCGATTTTTAGAACACTAAAATTAAGTAGGTGTATATTAATAAGTTTAAAAGGGAAAAATGAGAAAAGAGGTGGTGTATTAGTGTTGAGTGAATAACCGTTTCGAGTAAACTTAGTATTAAGTATTAGGGTAGGAGCACTCATCTGCAAACTTCACAACACTAATGATCCAGAAATTCCCTTACTCAGAAATGCAAGTCCTCACAAACTCAGGATCGGCGGCATTGCGGCAATGTAGATAGGCTTGCGATTCAATTTTAAATTCTGTTGATTCAATATCAAATTGTCTTCAGTTTCCTGTAACTACGCAAGAAAATTGTGGGTATTAGCGAAATCATTGAAACTTGTAAATTGGTGCCAAAAAGATTTTAAATTTTGCATTATTTCTCTCTGTTTTGGTCATTTGCTGAAGAAATTATGAGTTCTTTGCTTAATCCATAGGGCAAATTGCAATTTGGTAAACTAAGTTTTACAAATAGTTGCAGTACACCACCCAAGTGTTAAATCCTGCGAAAGGTAACGTGAGTTTGTATTTTTAGTAGATTTGCTAAGTTTGTATTTTTTTTAGCAATTCGGTATAAAACTAACGAAATCATTAAATTTTGAAGGGTTAGAAGCCATGTGCCATTAACATGACTTTCGAAAGGGTAATTTCATCATTTAAAGTGTACACTATTAAACAAAAGATACCAAAACTAATTCTCATAGTTAAAAGGGACTAAGGAAAACATTTAAATTTACAAATAACCCATTCCCTTCCTAATAACCACCTAGTCTGACTCACCGTCTCTCTCGTTTCTCGTTTAACATTGGCGCCATTATCCAGCCATCCCCACCGTCCTCTTCCCCTCAACCTAGAAATCGAAAGCCGTGACTAGAAAAGAAAATCGACACCCTCCCTCTGTTCTATAATCCGTTAAAAAAAAAAAATCCATCCACTGCTCCTTGTTTGCAATGTCAATGAAACCCAAAACCTGAAAACCCCCAAATTCCTAAACCCTATTTTTTACTCAAAGAAATCAGATCGAGAATGTCTGTTTTTTGGTGGTGACGAAGGCCATGGTAAAGCTTGTCAGTCGGTGGTGTGTGACCGGTAGTGGGCGATGGTATGATGCTAGTAAGATGGTGGTGGGTGGTGCGGTGAGATTGGTGACTATATTTCTCCCTCTCTTTTTTAATTTCGAATTTTGATTGGGATGCATCACTATTTGGGTTGTAAGTGTGCGTTGCCGAGTGTAAAAAAATTGATTCCTAATGTGTTTAGGATTTTTGCCTTTCTTTGTGGAAAAAGATTCCTATTTTATATATAATTTTCTTTTATTAATTAATTTTAAATATTTATTAGATGTAGATATATTTTAGTTTCCTATTTTTTAGGGATTTACCTAATCTTTAGGGATTTATTTTAGTATACTAACTTTAACATATCTCTTCCTTCTTTAGTGTTTATCTTTTTCTTGTAGGACAAATATTGCCATATCTTGAAGAACTCCTACATGTCTATAAAAGGACACAAAATATTAAGAGAGACATACAAAGTTCAAGAGTGTTGTTGTTTGTTAATATTTTCGTAGGTTGTTGATGTAGGTGCATGTGTGGGCACATCGCAGCTTACATTGTGTTTTGTACTTGTTCTAGGATAGACTTGGTTCTTCAAGAAACGATTCCTTTTCATCTTTGCTGTTTTGTTCAGCCTAGGATCGTCTTCTCAGATTATCATAAGTCTTAGACAAGTGTTTTAGTATTTTAGTATTTAGTGTTTTCATATTTGGTCGCTTCTCTTGATTTCTTTGTTTGTAATCGATCTTAAACGTTTTAATAGAGAGAAGTTTTTGTTGTCAATAGCATATTGCTGTAGATGTGTAAATAACTCGTGTTTATTATTTATTCCGCTGCAAATTCTGTTTTGTGTGGACTCTGGTGTAACCACATCAGAGCTTACACTGCGTCTCTGTGCTTATTTTATCTGATATCCTAGCTACCAAAACTTTCATGGGTGTTAGGTTAAATGATAAAATTGGTGTTTGGTGACGGCATGGCAGTTTGGCGGTGGTGGTGGTTTGGTGAATTTAGTTTAAAGTGATACTTGGGGCACGAAGAATGTTCACAAGAAGTTTGATACAAAGTGAGGTGATGATATTTTGTTGGTTGAATCGATTGTGGACCCGCTATACTCTAATTAAAAGATCCAACAAAGTCATGACACATAATTTTGTATACCAAATTTTGTGACTTTGTTATTACCCTTTAGTTTATTGTAATGCGCAATGTCAGAAACTGTGTTAGAGGATTTGAGGGAACTCGAGAATAAACCAGTTAAAATATAAGTCTCTGCAAATGGGGCATTCATTGAAACAACGGTAGTTGAAGCCAAGCTTGATAAAGGAAATATCGAAGGGGCTGAGTTTGCCTTACGCGATGGATTATCACTTAACTTTGATTACAATGCTCTAGTCATTCCTCTAGTTTTTTGGTCAATATAGTAGATATGATTACTTCACTTTATGCTCCAATGGTGTAGATATGTAAAATGTTTAAACTTTGATGTCTTAAGCGTAAATGTGACTTCCATTGTCTTGGCTGTTGGAGAATATACCCTAGGCCCTTGAGAAAGGCCTTACATTACATCATGTTCTCATTTGTAATGGAGATAACAACTTGGATTATTATAAGTTTTGCATGTTTCTTATAATAATCCACGTCCCTAGTACTTATGAAGAACTAGTATAAGTTTAATTGATGATCATGTGATGATCATGTGTATGTGATACAAATTAAACTTATGGGTACTTGTTGGTGAACAAGTACTGGACATGACCCACTATGAGATTTATGTCATGGTCAAATGTCATAATTAAATCTCATTTAGTTATACCATTGGAATCCTTAGACCTAAGATTATCATCGTCTTCCACATGATGAACGTTGTGTTTGATGTACTCAAACGCTACCCTTAATCAGGTGGTTATAAAAGCTATGATTGGCACAATTGGATTCTTGTAGGGAAGAATTATAAGTCAAGATGGGATGTTGTCCCTCTTTATCTCAAAGAGAGATATCTGCTTGGCCACTCGAGTGAGATTGATGATAGTGTATGGTCATACCCAAATGAATTGATGTGATCAATGTCATTTGCTCATATCAATCTACTCGGGATCGAGAAAGCATTAGACACTTAAGTTGACTTAGACCGTGGCTTATGTTCAATATGATATCGCGTGACAAAAGGATCATGGTATTTTCTATGAGGATAAACGAACTTCGTTAAGTTATATTAATTGGGTAGTCATGATGGCTTCCTAGAGTCCGCTCATGATTTATGGGTTTGACCTTGGTCAGACTCATTGCCAACTTATATAATCCTATGGGGTCACACACAAAAGAACGAATCAAGAAAAAGGCTATAATTGGAATTTCGAGAAAAGAGTGAAAAATGGATTTTTGGGAAAAATCAGAAAAATCAGATTTTGGCCTAAGGTCCGACCGGACCCCTTATATGACCCGACTGGACCCTACCTAAGGTCCGATCGGACCTCTTATATGACGTGGGCGGACCTCCTTGTTTCGGGCCTGATTTTTCCAAATTCGATTTTTGACGGGTTTTTGACCTATTTCTCCTAAAGTGTTTAGGTTTAATAAGTATAAATACCCCTCTCTTGACCCTAATCAGTATGGATTGATATTGTATCATTATTGGTAGCCTCCATGTGTTTGAGAAACACATTCTTGAGTTTTGATTGAGGATCAAAGTTCAAGAACACCAATTAATTCATATAGCCTTTTGATAGACAGAGTTTCTATGAGATCTAGCAGTCTAGATCTAGAATTGATCTAGAAATTCGTTCGTGTGTGGATACACATAGAGGGTGCTTGCTTTAGCATCTTAAGTTCGTGTTCCTGGGATCGTGATTCAAAGAACGTGGAGAAGATCAAATCATAAAGCTTGAAGACTTGAAGATTTGAAGATCCAAACATCGGTTAGTATTCTAAATTCATCTTCCTATTAATTTAATCATCATGAATGGATCCATGGGCTCTAGGGTTTTGTTGATTTTCATATGCCGTTTCCGCTGCGCATGGTGCCTCAAAACCCAACAGTGGTATCAGAGCCCTGTTCATGTATGGTTATTTTAATATTATCATGTTAAATATATGATTTGATTATATGATCTAGCATGATGTGAGTTTAGAATAAAAGATTAATGTGAGTTGTTTGGAGAAACAATTATATATATGATATAGTATGATTATGAACAAAGTTTTCAAGATACATGATGTTAGTAAATCAGACCCAAGAGATAGTAAATAATAATGAACGCAAATCAACACAGAATTTACGTGGTTCACTGTGAGAGCCCGCACGCGAACCTTTTAATAGATCCATGCGAACGCGGTTTGAATCCGCTCGGTTTCTTATAATGGTTTCTCTACTTTGGTTTTGAAAAAGCAAAGAGTCGCCACCTCATTTTATTTTAGGAAAAATAGAGATAAACCATTTTTTGATTTGAAGTTGGTTCGGGGGTTAAGTTACGAGAGGAGAAGGTGATTAGCAGCACTCCGCTCGTCGTTACGGTCTCTGCATACTTCCGCCTACGCTTGATTTTAGTTGCCTTTTTAGAAATGCCTTATTATTCCCTAACGTTGAAAAATGTGTGTGTTTATTATGTATAAAGGAGTCTTCCTAGCCTAGGTCGATTCATTTTGATCGCAACCGGGAACCGGTTTGGGTGGATCCCCGATTGGTTTTAAAAATGGTTTGAATCATTTAAGACAAGTAAGAACAATAAAAGGGGAAAGGGGAGATATTGTACAAATAATACAAATATATGAAAAAGATGGGAGATATCCCATAAAAGAATGTCCGAGTGCAAAATTGATCCTCCAAGTTCATGGGCTGCTGTGGATCGCCATGGAGTGTACCTGTGAGATACCTATCCAAACACAGATCTAAAACTTGGGATTAACCCCCAAGATGTTAGAGAACATGTATGAATTTTCGTTTGATTTATTGATAAATATTTAATGCTTAACTCATGCAAGAACATTAAAGCAAGAACAACCCAGAACAGCAAAGGATGACATACCAGACCTTGATGAACAATTTACTCTATTATAAATTAATAATATGGAAACACTCAAAACATGGAAGTTTAATATCACATATTAAACATAATGTGTGCCAAGTTTAAAGGTCATAAATCAAGTTTTGATACTCCAAAAGACATCTGACATTTACATGTCAGAATCTGGGAATTATGAGTCTGAGAGCAAATACTTGATTTTAAAAATGGAAAGAAGCCTTTACTTAGGTCATAAAATCGTTTCAAAAACATGATAATCTTTATTAGCCTTTTAAGAACAATTTTCATGTTTTGACTTTGGAATGAAAATCGGGTTTTGATAGGTTTTTGGACTTGAAAACCCAGGTTAGTTGAAAGTGCAGCAAGCAGAGCAGCAGGTTTGAGCTACGAAAATACCTATCAAAACATGACCTAGACATGGATTTAGACCACGAAACTTGACATCCATCATATTAAGTATATGAGGAACAACTTTTATGATTTGAGTTAGATCTAGAAAGGAAATTAAGATAGAGTAAAAAGCACATCAAAAGCCTTGGTTGAAACAGCACTTACTGGACAGAACACTCATGGCATGAAGATGAAGATCAAAACATGGTTTAGACCCAGAGAAATCCCATTCAACTTTTGGAACTTATTTATTAACATCTTATTAACATTATCATGCATCTATGTATGGACAAACATAGACAAAAATGAGAATAATCAAGAAAGAAGGGAAAGAGGACAGATTATGAACATGCTGAATGAAAAGGCCATAACTTGCTGGGATTTATGATTTAAACGATGAAATCAACACCAAAATGAACTCAACACATATAAATACATATTAGGACTGAGATTCAAACATTTAGAATACATGAAACATCTTTATTCACAAAGTCAAAACATAGTTACATAGATAAAAATGGGCAATCTAGTCACTAGTTGACTAGATTCCCAAACATCTCATACAAACTTACATATTTAAATCTAATGAGTTACATGAAGGAAACTTACCTAGGTTAGGGGAGGGTGGTGTGCTTCCTTTGTCTCCAAGGAAAGACTTTTTTTGTTGTTTGATGTTTGAGAGTTGGAAGACTTGAGATTGCTTGAGTTTTGATTGTGTTTTGGGTTGTTTTGTGGTGTTTGTGTGGTGGTTGTTTGGTGGTTTTGTGGTGGTTGTATGGTGGTGCTATGAAGGGTTAGAGAGAGTGTTTTAGGGGCTGAGAGAGATTGAGAGAGGGCTGGTTAGAGAGAGGTGTTAGAGAGAAGAGTTGTGGTAGGATTGGTTGGCTAGAAGTGGTAAGAAGTGTTAGCAATTTTGGGAGGTAATAGGAGGGAGGAGGGAGGTAAGATTTTGGCCAAGAACACCCCTATAGTAGGGGTAGAGGAGGGAGGAAGGAAAGTTGTGGTTGAGGGAGGAGGAGTGAAGGAGAAGGTGAAGAAAAATGATGAATGGGTTGAAAATGGAGAAAAAACTGAAAAAGCTGGAAAAGGCTGTGAATAGTGTTTGCACGGCCGTGCGTTGTAAAGTGCACGGCCGTGCACCTACCTTGGTGCCCAATCTTGATTTTGAAACTCTTTTTCCTCTTGACCAACCACATGACGCCAAGTGGCACCTTGGGGCTGGTCCAGGCGTGTCCTTGTGCACATTGGCTCCAGCTCCGGCTTCCCGCTCCGCAACTGCTCTGTCGTGCGCGCTCCGGTGTCCTGGTTGCCCGCGGGTCCAACAAGAAAGTTGCTCGGTAGATTTTTCTGGTTCCGCCGGTGTATCTAAAATATGTTAGTGAGCAAGGAAATAACAAAATAATATTTTAAATGCATAAGATGACCGGTAAAAGGCTTTCTAAGCAGTGCGGGACCCGGCGAGGGGTCCCGGCACGCGAAATTTTGAGGATAGACCTTTTTACTCGGTTTTGAGCCCTGATCATGAATCCGGACTCGGTTTTTGCATCCGGTGCACTGATAAGGTGTACGGTAGTCCGTACGGCCAAATCTGAAGGTTTAGGTCGATTATCGCGTTTAGACCAATTAAAGGGAGGTTTTAGGAGGTGCAAGATCGGGGTGTCTACATTCACCAAAAACCTATTGGCTACATCCACGGGCAAAGGGAAACATATATTATTATGGCGGAGAAACAATTACAAGAAGATGATGATCACACTAATCTATGTTTGCTCGAACTTTGATCACAAATTCCTAGCTATGCAAATCCCTTGATCTAGAATTACTGATCTCTCTCTCTCTCCCTTTGTCTTTGATCACGCGCAGAGAATACTAATCTATGGATAGTATTTATTGGCATAGATACCTAAACCAGAAGATAGAAGGAGTCCTAAATCAAATCCCCAAAGGACTTGATTCACTTTCTACGCAAGCCAGAACAGTGCCAGAATTCGGAATACTTCGGAGTTGATGGTCCGACCGGGTCTTGGACATGGTCTGACCGGGTCTTGGCCTTGGTCCGACCGTATCCACCAAGGCACCCGACCGGATCCACCAAGGCACCCGGCCGGATCTTCGATTCTGCTTTCCTCTTCTTCTCTTCAAAACCATCTTGCTCTAACAATCTCCACATTGATTTTGAATCTCGCCTAATAATTTAGATGCACGAGCTTCTGACTTAGCCTCCACCTTGAGCCACATCCCTCGGACCAAATTTTTTCAACCATTGCCTCAGTCTGTCTTTCGTCAAAGACACTAGATTTTGTGCACCATGTATCTTCAAGACACTCAGAATTTGCCTCACCAGACATAAAACTTTGTCCTTTGGACAATCAGATTTTCGACATGCAATGTATCCTACGGACACCCAGACGTGCACCTACAGGCACTCAAAATCGCCCCAACGGTCTACTAAAAGTCATTCAGTTGTGGCCCATCCAGTCGACATTGGATCATGCAAACCATGACGGATAACATTGGTATGAATTGATATTCTAGCCATGGCTTGCCCAGTTCACTCCCGCCTAGATTAAAACGCTATTCCACCTGCTCGTCAACACCCTCACTAATCTCAGAACCTTGGAGGATAAACAAGGAACCTTTTCTTTCGCCTTTCAGAATCACATTTGAACCTTTATAGACATCCAAAACTCCACCTTCACCTTTGAAACTGTATCCCTTCTTGTCCAACCGACTAAGTGATATCAGATTATTTGCTACTTGTGGAACGTGTCTTACCTTGTTCAATGTGAGAGATTTATCACCCGAAGTTCTCACCCTTACGGAGCCCATACCAACTACCTCTTAGTCTGATCCATTAGCCATATAAATACGGTCTCCATCTTTCTGCTCGTACGTTGTAAACTACTCCTTGCGCGAACACATGCGATAAAGAACTCCTGAATCTAGAACCCATGCAACTTCCTTCCACACTTCTTCTTCAGTCACTAGGGCATAATCACCATCCTCATTCAGATTGTCACTGCTCGCCATCACTGCAGCCGACTCAGAATTCTTCAGATGCGGAGTTAGATGTACAACTCTGAAATATAACCAGATTATTGCCTCGAGCAATACATATTTTGTATCTACTTCTAGATCACTAGAATAGACTACACCAGATGTTAGATCTTCAGATTATACCAGATAGCTAAATTTTGATCACAAAACCTAGCTTCGGATCTCCGTCTTCAGATGCAGATACCAGACACCGAAACGTTCCAGATGCATTCTTGGATCACCAATGAACACCAGACGAACTTTCAGATTCAGATCTACCAGATTTGCTATTGCTAGCATAGATGAGTAATCACTGACTGCACTCAGATTTATTGATTCTCGATCCTCTACAGTGAAGAGTTTCAGAATAACCAGGAAAATTCAAAAACTTAAATTTGTCAAAGGCAACAGAATACAATACCAGATGTGTCCAACCTAGACACCCAGATTTCTGCACGGACACTGCACGCGGACTGTACGTGCGCTGCACGAAAAAACTGCACGCTATCTGCACCAAAACTGCACGCTGACTGCACCAAGACTGCACGCGAACTGCATGTTTTCTGCACGCGATCTGCACTTTTTCTGCCCGCAATCTGCACGCCCAATGCATAATCTTCTACCAGAAAATAAATTTGTTCTTCCCGTCATACTTGTCGATTTTCTGGTCCATCCCGGAATCCATCTCTTCTACCGTAGCGGAATGCCCTGATCTTTCTCATCTAACCTGGCTCTGGTGCCACTTGTTAGTAAATCAGACCCAATAGATAGCAAATAACAATGAACGCAAATCAACACAGAATTTACATGGTTCACCAACAACCTATTGGCTACGTCCACGAGCAAAGGGAAACATATATTATTATGGCAGAGAAACAATTACAAGAAGATGATGATCACACTAATCTATGTTTGCACGAACTTTGATCACAAAGTTCCTTGCTATGCAAATCCCTAGATCTAGAATTACTGATCTTTCTCTCTCCCAATGTCTTCGATCACGCGCAGAGAATACTTATCTATGGCCAGTATTTATTGGCATTAGAGACCTAAACCAGAAGTTAGAAGGAGTCCTAAATCAAATCCCCAAAGGACTTGATTCACTTTCTACGCAAGCCAGAACAGTGCCAGAATCCGGAATACCTTGGAGTTGATGGTCCGACCGGGTCTTGGACATGGTCCGGCCGAGTCTTGGCCTTAGTCCAACCGGATCCACCAAGGCACCCGACCGGATCCACCAAGGCACCCGACCGGATCTTCGATTCTGCTTTGTTCTTGTTCTCTTCAAAATCATCTTGCTCTAACACATGATTAATATGATTAATTTATTTATCACATTATCAATCTCTTTAATATAATTATTGAATTGATGATTCTTGATCTTGAAGAACAAATTGTTTGTTCTTAGGGTTTGATGTTTATGATAATTTGATTAGCATAAATAGTTGAATCCTTAAACGATCAAGATATGATAAATTGCGTTCGTGCAGTTCGCGTGCAAATACACGTTTTCGTGCACAATTTTCATCCAGAAAATTTTCGTGCAGATTACGTGCATCGCACGTGCAGTCCAGAATTTTCATGCAGAATTTCGTGCAGTTTGCGTGCAATTCACGTTCAATGCACGAATTCGTGCAGTTCGCGTGCAGTGCAGATTTCTGAATTCGTGTTTTTCAGATTTGGAGATGCATTGTAGAATACGTATTGTTCATGGAATTGGATTCTATGAAGTAATGTATTCTTAATAGAGTTGGACTCTATGAAAGAATTCATTATTCAATATGTATTATACCTAGAGTAGGATTCTATGAAAATCTTAAATTCATAATTATATTTACATAGTACCCGTTCTTTAATTAATTAGATTAATTATACCTTTGTTATGCGCGTTGCTATATGAAAGAACCTTCTTGAAAAATTTAAGTCATGTGCCAATCCATTACTAAAACACTTGTGAGTACACTATGTAGTTTTTGCGGGCTCTAACCATCGCGAGGTGCATTAATTCTATCAGTGTATGAGCAAGATGAGTGAATGAGAGTTTCCTATACGTTTAACGTGGTTTGATTTAATTAGGCTATGAAAAGAGTTTTGAGCCTAAGGCACAAGATGAAATTAAAACATGTTTGACATAAGATGTCTAACAATCTCATAAAAGGATCTAAGAGTCACATATGATGTGATTGATAAGGAGTTATCTACCTAAACAGTTTGAATTTTAAGCAGGTTGCCATCGCGGTGTCAAAATTCAAATGAAATATGGATCTTAGCCCACATAAATTATATTATACAATTGTTGTATATGAAGGTTATATAATTTAGTGGGAGTATTTATGAAATACAAAATTTATCTCTTAAATGATTGGTATGAAATAAGGTGTATATTTATTTGCATATTTGTGTAGAATGTTAAATTAAACTTTAATTATGTTTGTTACTGCGATCTGTTCTTTAAAAGGACAAAGTTAAAAAAGAATGAAAATTAATTTATTTGATTGGATCATGAGCTTAAGAATTGTTCTAAAGAAAGAACGGAAATTATACATTCTTAATAATCCTAAATAACCTAAATTGCAATATTAATTTGATTAATATATTCCGCAGGATCATCAAAATTTAATTTGATTAACTTGTTGATGTTCTTAAATTCATGAATAAATTGTTTATTCTTGGTTTTGATGATCATGATGATTTGATCACTGTGAACACCAAATCCTAATTGAATCAAGGAAAGCAATTTTAAGGTAAAATTTGGAAATTAAAATCTGTTTTTCGTGGTGGACGGCCGAGTGGGTCTTAAGACTCGGCCGAGCCGATGATGTTCAGAATTTGAATCTGGGATTGAATCTAGTTTCAGAAGGCTGGTTTTTGAAACTATGTTTCCTGAAAATGATGTCAATTCAGAATTCAAATAAACTGAAATCAGAATCCTGAATTGTTCTTGATTGTTGAAATCAGTTAAGTTGATGAGTCAAAGAATTTAGAAACGGACTACAGATTCATACGGAAATGTGGATGCCTTTCACTACAAGAAAACTGTCAAATACCGACGGAAATTAGCGACGGATGCTATTCCGTCGCTAAAAATGATGGAATAGCGACAAATACGCAATAAGCTGTCAACGACCACATTACCGACCGTTTTAGCGACGGATTTAGCGACATACTGTTTTCTGACACTAATCCGTCGTAATAAAGGCGCCAAAAAAATGCGCGCATTTTTTCTGACAACCTACCGACGGATTAACTACAGATATAAAAATTTATTTTTGGAACTTTAGCGACGGCTAATTTCCGTCGCTATATAAATAAAAAATAATTTGATATTTTTTCTTTTACATTTAGCGACAGAATAGCGACGGATTTGTAAAATTATTCATTTATTTCTTAACAACGGATGTTTTCCGTCGCTATATAAATAAAAAAATTGATATTTTTTCTTTTATATTTAGCGACGGAATAGCGACAGATTTGTAAAATTATTTATTTATTTCTTAACGACAGATGTTTTCCGTCACTATATAAATAAAAAAAAATTGATATTTTTTTCTTTTATATTTAGCGACGGAATAGCGATGGATTTGTACAATTATTCATTTATTTCTTAACGACGGATGTTTTCCGTCGCTATATAAATAATAAAAAAAATCTTTATAATCTAGCGACGGAATAACGACGGATTAGCGACAGATTTTTAATTTTTTTAAAAAAAATAAACACAATTTAATGCATGATTATTAATAGCTCTAATTGTTAAGTCTAACTCAAACGTAAATGAAGTAAGGCCAAATATGATAAAAATATGGGGCGCACTTAAAATGTTAATTAATTATATTAATTGGTCATAATTTAATTTTTTTAAGCAAATAGTATACATTTTTCAAACTAACCATTACTCCATTTCAATTAGTTTTCTAAAAAGTATTTAAGAATTACCACAAACAACAATATGTTATATGGATATATAATGTATTAGGTATATGTGTAGAAGGTTTGGTGTGGTGTATATATATATAGGTAGAAGATATGGATATGTGTTACATGATATAGGGTATTGACTCACAAAAATGATGTGTCAATATTTTATTAGTGCTATAAATCAAAAATTTATTGCATTTAAACGGAATTATTAATCTATTTCACTTTAATTAGTAATGGCACACCATCATCACTTGATACGTAAACGTATTAGCACGTCCTTTCTGGTTCCACTAACACGGTGTACTACATATTTAAATGTATCACTAGTCTAAGCAACATCTTCACCATTAAATACATTATTTATAATTGAATCTAGTGGCCCAAATTCATCCAAGAAAACACAAATACACTTCACTTTGATTGGCTTATTGATGTCCACATGGATTGACTCATAAATCAATCTGGACCATTGATCTAAATGCCGTTTTTCAAAGTAGACGTTTATTTCCGTTAGAAATCTAACTGAGACCGAAAATATATATATATTTTTACTATTTTAATAACTATAAATATCACCTCCATCTTCCCATTTTATTTCTACCTTATTTCGCTCTACTCTTCTTTTTTTTCTCTCTCTAGTATTCATACTTTCATCACACTCATCCAAATTTCAGTTAACTATTACTCCATTTTCAATTACTTTTCTAAGAAGTAATTAAGAATCATCACAAACAACAATATGTTATATGGATATATGATGTCTTTTCAGTTCGTCCGTCGGCCATATCTCCGGCACCGGACATTTTTTGAAAGATCCCAACGGTGAAAAGTAGTGATTAGGTGTTTCGAACTCCCTCCAGAATTTTGAAGACGATCCAACGGTTCAATCATCGGGAATCTTCATTTTTCTGGACTGTCCTGGATTTTAGAATTTGATTCGGCCGCCGTCCATATCTCCGGCGTAAGGAATTATTTTGACAATCCCAACGGTGAAAAAGTGAGTATTCGTGATTCGAATGTGCTAAAAAAATTTGAAGACGATCCAACGGTTCAATCATCGGGAATCGCGTTTTTACAGTCCGAATTCTGGAGGTGCAGTTTTTTGTTTTTGATTCGGATTTTGGCCTTTTGGCCGGAATTTTTCGACGGTTGTTGGCTCGTGGTTGTCTCCTAGAACTCCTCTAGGTTCAGCCATGGCTAAGGAGGGCGCTGGTACTGGTTTGTTTGGTGGGGGAGGCATCAATGGCGTTTCTAGGGTTTTGAATTCCAAAAACCCTAATTTGTATGGTGTAGGTTCTAATGTTGTTGGGGATAGTGCAAACTCGGGTGTAATTATTGGGGCTATTGCTCAAGGGACCAAGGATGCCATCTCTCAGGGTTTGATTGCCAACAACGCAGGAAAGTCAGCAATAGCGGCTGCAGAGGCCAATCTGGTTAAGGGTGAGGTAGGTCATGCACCTAGGGCTCCTATTTCGTACTCGACTGCATTGAGCGGGGATAAGGGTGTTGAAGGTACGTTTGTCAACCCATTTGAGGGATTTCAGGCTCCTCCTCGCCGTGGATCTTTTATTGATGGGGAACCAATGTTGATGTTGACTGAACGGGAGATTCAAGCGGCTGCGGACTGTTTGAAATTTATGGTCGTATTAAAATTCACTACTGGAAGGCCTCAATTGAAGGTAATTCACGATCACATAAACACTGGGGGCTAAAGGGGTTTTTTAATGTGGGTTTACTTGACCCACGCCATGTTTCAGTGTATCTCTCTACACAAGAGGACCTAACTTTGGCTTTAGCTCGGGAATCCAATGTTATTATGAATTCTATGTTTCGATGTTTTCGGTGGACACCGGATTTTGATTATGGTTGTGACAATCCTCGTATTTCTGTATGGGTACGCTTTCCTAATAACCTGCCTTTACATTATTATGCTTTTATGGCTAACATTGGAAATACGTTGGGTACATTTTTACGGGCTGATGATAGGTCTGCTGGTTTCACTCATCATGGTTTTGCTCGTTTTTGTGTGGAAATGGATGTTTCACAGCATAAGCCTAGTAGGATTTATCTTGGGTCTTCTCGAGAAAATGGTTTTTGGCAGGACATTGAGTATGAGGGGAATGTGCTCTACTGTTCTAAGTGTGGAATGTTGGGACATGATGAATACTCGTGTCGGCGTAATGCTAGGCGAATGGGTCGAAACACTGGGTATCAGAAACCTCCGGTCCAGATTCAACAGCAGAAGCAACCCCCATCGCAGCAACAACAGCAGAAACCAACCCACCAGCAGGTACCACCCAGGGATCCGGCACAGAGACAGGGTAAAGCCAACTCTGAGTGGCAGGTTGTGGGTGGGAAAGGAAATCGGAAAGCAACTGAGGCCGAGAAGGGTAAAGCGGTGGATGCAAATGCAGGTACTAGTAAGCAGGGACAGACAAAGGGATCGGTTTTTTCTAGGTTGGAGTATGGGGCAGTACAAATTTTGGGTAATCATGATGTTTGGATGAATAAGGTGGATGACAAGGGTACTGGTAAGGAAGATGGGGAGATTACAGCTCCCAAGTCAGGTGGTAAAACCAGTTCTGCGATATTGGTTGAGGAGATTTCTCCAGAACAGGATAAAGTAGAAAGAGAAGAGCTTGAAAGGGTTCAGAAGCAGCAGCAGCAGCAGCAGCAGCAGCAGCAAAAAGTTAATGAAAACTCTTTTGCGGTTTTAGATGGTTTGGAGGATGAGGAGGTTGATGAGGAGATTGAGATCAAGGATACAGAGGAGGATGGGGCAGCAGTAAAGGAGTCCAATATGAATGCTTTTGCGGTGCTTCAGGATTTAGATGGTGAGGAGGATGTTGATAAGGGAACAAAGGAACATCTACCACCTTGCATGGTGAACACAGTGGTAGTCATGAGCTCTAGTACGGAAGTCTCTTCGACTAATGCGTCGATTGATCATGTTTCTGAGACACAGGTGCCGGTGGTAGTAGCTGAGGATACTAATCAGGGACAGGGACAGAAAGGCATGGATACAGATATAGGGACTATTCAGGGATCTGAGGACTCAAAATTTTCTGAGGGTGATACTGAGGTCGAGACAACTACTGAGACAAGTTCTACAGGGGACACTACAGCGAAACAAGATCCTTCTTTTAAAGACGTTTCCAGTGGTAAGAAGTCGAGACGTAGGAAGAAAAAGGGTAATAAGCCGTTGCCGATGGGTTCGCCTCCGCAGACCCGAAGCAAGACTGTTGGGGTAACCTCTATCTCTAATAGTTTTTAATGTCGTTCATCATATGGAATGCTAGAGGCGTCGGTAATGTTAAGACTATGGATGCGTTGAAAGTTTTAGTGCAGCAGCATAAACCTTGGTGTTTAGCAATTCTGGAACCTAAAATCTATGGTATTAGGCTCCCGAATATCGCTAAACAACTTGGTTTTCCTCATTTCATGCATGGAGATCCTGTTAATAAGCATATTTGGGTGTTATGGAAAAATGGTATTGATATGGATGTTGCTCTAGTCTCTAAGCAACATATCTCTGTTCGGGTTACGGTTTTTGGTGAACAGTATGGGGTATTTTCGTTTGTTTATGCCAGTTGTGATCGGTTGGAGAGACAATCTTTATGGGGAGAGCTCGTTAATTTATCTTCGCAGTCTGATGATCCGTGGTTGATTGGTGGTGATTTCAACATCATTGCAGCGCCGGCGGAGAAACTGGGAGGTAATGGGTGGGATTTTCCTAGTATTGATGACTTCTGCAATTTCATGGTTACTGCCGGTGTTTCGGATGCGGGTTATGAAGGGAGTATCTATACCTGGTGTAATGGGCATCCTGGGAATCGTCGGATTTGGGAGAGATTGGATAGGGTGTTGGGGAACGGGTCTTTCGCTGCTAAACACGGCAGTATCACTGTTGTTCATTTACCGCGGGATGTATCTGATCACTCTCCGCTGCAGATTAATATCGCTGCTATCACCAAACCGAAGTGCCCCTTTAAGTTTTATAAAATGTGGTTGGAGCATCCAAGATTTGATGACTTTGTAGGGGAGGTGTGGAGTAGAGGTTGCTGGGGAACACCGTTGTTCAGACTGCACCGGAAGCTTCATGTGTTGCGCGGAGAACTCAGAAAGTGGAATTGGGAGGTTTTCGGTAATATTTACCGTAAGATCGATCAGTTGCAGGATGATCTTACCCGTTTGGACTTCTCGCTGCAGCAAAATTGGGATGATTTAGTTGCTGCAGAACAGAGGCAGAAAAATGAGGAACTAGTTCAGGTTCGCAGATGGGAGGTGGACATGAAACAGCAGCAGTCACGGCAATTATGGGTTCAGGACGGAGACAGAAACTCGGCCTTTTTTCACGCTTCCATCAAAGAGCGGAGAAGGCAGAATTCCTTGAAGCTGCAGCTGCCGGATGGTTCTTGGTGTGATAATGAGAACTTATTGGGAGAGCTTGGAGCTACACATTTAGAGGAGATTTTTTCTTCTGGTCCTCATGAGGTTGATGACAGGTTATTTCAGGGTATTGTGGCAGGAGTAACAACTGCAGATAATGCGATGCTTACTATAGTCCCTGATGAGACAGAGGTTTGGGAGTCTATTAAATCTCTGAATGCAGACAGTGCTCCAGGATCAGACGGTTTTACTGGTCAATTCTTTAGGGGATGTTGGTCAATTATTAAAACTGATGTTGTTGCTGCGGTTCAGTCGTTCTATAGAGGTGAGGAACTCCCCAAAGGTTTGTCGTCTAATGTGTTGGTGCTCTTACCCAAGGTTGATAAGCCGACTGGGTTTAAGGATTTGAGGCCTATTAGCCTATCCACCTTTATGAACAAGGTGATCTCTAAAATTTTAACTTTACGACTGGCTTGTGTGTTGCCTAAGTTAATTTCTCCGGAACAGACGGGTTTCATGAGGGGTCGTGGTATTCAGGAAAATATTGCCTTGGCTCATGGGATGGTGCATCGGATCGATCAGAAGGTTGTGGGTGGGAATGTTCTCTTCAAGCTGGATATGTCTAAGGCGTATGATCGACTAGAGTGGGATTTCTTATTTAGAGCTTTAGAAACGTTTGGGTTTGATGCCAACTGCTGCAGCCTGATTTCGAGGTTAGTGCGGGGTAATTGGTATTCTGTTCGTATGGGGGGTGTTTCTCATGGTTACTTTCCCTCAACTCGTGGGGTGAAACAGGGAGATCCGCTCTCTCCATTGTTATTCATTATTGCTCAGGAAATACTGTCCCGGGCATTGTACAGAGCTGTTCAGGAAGAGGTGTTTAGGCCGTTTGAACATGGTAGGGGGAATTTTCCATTGACCCATTTGCTTTATGCGGATGACATGCTTTTGTTTTGTAACGGGCGTCAGAGATCCATTGAGGGTCTTCGTGAGGTTTTGAGTATGTATGAGAGGTCTTCGGGTCAATTGATTAATTAGGAGAAGAGCGGTTTTTATGTGGGTGCTAAAAGGCGACAGTTCGAGATAGAAAATATTCGAAGATGGTCGGGTTGCACGCACCAGCAGTTTCCGCTCAAATATCTGGGGATCCCGTTGTTCAAAGGTAGAGTCAAGAGGGTACACTTTGCGGAGCTAGAAGCAAAGATGATGAAAAGGGTGGATGGTTGGAAAGCACGGCTTCTGTCATTTGGTGGGAAGGTAACTCTCATCAAATCTGTGCTTTCTAGCATTCCTATTTATTCTTTGGGTGTGCTCAAGGTTCCTAAGGTTGTAACTCGTAAGTTGGAAAGCATTATGTCCAACTTCTTATGGAGCAGTGGAGGTGAAAAAAGGGCTCATTGGGTTTCTTGGGATGTGGTTTGTAGACCTATCCAGGAAGGTGGTTTGGGAATTCGGAGGGTGGGGGATATGAATCAGGCTATGTTAGCCAAGTTGGCGTGGGTGGCCACCAGAGGCAATTCCCTATGGTCACAATGGGTCCGTGTCAAGTATAAATGTCAACCTGCAGCCTCTAGTTCGCATGTGTGGCAAGCTGCATCGTCATATTTACATCAGTTGGATGATTGCAGTCGTTGGGTTGTTGGCAGAGGAGATATCAGATTTTGGACTGATAATTGGTGTGGGGTTCGACTTGGGGGCCCGCTTCCTGAAGATCAACTTTTGACAGTGAGAGATGGTATTCAGGTTTTGGAGGACATGCTTCAGTTTATCCCGCAGGATCTACATGCCAATGTTCGTAGGGTGCATATTGATGAGCATAGTGAGGATCGTCCGGTCTTCACTCTTACAAAAATGGGAACTTTTGAGACAGCTGCATGGTGGGATTATATTCGGGTCCGCAGCCCTTTGGTGGAATGGGGTGCTAAGGTTTGGCATCCCAACATCCCTACAAAGGTCAGTGGTTTCTGGTGGAGGGCTATGCACAATGGTCTTCCGGTGGATGCAAAATTGGAGTCTCGGGGCTTCAATATCCCATCTCGATGTGTGTGCTGTCCTGGAGGTGGTCATAGGGAGACTCTTAATCATTTACTTCTACAGTCGGCGATTGCGCAGTCTGTTTGGAGGCATTGGGTTAGTCTTTTCCCTTTGACTCATAATTATATTGATTTACATCATTTGTGGACTGTTTGGTGTGGTGGACAGTCAAAGCGCCGACAGGTTGGTTTAGTTCGTATGGGTATTATGCTTTTTACTTGTTGGGAGATTTGGAAAGCAAGGTGTAAATCGATTTTCGAAGGAACTGTTATGAATAGTGCCAAAATTGTGGATGGGGTTAAAAATTCTCTTATTGAGATGTGCTTATTCCTAGTCCCGAAAGGGGCTCCTAGTGGGAATGACCGTGACTTGTTGGAGAGCTTAGGCCTCAAAGTGGCAGAGCATAAGTTTAGGCGGCAGAGGCTGTTGAGATGGGAGCCTTCGCGCTCTCATGTTTTTACTTTGAATACGGATGGTTCCGCGATAAACGGCCAGTGCACGGGTGGTGGTATTATAAGGGATGGTATGGGGGCTTTTGTTTGTGCCTTTTCACACTACTACGGAGATGGAACCAACATGAAGGCGGAGATCTTTGCTTTACGTGATGGCCTGCGCTTATGTCATTCTTGGGGTTTACTTTCTGTTCAGGTAAACTCAGATTCCTTAGTAGCTGTGAATATTTTAAAAGGGCGAAATAATTGTCCGTGGCAATACACGTATGAATTGCGGGAATGTGAAAGTTTGATTGGAGGGTATGAGTTACGTCATGTTCTTCGTCAAGCAAATGGGGTTGCGGATAGATTGGCTTTTGAAGCTCATATTCATAAAACGGTTTGGACATATGGATCGTCAAGGGAGCTTCCACGGAGTGTCTTGGACGCGTTACGTTTTGATGAAAGTGGATACTATGCTGAGCGTCGATAATTATTTGATGTTGTTGGTGTTTGCTGCGGCTTGGTTATGGTGTTTGGTTCTGTGGAATAGTTTCTTGAGTGCAAGGAAGGCATACGGACTCGTTTCGGTTGTAAAAGAGGCACACGGGCCCGTGTCTTGGACTTTTGATGGATCTTTGGGCTCATTTGAATTTATTAGGATTGTTCTTTGGTTTAATTTTTTCAGGCTTTTATTTTTTAGATGGTTTTACCTTTTGAGGAGTTGGTTTATTTTTTGGATTTCGAGGTCCGGCTCCATATCCGGCAATGAGTCGGGTGGTTGTCCCCCTCTTGTACTTATATTTTATAATTAATAAAATCTTCCCAGGTGCCGCCCTGGTTTCTAAAAAAAAATAAAAAAAAAAATAAAAAAAAAAAAATAAAATAAAAATGGATATATGATGTATTAAGAATCATCACAAACAACAATATGTTATTAGGATCATTATTTATTTTAAAATATTAGTCAAAGTTATGTCCTGTTGACCACTAGTGTTAATTGGTGTGGGAGGGAGTACTATACTACGGTATGGGTATAAGTGTATAAGTTTTAGGTATATGGTGTGTATATATATAGGTACAAGGTATGGTATGGGTATATGTGGGACGGAGGGAGTATATGGTATGGGTATGTATATGTGGGACGGAGGGAGTATATGGCTATTGTCCGTACCTATTTTTTCTTTTATATACCTTCATTTCTTTAAAAATTCTTAACATTTTTTATGAAACTTTTTTTTTTTTTTTTTTTTTTAATAAAAACTTCACTACTAACCAACATCTCAACTAGTTTTCTTTATCCAAAAAAATAAAATTAAAAAAATCATATGCTACTGTCTGTCCCTATTTTCTTTTATATACTGCCATTTCTTAAAAAACTCTTAACTTTGTTTTTAGTATTTTTTTTTTTAAAAAAATAACTACTAATCAATATCCCAAATAGTTTTCTTTATCCAATTTTTTTTATAAAAAACTTATTTGTTCAAATAAGTTTTAAATTATTTTTTTATAAAAAACTTCATTACTAACTAAAGTTCAAATACTTATTTGTTCAAAAAAATAATAAAAAAATTGAAAAACACAACACTTTCATTTAATAGGCTTACAAATATTCACATGGATTGATTCTTAAATTAATCTAAACCATTAATCTTACATATCCAATGGACCAAATTCATCTTAACACACTCTCATTTGATTGGCTTACAAACATTCACATGGATTGATTCCTAAATAGATCTGAACCATTAATCATACACATTCAATGGTCCACATTTATCCTAACAAAACCCTAATTCTAACCCATCAAATACCCTCCTCTTCCATCCGCCTCCTTTCTTTCTTTCTTTCTCTCCATTTTTCTTGAACCCACCTCCCTCTTCACACCAAAAATTCACCACTTCCTCCCCTCTCCTCCACCAGCTACCTCTTCACCACTTCCTTCCCTCTCCTCCACCAGCTACCACTTCCACCGACGTTTAATCCAAAGACGTCATCCTTTAATTTTAGTTTTTTCAATTTTCAATTCGTCCCATAAAAAATCAAATTCCCGATTCGTTAACCGTTGGATCGACTTCAAACTTTTGGGGTATGTTTGCAATACCTAGGCGCAACTTCTCACCGGAGCGATTGGAAAAATAATCAAAATCAAGGGAGATATGATCATCAGAAAAAATCTGACGAAAATTCAGATTTGTAAATTACTGTTTATTGTTTTTTTTTTTTGAAGATTTGATTTTTAATGTATTTTTATGTTTTTATTTCAGATTTGGGCAGCAGTGGTGTTTGGTGGGGTTTTCAAGATATGGTGGAGGGAATGGAGAGGAAATAATGGACTTAAACTGAACTTTTTGAAGTTGAGGGATCAAAGTTGAAAAGAAAATATATGTAAGGACTAAATTGAGTAATAGAGAAGTTGAGGGGAGCAAAGTGCAACTAGTTAATATTTCTGAAATATCAAAGACTGATTTGAGAATGTCTAAATTATTAAGGACTAATTTAAAAATAAGAGATATTAATGAACTGACATCATAATTTATTTTTGATAAAAATATTGAGCATATATGTATATTTAAAAATATATTTAATATATATTTTTAAATATATATATATGCTTTTTTAAAAAAAAATTATGTACAAATTTAGCGACGGGTGTGTATAAACAGTCGTATATTTAAAAAAATAAAAAAATAAAATCACAAAATAGCGACGGAAATTCTGTCGTTAATATTGGCGCTAATTCAATCAATTGGTCGGCCATGTATCACAATATAGCGACGGAAATTCTGAGCTGCCGACGGAATTTTCCGTCGTTAACTTAACGACGGCACAATAAATCCGTCGCTATCATTTAGCGACAAGGGTTTTAACGACGGATTTTGTCTGTTAGTAATCCGTCGGTAAATACGGTTAGCGATGGATTTTTCCTTTTTAACGACGGATTTTTCCGTCGCTAAAACGTGATTTTCTTGTAGTGTTTTGGCTTTTGTTTTGGCCGTATGGATTGTTCTCTAAGTTTCTGAATTTTGTACGGAAATGTGGATGCCTTTTGGCTTAGTTTCGGCTGTACAGTTTGTGCTCTCGATTTTGGAACATTAGTACAAAAGATGATTTAAGTCAAAAATTTGATTTTTGATTTCATGAATTTCTAAAAGGGAAAGAGGATTAAAAGATAAAGGCAAGACAAATGTTGTGAAGCCTAAAGGAAATAATTGTGGCTAAAATTATAACTCTAATAATGCAAATTGGTCACATGGCAATTAGATTGACCATTTAAAATTGCAACCAAAATTCTGGATGATCAAAAAAAGGGAATGGTAGTGAGACTACCGCTTCAGATGATAAATATTTTGAGTTGAATTTAATTATCAGATGACTAGTTTTAGAAACCGTGTTTCTTGAAATTAAATGTCAATTTCAAATTACTTTGGATTGAATTTGTTTGTCAGATGGATGGTTTTAGAAACCGTGTTTCCTGAAAATAAATTTCAAAGACAAAGTCATAAATAATTAAATTCTTAAGGCATTATTGTTTTGATCAAATAAATGAGAAACACATATCTAAAATTTCATGGGACGGACTTTTAAAGTCATATGATTTTGAATCATATGATATATGTAAATCTTATTTACTTGGACCAAGACATCTTTTACTAGGAGTAGTAAAATAGCTAATATCTTATTAGACCTAATACATGTCGATTTATTTGGTGCATTAAGTAGCAATGCTAAAAGATGATTTCGGTA
Source organism: Campanula takesimana (assembly GCA_026119855.1). Lineage (NCBI taxonomy): Eukaryota > Viridiplantae > Streptophyta > Magnoliopsida > Asterales > Campanulaceae > Campanula > Campanula takesimana. The sequence goes on from JAOWBW010000700.1 coordinate 660,387, forward strand.
CTACTTGGTAAAACTATTCAAAGATTCCGATTTGATCGATATGATGAATAATTAAACCAAGTATTTGACAATCATCTTTAAGGTTGTGAAATTGTTTCACAATTAACTCCACAAAGAACACCATTTTGGAATGATATATCTAAATGGAGGAAAAGAACCTTATTGGATATGGTTCATTAGATGATAAGGTCAAATTGATCTTCCATTATTTATTTTGGGGTTATACATACACTAATTTGAGTTCCATCAAAATAGGTTCAAAGGTACCATATGTGATATGGAATGAAAGAAAACTTGGTTTGTCTTTCGTGAAGATTTAAGATGGTGAGACTTTTGCGAAAAGACTTGTCTATGATAAGCTCACATTTAAATCTAATAAATGTATTTTCATAGGATATCCTGAGGAAACTTAAGGATATTATTTTACTTCTAAGAAACAAAAAGTTTGTTGCTTATGATGGTACTTTTCTAAATAAATTGTTTATCTCTAAAAGAACCAGTGGGAGTAAAATATATCTCGAATGGTTCGAGACCTAAAAAATAACATTGAACCTAAGATGGAAGTTGAACAAACTTTCACAAGGAGTTGTAAAAATTCGTTCAAGTTACACAAGTTACTTGCTTATATGATATGATACAATCTTTAACAAGAAATATTGGATTTCTCGAAATAAAAAGTATTGAGGTAAAGTTGATGTCCACTTCATATTTAGATTAATGACTTGGACTCATAGAATCTACAAGGCAATCCATGTACAATAATCAAGTTTGGAACTTGATCATTCTAACCTAAAAGCCCGTTTGGTAAGAAGTATTAAGTTTGGACGGGAATAATTAAACCAGGCATCTTTGTTTGGTAGACTTTTAAGGGGCAGGATAAATAATCCGCTTGTTCTAGATAAGGCTCTATGACCCTCACTATTTATACATGGGTGGAGGTGGTATAATTTATCACCTCATTAAAATGAAGCGGATAAGACCTTAATCCCTTAAACACCCTTCGAATTTGCGATCAAATAACGACTAAATAAAAACCTAATCATGGATAATCATCATAGCATACATATCAGGTTCTATCCTTCAACCCACCATGCCGACCGAAATTATCAATCATGAAAAATCAGCCCCTATACTGAACTGATTTAAACTCCTTGCCAATTCCGATATCTTCTTCTTCTTCTTCTTCTTCTTCTTCTTCTTCTTCTTCTTCTTCTTCTTCCTTTTGGTATTGTCTTGCAATTAAAAGTTAGATTGAGATTTCGGGATTTGGCGACCACAATATAATTTCCATGTGCGGTGGCGATGTCTTCCTTTGTCTGTTTGAGTAATCTTCTTCTTCTCGTTTGTGCAAATTAAAGTTTTATTGGAGATTATGAAGAGATAGCAGGAAGAAACCGATGATGTATCAATTATAGAAGACATCATAGTTTTTTGTTTCAACTCACAGGAAAATAAATCGATCAAGTTCCTCTTTAATTCCCTACTCAATTCAAAAAGTAATCTGACTATTGCAAAGAAGATACAAGCATTATTTGGGATTTTATTGTTTAATCTTGTACTGCCTTCGTCCCAAAATAGATATAATGTCCGAAATCAAGAAAAAAAATCGACATTCAATTTAGGACGGATGGAGTATATTATTATATGACTTTGATTTTTCAATCTCTACTTTGGTTGGTGGTGTTATTAAAAGTTTGAAGTTAAAATCACATTCAAATTCTTCTCTGGCCCGATGTTGGTTTATAAGTCCTTAGCAAAAGATTGATGAAAAAATTGAAGGGGAAGAAATGGGATGTCAGAATGGCTGGATGGATAGGGGTAGTAGTGGGTAAAATAAATAGAGCTGTGCATATCCGGATGCAACCAAACACAAGTGATCTAATTGGAAACGTTATTAGTAGTACTGATTATTATTAGAGAGGGTAGTAATAGTACTGGTATTAATAATAATGCTTATCCTCTTCGGCTACCAAACGAGCCCTAAGGTGTAAAAACAAAAGGATGAATCGAGTTTTTTTGGAGAAAACTAACATGGATGGAAAAGTACATACTCCTTAACCAAGACTAAATGTGAAAGGTTGACTCATATTTCGACTATGATAAAACATTATCACTCGTAGTCATGCTTTAAGATATTAGAATTTTCATTGTCATAGCTTCATATTTGGAATATGAAACATGGAAAATGGATGTCAAAACAATGTTCCTTAACAGGAATTAACTTAAGAATGTATTGGATACAACCTAAAGGTTTTGTTAATTCAGAAAATTCTGATAAAGTATGTAAGTTGCGGAAATCCATGTGATGTATTGAAGCAAGCTTCTTGGAGTTGAAATATTCATTTTCATGATGCATTCAAAGCGTTTGAAATTCATCAAAGATGAGACTTGTGTTTGCTAGAAAATTAGTGGGGAGCATATTCTAATTCCTAGTCTTATATATGTGGTTGACATATAATTCATTTGAAAGAGTTTCTTAATGAAAGACTTAGGAAGAAGCCACTTACATTCTTGGAATTAATATCTATTGATATAAATCTAGGAAGTTGATTGGTTTGTGTCAAAGTACTTATAAAGACAAAGTATTGAATTGTTCAGTATGCAAGACTCTTGTAGAAGAACTTGCAAGGTTGTCTAATGACAATGTTCTTGGCAAGACTTAGTCTTATTTGGAAGACTAATGAGCAAGAATACGTGATTAGGATTCCATATGCTTCGGCAATTGGTGTTGGTGTGTATGCCCTAGGCACGTTATTTGAACGATTAATGTTATCATTTGCTTTATGCTTTAATAAATATATTGAATGTTTGATTATTATATCTTTTGCATGTTTATTATAATAATATCCGTCCCTGATAATTATGATTAATTATTAGTATAAGTTTAATAGATAATCATATGATGATTATGTGTATGCGATACAATTAGACTTATGAGTATTTGTTGGAGAATAAATACTGGACTGACCCCTATGAGATTTATGTCATGATCACAATGTCATAATTAAGTCTCATATAGTTATATCACTGGAATCTCTAGACCTTCGGTTATTACAGTCTTTCACATGATGAACATTACGTTTGACATATTCAAACGTTACCCTTAACCGGGTAGCTATAAACAATGTGATTGGCATAATCGGAATCATGTAGGGAAAGGTAATAATCCAAGAAGGGATTTGTTCCTCGTAAAGAGAGATGTCAAGCTTTGGCCACTCGATGAATGGTATTGATGAAATGCATGGCCATGCTCAAATGAATTGATTGGATCAATGTCATTTGTATTATCAATACATTCGGGATCGAGAAAGCATTGAACAAAGGTAAGTTGACCATTGACCATGGCTTACGTTCAATAGACATCGTGTAACAAAGAGATTGTGTTATGTTCTATTTAGGAAACTTTGGATTTCAAAGCTATACTAATTGGGTAGTCATAATGGCTTGCTAGAGTCCGCTTATGACTTACGAGGTTTGAATGGTTCGGATTTGTTGCCAAATTAGTATAATCTATTGGGTCACACACGCAGAACGGATAATTAAAAAAGAATGAAAAATGAGGAAAAATTGGATCCTGCTGGAGGATCCGTACGGATGGTTTGGGAGCCACCAAATTAATCCGTACGAATGGTTTGTCCCGGAAGAAAAAGTTTTAGGTAACTTCTTGTTGGACAAGAAAACCTAAGTCCTAAAGGGTTTTGAAAAACACTTGTATATAATGTGGACAATCGGGAATTGTTCCCACATCATTTATTTTAGAAATCACAAACTCTTTCTTGGAGAGAGAGAATACCCATTATTTACTTGGGTTATTAAGTTTGATTATTCTAAATTATCAAAATTTAATAATCAAAGGAGAGATTAAAGAATCGTTCTTCACCATTGTTTTTTAAACCGAAGACCTAGCAGTCAAGTTCAAGAAGGCGTTCTTGAATCCGTTCGTTGTGTTGATCACCGGTAGAGGGTGCACGTCTTTGAATCTTAATCCAAGTTTTCGCATATCGATCTACAAGGGTTAGTTTCTTTCATCTTCATATTATGAACAAATCTAGGCTTTTGGGTTTCACATGTTGTTCTTGCGCTGCGCATGATTGCACGAAACCCAACAGTGGTATCAGAACTCCGTTGATGATCAATAATTCTAATATTATCATGATATAATTATTTAATGCAATTATTTAATTGGTATGATCAGAAAGATGAATTTATGTGATAGAATTTTATATGAGATATAAAATATGCATGCTAGTTGTTGATGGGATTAGGTGGTTGTAATATTAATTTGATTGATATGTATGATCGCTTGCTTAGATTATCATGTTGTAATCAGATTATATTTATTGATGATCTTGTTCTAATTTATATGTGAAATAAATTGGTTATTGATTATATGAATTAGATGGGTTAAAATTCGTAATCTATATTTTCATGTTTCTGTAATATGATTAAGTATAAATATTATATTGGGATTGATCTAATTTCTGAAATCTGAAAAAATCTGGAAATTTGGGATCCTACCAATGGATCCGTACGGTTGGTTTGGATGATACCAAACTTATCCGAACGGATGGTTTGGTAATTCCAGATTTGATTCTGTTTTATGGTGTTCAGATTGTTCTATAAATTGTTTACTGAATTCAAATCTGGAAACTGAAAACTGCTTTCAGATGGCTGGTTTTCGAAACCGTGTTTCCTGAAACAGTTTTCGGTCGAAGAATTCAGAAAGGATGCAGAAATCAGAGTCTAAAGAGTTTAGAATTGTTGTAATCTGTGATATTAAGAGACAACAAAAGGATCTTGAAACAAGTGACCAATCTATACGAAAATGTGGATGCCTTTTAGCTTAGTTTCGACCGTATAGAGAAGTTACTTGGTTTCTTGATCTTAGTACAGAAATGTGGATGCCTTTTGGCATAGTTTCGGCCATACGGTTTGTGCTCTCAATTTCAAGATGCTCGCAGATACAGTTCAAAAATTCTGAAGAGTTCAGAGTTTCTGTGACCTCATGACAAGACGTACGGATGAATCTGGATGCTGCCAGAAACATCCGTACAGATGGTTTGGGCAGTATTGATTCTGATCTGTTTCAGATGGCTGGTTTTGGAAACCATGTTTCCTGAAACATATTTAAGTTCAGAAGTCCAGACAGTTAATGAGATCAGAATCTTAAAGGAGTTTAAGATTGGAGTAATGTCAAGATTTCAAACTTTAAACACTCATAATCATGTATACACAATTGTCAACCTGGTTACCGATATTGAAAGAAAATATGGCATAAATTTTTAAGCACAACAAACGTGCGAGGCTAAGTTCACGGTTACAAACGAAGGTAGGGACATAAGAAGTTAAGGAAGTGGACCAAGAAGCCCTCTACAATATGTACATCCTCACCATAAGTTAAACTCTTCGATCTCCCAATTTCCACTCTATCTCACCCCCAAACTTGAACTTTCATATAATTACATGGGGTGAGAAATATTTCCCTATTTCTGTGGCCTTTTTCAAATCATCACTTCAATATATTTAGGGGTCAAGCATTTTCTATTTTTTTTTTTTAGAGATCAACTTTACTTAAGATAAAGGTGTGCTTATTTAACGACTTTGTACACTACACAATAATCCTCATTTATTTTTGTGCTTGCCCCTTCCTTTCATTACATACCCCCATTTTCATATCTTTGGCCATATACCATAATTCCAAAAATCACTCTCCCAATTCTGAACCATAAATTCCCATCATTCCCTAGTCCACTTCCTTGTCAAGGTGTGTCTAACCTATTCTTAGTGAAAAAGGGTAGGAAATCGGGTATCAAAAGAAAGTGAACGGTAGTCTTTAATGTGTTATTCTTTCATGCATTATTATGCTCAAAAGGGTGTTCTAGCGATGATTTTATTTAAGTGACTAGATAGACAAAACAAGGCCAACAAAAGGGTTGAGAAAGAAATGCCATAAATACCGAATAACCTATTGACTTGTTATTGACAACCATGCAACAATGTTCTAGGGTCCTCGAGGATACACTAAGTGATCCCATAAATTATTCTTAAGTTGATAATATGATCTTGGAAATAATATAGGGTGCAATCATGCATTTAGTAGTGTTAATGCAGTTCCAACTCTATGTTAAACAATGACACACGATGGCTAATAAAAACAGACCCTCGGATCATCACCGACCATGGCCAACATCCCAAAATATAAAGAGAACAAAAATTTTAAAATTTTTCTATTTTTTTGGAGGGTGACAACTATATACACTCCCCTATAAACCCACAAACTCAGAGAGATGCCTACCCCCAAACTTAAAACATGCTATGTCCTTATAGCATAAGGAACTAAAACATGGTTTGGGTTCAAAGGATGACATGACACAATAAAAGAATAAAATGAAAGAAAAATAAATGTTACCTAGTTGTGTTGCCTCCCAACAAGCGCATTTAGTTAAGGTCGTTAGCCCGACCGTTGCCCGGTTTGAATTTCACCTTTCTTCCTTTGGTCCACTTTGCATTCTCGCGGGTATTTATCTTCAGATCGAGCTCCATATATAATCCCCCTTTTCTTTTGTCGTTTAGTACCAAAGGGAATTTTTTGCATCTTCGTTTCTTGGGCTCTTCCACTTGTGGCCTGTCACCACCTTTTCCACCATCACAAGAAGGAGGGGATACCATAAGGATGACCAAGCTTTCATTGAGATTGCTAAGGGTTTGAAACTTCTCATCCTTATCATGAAGAGCCTCATCCTCATTGGGAACATTCCCACTTTCCTTCTTTTCACCACCCTCTAGAGCAAATAAAAACTCATTGATGTCTTTCTCATACCACGTTTCCTCCATAATCTCTACCTTCTCCACACACCAACTTGAACTATAACAAGGCCTATCCTTAGAGTCATCATGTGAAGTTTCATATACAAAATCCTCCATTCCGCCCTTCAAAGGTTGCTTTTCAGGTTGTAGTTCATTCTTAGAGTCAACATTGGAGATCTCATAGACAAAATTCTCCTTTGCATCCTTAAAAGATTTCTCTTCAAGTGACTCACCCATAGAGACAACATTAGAGATCTCATTGACAAAATTCTCCTTTGCGTCCACCACGGGTTTCTTTTCAAATTGTAGTGGTGGATCTAACATATCTTGGCCCCAAAGCGAAATCCCAGACACACTCTTCCCCTTCATTATTCAAATACCAAATCAAAGTTGAAGGTTGCTCTACCGGTAGTGGTGGTGGTAGAGTATTAACATAGTATGGCTCACAAGTGAGATTATATACTACCTCATCATCAATCTAAACCTTATCTGAATGATTTTCCCATCCTTGATTGAAAGATTTAGGAAAATAGTCATATTCATGTTGCCAAGGCGGGGCGAAATTCCTGTCTTGAACCTGTGGAAAATATTTAGAAAAATAGGTCTTAGACAGACAATTATTAGTAGTATGATAATAAACACCACAGTTAGCACATTTTTGATGAACATTATAATTTACGCCATTTACCTTTGCGGCATACTCCCTCTGTCCCACCACAAGTGAGACTTCTTTCCTTTTTAAGCCGTCCCACTAAAAGTGAGACTGCAAAAAATGGAAATGTTTCAACCCCACTCATTATCTCTCTTCATTTTTCACCACTCAATTATTCAACCAATACTACTATTTATCTCACTCATTCTCTCTCTTTATTTTCCACCACACAATTTATCCAACTAACACTACTATTTACTCCACTCATTCTCTCTCTTCATATTCTACCACACATTAACTAGTTTGTCTTAATTAGTGTGCAAACTCCTCTAGTCCTACTTGTGCTGGGACGGAGGGAGTATATGTCTAATTTCTCAGAAAATATGGCTATTTGTCAGGAAAATTCTTGTCTCCCGAAGTCATCATTGGTGTTTATTCCATACATCCTTCTAGAGTAGCTCACACAAGATTTTTAAAAAAATATATAAATTAATAATAATAAAAAGAACTATTTACACTAAAACAAAAATATTAAAAGAAAATTATTTACACTAACTAACAAATTTGTTAACCTAATCAAGTCCCCGGCAACGGTGCCAAAAACTTGATGGGAAAAATCTCCCTCTAATTAAATTACCTAGCAAGTGTACTAGTTACCGGTGTTGTAGTATGCACAAGCAAGGGTCGAATCCACAAAGACTTGAAGGATTAACAAAAACGTAAATTAAAACTAGAAAAATAAATAAATGAGGTTTGATTTGATTATTTATAACTACTAAAACTATAATTAAAATTAATCTAAGAAAATAAATAAAATCAATACTAACGAATAGATTCACGAATTTGGTTCACAAATACTTTCACTCTATGCTATGCTCATAATAACAAGATCAATCTCATTCTTGGGTTAGTTCACAATAGTAAGAATTGAGACGGTTAGGTGGACGGGTTGCAATCCTAATACTTTCTTTATGTTCTACTTTCCGCAAGGTCCGTTTCACATGCAAAGAGTTCATGAAGTACTTAAGAATATTTGAACCTAGATCTTTTCGACTTCCGCAAGGCCTCAATTGGATCTAATCACCACAATATTGGTCAATGTATAAATCTCCATGCAAGTGCAAGAATTTATACCCTAGTAGTTAAAAAGTCAAAATTATCTTAACATAAAGTTGAAACTCTAAAACAGCATTAAGATTATTATGATGAACAAGAAATAGAATGAATGAAAGAATTAAATCTATAACATAGAGATATAGTATTTGTTACTACCAATCCATGAATTTAAGAACTTACCTACTCATAAAATCAAGAACAAGAAATAAATTAAAGAACATCAAAACCTGAATTAAATTGATGAATCCTTGTTTACAATGTTGAATCTTTGAATAAAACATGAACAAAATAATGTGTATGGAGTATTATATTTATACTAAGACTAAGTAGGTGTAAAAATAGGAAAAACCCTAGGATTCCTTGTTGAAAAAGGATAAATAAAGTTGTTGGTCGGAATTTCCCCAGGAGCCCTTGGTATTTTTGAGTTTCCAGAAAAGCCCTTGAAAAATTCCACGAAATCCCCTAGAATTTTGGAAATTATTGAAAAGCCCAACAAATTTTAGAAATTCCCCAAAGGTCCCTGGACAAATTCCCCTATGGTCCCTGCTAAGTGCGTTCGCCCTGGCTGGAAGAGAGCATGCGCACCCTTATTTACAGAAAGATGGGGTTTTGATCTGGTGTGGGTGCGCGTAACCTAAGTTTGGTGTGCATGCGCACCCCTTGCTTCGCGGCTTGTACATTTTACGCGCAATCTTCCGGAGGCCATAACTGCTTCATACGAACTCCGATTTGGGCGTGTAAACTATAGTTGAAACTCTATTTTCGAGTAGTATCTAATGGACTTAATTTCTCAGTGGTCACATCTCTTAATATTTATTTTCTGGTATGTTCTTTAGTTTTCCTTTTCGCACTTAACGCCCATGAATCCGTACATTCTTTCGGCCCTTCCCTGTACTCATAAACACTCAAAAAACCATCAAAACACCCAAGGTTGAGCATCTAAAAAGTCATAGAAGTAAAAGGTTTGGATGTGTAAAAACACATCCATCACAACCCGATTAAGATCTTCAATAGCAATGGTTGGCGTCGCCACCCTAGCATCCCCGGCTTGTGACCCTTCAAAAGGCAGTTGTCAGACCACCGCTCATCTCCATCGACGAGCCACCAACCTTTGCGCCTGCAATAACTTCTCCTTTTATACTTTTCCCTTTGGATTTTGACAGACCACTACTAGAAAAAGCATTTTAGGTGACAAATTTAAGGAGACAAGCGGGTGTATGGTCACCTAAACAACCTTGATGTGGCAAAATATGACATTTGTCCCTAAAGGAGAATGTCTCTTGACAAAGTCTATGGTGACAAAGTTTTTGTCACCTTGTCCGTGTTTATGTGACAAATATAGTTGCTGGTCACTTAAAGAGACTATTGGGTGACAAACCCTTTCGTGACCAAAGTGTTGGTCACCTTGAGCGTGCATTATGTGACCATGACAAACTTTCTTCACTTATGATAAATATTTAGTGACTAAGCCTTTGGTGACAACGATTATTGTCACCTAAGACTAAATTTTGGTTGACCAAATTTCTGTGACAAAGAAGATCGACACATTATATATAATTTTGTGTTAAACAAACGCTTTTGCTACTTGAAATTATTATTTGATAAAAATATTTTAGGTGACAAAGTTTTTGGTCACCTAATCAATGCGGAGGTGACAAATTTTAGGTGACAAATAATATTTTCCTTAGGTGGCAGATTTTAGGTGACAACTTCTTTGTCACCTAAGGTTTTCATCATTTTACGTGTGGTTTCTTCCAAAATCTGATTTCATATCTTAAAAATATTCACCACAATCTTTCAAACCAGATTTTATATGAACAAAATATTCTCTACAAAACTCATTCTGACTAGTTACATCAAACATCATTTAAATCACATCAAATAATTCACATTTACAGTCCTTTTGTTTGTCATCAAAGAATTGTGGCACACAAATCAAACTAATCCCTGAGAAAGTAGCTATCCATATATCCATAAAAAATAAAGCTGATATTAGTAGTTACATCAACGCTTTTTAGAAAACTGTGAGAATATATATTTTGTTTAGGTGGCAAATATTTTTGTAGCCTAAAATTTTTATTTTGTCACTTAAAACATTTGTTAGCGTATAAATTACCATTCATAAAATACAGTTCTTCTACCCTTACACCAATCCTCAATACTTGTTTGTGCTTCAAGACGTTTTCCTTTCTCCTTCCTTCTCATTTCTTTCATATTACATTATCACTCTCTCCTTTAAATCATCTCTATAATATTCTATTCTACATGATTCCTTCTCATTTGCTTTCTTAGTTGATCATCATTCCCTTTTAAGATGGATAAAAGTTGGATGTATATTTCTAACAAATTTTCTAGGGAACATATAGATAGGGTTGATCGTTTTCTCGAGTTTGCGAGAGCACAAAAAAAAATTCGTCTGACATGATCCTGTGTCCATGCCTTAACTGCAACAACCTGGTCTTTCATCATATCAATGAAGTAAAACTGCATTTGTTGAGATGGGGGATGATGTATATTTATAAAACATGGATACATCATGGTGAACGTTCAGATGCTACAACATGGATACATCATGGTGAACGTTCAGATGCTGCTTCAACTTCATCGCAAGCCCATCCGCAAGATCAACAATATTTTGATGACAATGACCAAGTGATGGGCATTATAAATGATGCCTATCCATTTGAATCAATGCATCATAATAATGTTGAAGAGGGTGCAAGCAACATGCATACAAAAGAGATCTTGGACTATGAAGAACTTCTACAACATGCTTTGCAAAAGTTGTACCCGGGTTGCACACAATTCTCATCACTTACTACCATTGTAGAGTTACTGCATTACAAAGTCAAGTCTCGTACTGCCAATTGCCAGTTTGATTATTTGCTCAAAATGATGCGGCGTATGCTTCCTGAGGGAAATACATTGCCTCATGATACTCGCAAAGCTTTCAAGTTTGCTAAAAAGGCTTGGGTTGGGCTATAAAAGAATTCATGTTTGTCCAAATGATTGTGCACTGTATTATAAGGAATACAGGTTCTGGATATGTGCCCTGTGTGCAATCATCCAAGATACAAACCTAGTTCCAGTTAAGGGAGGAAAAAAGTTCCACACAAGGCAATGTTTTACTTTCCACTAACACAGAGATTGCAACGATTATACATGTCCTCACATACTGCCAAAGGCATGAGATGGCATGAGGAAGAAAGGGTAGACGATGATGTTTTGAGGCTTCCTGCAGATGGAGAGGCGTGGAAGTCATTTGATAATGACTACCCAGATTTTGGATCAGAGTCTCAAAACATAAGTTTAGGGATTGCTACCGACGGATTCAATCCATTTGGAGATATGATGCAAACCATAGCACTTGGCCAGTGGTTGTGGTGCCATATAACTTACCTCCTTGGATGTGTATGCGGAAAGAGTTTATAATGCTAACTTTACTTATTCCTGGTTATCCCGGAAATGAGATAGATATTTATCTCCGACCATTGATTGATGAGCTAAAAGAGTTATGGGTTACTGATGTGCATAATTTTGATAAGTACTCCGGCACACAATTTACACTACGGGCCATGTTTATGTGGACGATACATGATTTTCCAGCTTATGGTATTACTTCGGGTTGGAGCACCGCTGGTTATAATGCATGTCCAGTTTGTAAGGATGACGTTACATCTAGTTGGGCTGCCGGAAAGGTTTGTTTTATGGGGCACCATAGATGGTTACCTTCTGATCACCATTTGCGATATAACACCTCAAAAGATGATTTTGATGGCAAAAAGGAGCTCCGTGCACCTCCCCACGAATGGTCCGGTGATCAAATTTTAGATCACTTGAATGAGCTGCAATTTCCTTCATTTGGAAAAACTCATGGTTCTAATGTTCAAAGGCCACCGGAAAATAGTAACTGGACAGAGAAAAGTATATTTTTTGATCTTCCTTATTGGTCAAAGTTGAAGCTGAGGCATAATCTTGATGTCATGCACATTGAGAAGAATGTGTGTGATACTCTCGTAAACACTATTCTTGGCATAGAAGGAAAGTCAACAGATACGAAAAATGCAAGGAAGGATTGCATGGAGCGTGGAATAAAGAAATACTTGTGGCTGCAAGATAAAGGTACCAAGTAGGAAAAACCTCATCCCGATTTTACAATTAAACCAGCACATAAGAAAGACATTTCTCAGTTTCTTTCTTCTGTGAAGTTTCCTGATGGGTATGCTTCAAATGTTTCACGTTGCGTAAGGAAAAATGATGGGAAGTTATTAGGGTTGAAGAGCCATGATTGTCATGTTCTGTTGCAGCGTTTGGTCCCAGTTGCTATACGAGGATTCCTTCCCCATCCCGTTGTTGAACCGATCACAGAGATTTCACGATTTTTTCAACAATTATGTGCAAAGACACTACGTAAGTCAGCTGTGGAAAATCTACAACATGAGATTGTATTAATCTTGTGCAAGTTTGAGCAAATTTTCCCACCAGCTTTTTTCACAGTCATGATCCATCTCACGATTCATTTGGCGTCTGAAGCATTACTTGGTGGGCCAGTAAATTATCGTTGGATGTACCCTTTTGAGAGGCAATCGAATTTCTTGTAATGTTTCAAATTATATATACTATTTTTCTCACTAATTCTCATTGTTCTTACTAATTCTCATTAAACTTGCAGGTTAATGGGCACATATAAAGGATATGTTAAGAATAGGTATCGACCAGAAGCATCCATAGCCGAAGCATACATTGCAGTTGAATCACTTACCTTTTGTTCTATGTATCTCCGTAATGTTAGTACTACCTTTAATCGATCACCAAGATACGACGATGGTGGTACACGGACAACAAGTATTTCTGTCTTCTCACAAATCGCCCGACCATTTGGTAAAGCAAGTAAATCGACAACTTTTACTTCTAAGGACATGCAGGTTGCGCACTGGTTCTGTCTAAACAATTGTCCAGAGGTTGCCTCATTCATGAGTGAGTAGTTAGAGTTTATGAAGAATATGTACCATACTGACCTTTATCATGACCAACACCATCAACAATTTACCAAATGGTTTCGTAAACGGGTATGTCAATTAATTATTTCTAATTTTACTAATGGATAACTAAAAATTATCTTATATGTTAAGTGATGATATTGATATATTTTCTTTTATCATAGATTTCAATGATGAGCGGAACGTACTATAAGGAATTAAAGGCATTGGCAAGAGGCCCTTTAGAATATAATATTTACCCAGGTTGTTATGTGAATGGAGTCAAGTTCGTAATTGCTGACCGTGATGACCATTTAAGCACTCAAAACAGTGGTGTTTGGGTACCTGGAGATGATGGTTGGGAATTTTATGGAAAGTTGACCTCAGTTGTCCAATTGCTCTATAAGAACCATTTCGAAGTTATCTTCTTCAAATGTCAGTGGTTTGATACGAACCCAACGAGAAATGGAAGTGTCAAGCGCGAATATGGTCTTGTATCAGTTAATACTAATAGAATTTGGTTTGAAGATGATCCTTTCATTTTCGCAACTATGGCAAAACAAGTTATATATTTAGATGATCTGAAAGAATGTTTGTGGCATCTGTCGAGGGATAAAAAGTGGAATGATTGCTAGAGCAAATGGTAAAATCAAGCTAATTTATGACGAGAGTTACCTAGGAGCTGAAAACAATGAAGTTCATAGCCTCCTTTCTCATGATATTGGTGCCATTGTTAGGACACATTGCCCAATGAACAAGCCATCATTTGATGAACTGTCAGATGAGACCAAAAGTTTACTTCTTGATTTCCTTACGGTTAGTATTTGTTGTATATGACTTAAGTTGTTAATTTATTATATCTTTATCAAACCAATTATTTATTTTATGTTTTGAAAAATTATAGGTCAACTATGAAATCAATTATGATGATGGGCCAACAACATCTTACATTGAAAATATGTTTAAAGTGCGGTTCAGAAATTGGAAGCAATCGTGTTAAAAGTATTTTAAAAAATTTCCCACACACGAGGCGGCTAAAGCTTCCCCACCTCGTGAGTTTCTGGAATCAGAAGATGAGGATCGACTCAGTTATTGGTATTCGTTATGTGACCACTTCACGACCTTGAAATTCCAAGTAAGAAGTCTATCTTTTCTGATAAATTGTGTTCGGTTGCTGGGTCATCAAATTTTTAGAAATCAATTATTCTATTCCTGTTCAAGGGTGCAGTTTATTGTTCAAGAGTTGGAGTTTGTTGTTGCTTGTTGCTTGTTGGTGCTTCTTTTGTTGCTACTTTTCTATTGTCAACTTTACTGAATTAGAAACTTTGCATTTGTTGAAGTGTTTTTTTAGTGAAACTTTCTGCTTTTGTTAGTTAAATATAGAGATTAAATTATGAGCGGATGGGATGTGAAAGTTATTGGCCGAGTAATTCTAGGCTGTAAATAGGCTGTGCATATTATTGTGTATATCTTTGTTATTGATAGACTAGGTTTATATTTAGATAGCTTTGTATCTTTAGTATCTATATCTTCCCTTATGTAGGACTCAATATCTTCCCTAATCTCTTCCCCCAAAACCGTGTACCTCTAGTATATAGTGGCTGTAATTCTCATTGATTCAAAAACAAGGAAATTCTCCAACTCTTTTCCTCTTCCGCTGCATTGTCTATTATGGTATCAGTCTAAAATCGATCCAGAAATTAGACTGCTTCTCCTCTTTTCTGTCTCTCATTCCTTCTCTTCTTCTCTGTTAATCCAATGACTAACACCCATTCTTCTGTCTCTGACTCTAACTCAGATGCCTCCACCCTCACACACTCCTCACCGGCAGCCTCCACACTTCCAGTTTTCTATAACCCAAATGCAATTATGGGTCAAACCTACCTTACCAAAGACAATTACGTCAATTGGAGTACCTTGTTCAAGACAATCCTTCGTACTCACAAACTTCTTTATATCATCGACCCTACTCCCCCGGTGGCCAAACTAGCAGACGGATCAGACAATCCGCTACATGAGTTATGGTCATCCGGCACTGATCTAGTGTGTGGCTGGATTAAGGGTTCCGTTACACCGGCGGTCCAACCCTATTTAAATTCTTGTGATACCGCTCCGAAAGCTTGGACTGCTCTTGCTAAGCAATTCGGAGCCAAATCAGCACTTCAGATTAAGAACCTCAACGAGAAATTGCATGACCTAAAGAAGGCATCCGATACCTCTATATCGGATTATCTACTTCGGGCCACTAGTATCGATGATGCTCTCACGGCAGCAGGTGACCCAATCAATGACAGTGTTCTTATTCAGCGTGTTTTGGGTGGTCTTGGTCTGGAATTCAAGGAATTCCTCACATCTACGGCTGCTGTTCATGCTAGGCAGCCTCTAAATCTTGATGACATGTCTGACCTTCTTCTCAAAGAAGAGATGCTACAACAAAAGTTTGCAATTCCAGTGCAACAGTCCACTGCTTTGTTAGTTGAGAAAGAATCCACAATAGCACATCGCGGTGGCAGCAACAATGGTGGGTCTCGTGGTCGTGGAAATAATGGTGGCAGAAGTCGCCAAAATGGAGGACGAGGTGGTGGTAATTCTCACGGGCAGTGGCAGTCTTGCAACAACCAAAATCATGGTCGTGGTCACCATAGTGGTCGAGGTCGCAGCAATGGTTCAAATCGTGGAGGTTCACCTGGCAGTTCAAATGGTAGGGGCCGTGGTCTGCTTCCTAACCTACCTTCTTATGGACAGCCCTTGGAGAGTGACTTGATTTGTCAGTGGTGTTATCAACCGGGTCATGGAGCCCGCAACTGTCCCGATAACTCTAGTGCAGCGTACTTTGCTCATTCGACCCCGATAGTGCTGGACTCTGGGGCAACAAATCATATGACGGCAGATCCTTCCTCCTTCTTCGATTATCAGCCGTACACAGGTAAAAATACAGTCGTATTAGGTAATGGCTCAAAGTTGCACATATCACATGTTGGAAATTCATCCTTACATGTTAATAATCGCTCCTTTCATATGTGTAATGTTCTTTATGTTCCTAACCTTCACTAACCATTACTTTCTATTCGTCAATTTTCTAAAGATAACAATTGTTACTTTGAACTTGACTCGTGTGGTTTTCGTGTTAAGGACAATCGCACTCGGGAGACTCTTATCTCTGGTAATAATTCAGGCGGCTTGTATCAACTTTCTTTCACCTCGCAGTCGTCCACCAGTCCCATCGCTCTTCTTGGAGAACGTTCGAGTCCGGATGTTTGGCATGCTCGTTTAGGCCATCCATCCCTTCCTATTCTTAGAGTTTTATGTCAACTGTCTAAATTGCCGTTAAGTAGTAAAATAAGTGAACAACAATGTTGTCACATTTGCCCTTTAGGCAAATCTAGTCAGTTACCCTTTTCCTCTAGGAGTTTTAATGCTTTGTACCCTCTTGATATGTTACACTTGGATGTATGGGGCCCTGCTCTTGTTAATTCAATGAATGGACATCGGTTTTATCTTTCAATAGTTGATGATTATTCTCGTTATGTGTGGCTTTTTCCATTGTTTCATAAATCTGATGTTACACAGATATTTGCCACATTTAAATCTCAAATTGAAAATCAACTATCCCGTCGTATTTCAGCAATTCATACAATTAAAACAGTCCAAACAGATGGGGGAGGTGAATTTACTAGCCGGGTATTTACCAATTTTCTTCAAAAAATTGGTATCAAACATCAAATCACTTGTCCTTATACTCCTCAACAGAATGGGGTTGTTGAACGCAAACACCGTCATATCATTGAAACCGGTTTATGTCTTTTATCCAAAGCTCATCTTCCCTTTAAGTTTTGGTTAGAAGCATTTAACACATCCGTATATCTCATTAACCGGTTGCCCATGCGTCAACACAAGTTTGTGTCTCCATGAATGCTTACTTTTGCGTAAACCTGATTATCGCACTCTAAAGGTCTTTGGATGTTCTTGTTTTCCACATGTGTTACCAACTAACACTCACAAACTTATGCCTAAATCGATACATTGTATTTTTCTTGGATACGATAATCAGCGAAAAGGTTATAGATGCATGGACTTAATTACCAATAAAGTTTATATATCTCGTCATGTGGTATTTGATGAGTTAAATTTTCCTTGGCCAAGCCGTAGTCCCAATTCTAATTTGTCAGGTACTCCTCGGATGGATCATTTTCCAGCAAGTTCACTTGATGGACTCCCTGGCCATATAGATCACCGGCACACTATTCCTGGACCAGCCACGGCGCCTCTTGGACCAGCCCCAACGCCTCCTGGACCGTCCCCAGTGCCTGCTCCCTCTCCAGTTCTGTCTGGGCCTTCTGCCCCTCGGCCCAAACACTACAGGATAGGCCCATCATTGGCAAACAGCCCAATACCCTTCACATTGCAGGACTCTCCCAAGTCTACTGGCCCAAATATTGCTGCCTCACCTTCTTGTGATCCAGTAATTTCCAGTACCACTCCTCTCCAATCTGCTTTGCCGGATCAGTCTATCTCTAATAATGGACACCCTCTTGATCCTTCGGCTGCCTCTTCTAATACTCCTATTCGTACACGCACGATTAGCATCCTTCTCCGTGCTACATCTCCTTACTCGTTACCTTCGAGTTTCCTGGCTGTTCAAAAGGACTCCCCTACTTTTGAGCCACGGACTTACAAGCAAGCTTCCACAATCCCTCATTGGCAAGCTGCTATGAAAGAGGAGATATCTGCTCTTCATAAAAATCAAACGTGGTCTTTGGTTCCCTCTCATCCATCTATGAATGTGGTGGGGTGTCGTTGGATCTACAAGGTCAAACGTAAAGCCGATGGTTCGATTGAACGTTATAAGGCCCGTCTTGTGGCCCAGGGTTTCACCCAACAGGCCGGGCTTGACTATGATGAAACGTTTAGTCCAGTGGTAAAACCCTCTACTATTCATACCGTGCTAGCTGTTTCTCATTCCAGACATTGGGCTATCAAACAATTAGACGTACGTAATGCCTTTCTTAATGGGTTTATTCATGAAGAAGTCTATATGAAACAGCCTCCAGGTTTTGTTGATTCTCAGTCTCCGTCTCATGTCTGCAAGCTTCAGAAGGCATTGTACGGACTTAAACAATCTCCCCGGGCTTGGTTTCAACGACTACACATGTTTCTTCTTCAACATGGTTTTGTCAATAGCCGGTCTGATTCTTCTCTTTTTATGCGACACTCACATGGCTCCACTTTCGTCATTCTCGTCTACATTGACGACATCATCATCACAGGTTCATCTCCCGAGGACATTACTTCAATCATCGACAATATTTGTTCTTCGTTTGACAGCCGCATCTTGGGTGATCTCAGATTCTTTCTTGGTATTGAAGCAACTCGCTCTCCTACCACAATGCATCTTCGTCAAACTCGGTATGCTCTTGACCTTCTTGATAGGTTTAACATGTCTGATTGTAAGCCCATTACCACTCCTACTATTCCTCATTCTCGCCTTTCGAGTCATGATGGGACACTTCTTCCTGATGCTACCGAATTCTGTAGCCTAGTAGGTGGCCTACAGTATCTCACTCTTACCCGTCCCGATATCGCCTTTGCCGTCAATCAGGTTTGTCAGTACATGCATCAACCACGGTCCACGCATCTCATGGAAGCTAAACAGATTCTTCGGTTTGTTAAAGGTACTGTTGAGTTGGGCCTCACTTTTCAGGCTTCCCCAGACCTCACATTGTGTGCGTATTCGGACTCTGATTGGGCTGGCGATCCTGATGATCGTCGTTCCACTACTGGTGCCTGCATCTTTATTGGTCCTAATTTAGTGTCTTGGACCGCCAAGAACAAACTACCGTGTCACGTTCTAGTAGTGAAGCTGAATATCGTGCCTTAGCTACAACTACTGCTGAACTACGGTGGTTTTCATATCTCTTTCGAGAACTTCGTCTACCATTGCCTCCGCCATCTTTGTATTGTGACAACATTTCTGCCATTCATATGGCTCGCAATCCAGTGTTTCATGCTCGCACTCGTCACATTGAGATTGACTATCACTTTATTCGCGAACTAGTTACTCGTGGGTTTCTTCAACTCAAGTTTGTGACCTCCGATGACCAGATCGCTGATTTGTTCACAAAAGGTCTTCCTAAGCCTCGGTTTCTATCTCTGTGTACCAAGCTTCATCTTCCTTACGGACGTCTCGCTTGAGGGGGGGTATTGGCCGAGTAATTCTAGGCTGTAAATAGGCTGTGCATATTATTGTGTATATCTTTGTTATTGATAGACTAGGTTTATATTTAGATAGCTTTGTATCTTTAGTATCTATATCTTCCCTTATGTAGGACTCAATATCTTCCCTAATCTCTTCCCCCAAAACCGTGTACCTCTAGTATATAGTGGCTGTAATTCTCATTGATTCAATAACAAGGAAATTCTCCAACTCTTTTCCTCTTCCGCTGCATTGTCTATTAAAAGTATCATAAAGCAAGCAGTTGACAACGTTAAAACTTTTTGTTTTTATTTAATACTCCCTCTGTCTCGGAAAGACAGTTCTTATTTTTTGATTGTTATTACAAAGGTACTTTGAGCAAGCAATTTAGGTTAATTTAATTATCTTAATAAAAATTTTAAAAATCGTTATTGATACACAATTATAAATACTATCAATACCAATTTTTAGATTCTTATTATGATAACTAAAAGTAGTCTTAATTATTGCTCAAAGTTCCTTAATAGTAATGCTAAAAAAAGAGAGACTATCTTTTTGGGATGGAGGGAGTAGAACTTTTTGCTCTTGTTGTTGCTGCTTTTGTTACTTAATTATAGAGATAAAAGTGGAGGTGCTTTTTGTTGACAATGTTGTTGGATTAAGGTTTTTCTCGCGTGATGGTTGTTTAAAGCAAACAGTTGCATTTGTTTTCTTAGTCATGTTTGTATTTCATGGACCTGATAAGCAGGGTGTATGTATTTCCTTTCAAATGCATTCATGACTTTAGTAAGATTTAAACTTTCTTGGATTCATGACATTAGAAAACATCAGACTTATGCATACTACAGCTTCTCGAAAGTGAAAAATTGTAAGTGGTTGTATCTTGATGAGCAGATATCTTAATGTTGATGTGTCTATAATTTCTAGCTTCTCCAAAGTGTCTTGTTGAAATGAGTTTACAATGGAGAGAAGTTCAGCAGATGCTAACAACAATGGGCATAATCTAATAATCATATTGTTTTCCTGCTTGTTGCTTGTTGCTTGTTGCTTGTTGCTTGTTGCTTGTTGCTTGTTGCTTGTTGCTTGTTGTGACATCCATTTCTCTATTTGCTATATTTATGTGTCTCCTTTAAACAACAGACAAGTTCAGCAGCCAATACGACTAATCGCGGGTAGAAGAGAATGAATCATCATGGTGGATCTAAAAGGTTTGTATACAGGATAAAAAAGCTACGAGAGGTATATCAAGATTTTACTTTATTTTGTGTAATTATTTTTATTTCAAATTTTTCTTTTGTTATTTTTATAGGAAGATAAGTCAAAATTTCCAGCGGTTGATAATTTCAAGGATGTTTATGTCACTCCGGATAATCCAGATGCAGCACCATTATATTTTAGTGTGTTCACATATAAGTTATATCTTTTATTTCATTTAATTTGTTTGAGTTTATTTTGTTAGCTTTTGTTAATACTTTTTTCTTTTTTACTTCAGGAGAAAATGCAAGAGAAGATTAACGAGTTCATCCATGACAATGAATCTCAAATTCCACCTGACACTCCAGTGGACCAAATTCCACTCCCTGACCCGCTCATAGGAGTAAAGATATTGAAAGACACTCTCGAAGAATTGGGTCCTAGTGCTGGCAGCTATGTGAGGGGCATGGGTCGAGGAATGGTACGTCCTGTTAGACAAAAATCATCTTTTTTAACATCTCAAGCACCAATGCATTCAAGTGATGAATTGAAAGAGCTAAAAGAAGAATTGGGACGATCACGTGATGAAATTAAAGAGCTAAAAAATATGGTTGATCGCCTTGCTTCAATGGTGAGTGCTAGAGGTACAGCAACACATGGTGACCTTGAAGTTCCTCACACTGACCACTGACCCTCATTCTGCTTTACCACTGACTCTCATTTTGCTTGACTGCCACTACTCCAAACTTCAATTAATGTTGTGTACTTTATGTTATTTCGGATAATGGTCTTTTGGATGATGATAACTTGTAATTTTGGAGGATGATAACCTTGTTATTTTGGAGGATGATAACCTGCTTTTGAACTTTAGGTTATCTATCTTTGTTGTTTTCAAGTTTGGTGTAATATATTTATTTAGTAGTTCTTTATGGTTTATTAACAAGTTTCTTGACTTTTAAATTAAGTATTTATTTACTATATTTTCTAATATATATATATACACACACACACCTCATGCTTCTTTGAGGTGACAAAATAAAGAATGGTCATCTAAGTGATATTTAAATGACCAATGTCTGTTGCCAATAGAACTCCTAGGTGGCCATCTAGTTAACACCTTAAATTTGTCACATAGCTACAGAGATGACAAACCTAAATTTGTCACACAGATTTTGTTTTGGGGGACAAACTGATTTGTCACTAGAGAATTTTAGGAGAAAAAAATTTGACAACTTAACTCGGACATGTAATGTTTTAGGTGTCAAAAGAAAATTTGTCACATAAGTAATCTTAGAAGACTAAGTTTTGTCCTTAGAGTTTGGTCACCTTGGTCGCTTTAGGTGACAAAGACAAAAGATTTTTCATCTAAAGGTTAAGGGTACGCCCTTTAGGTCACCAATCTTGGGTGACAAAAATTTGTCACCTTAAACTTCAGCTGACAAATAATAACCTAAGGTGACAAATTTTATTTGTCCCTAAAAGTGTGATTTCTAGTAGTCGACCCGCCTGTCCCTTTCCTACTTGAATCCACACGGTTTTGCTAGCCTTCGGCGCCGGATCTCGGCCCTCCTTTTGAGATAAAGTGGCTTGCTTGTCCCCTTTAGGTCTAGAGTTGCTGTTGTTCATCTTCAGGCACTCCTCCCACACATGACCAAGCAAACCACACCCAATACAATATCTAATATTACCTTCAAACTCAACTGATTGATAGAAGTGAAACTCCTTAGATTCACCAATCCACACCTTATCAGGGAGTGGTTGAGAAACATCTAGCTCGATACAAATTCTTGCATAACTAGGATGCGTAAATGCCAAAGTACGGTCGTCTGCCCGCAAGTATTTGCCTAGACCATTACCAATCCGTTCCAAAACAGCGGGAGCAAACAAATGTAGCGGTAACTTGTGTAGTCTTACCCAAACAACCACCAATGGACTGTAAACCTTGAACTTGAAATTCGACAACGCCCCTTTTAAATCTTCCCCTGAGTCAAGTAAACCATAACATGTCTGGGATCCATCAAAACCATAATGAAAGAACCATTAAGATGCCAATTATTTTCCATGTGATCTTGGATAACATGTAAATGAGGACGGCCAGCCGAAAACTTCGTGACAATTGTGAATTCTAACTGCTTAATTGCCACATCTATATCTCTTGATGTAAATAAAATGGTCGAAACATTTTCCACTGTAGTTTCATGCCGTAGTGGTAAAGAAAAACCTCCCAATGTTGGTGATCTACCTGACCGAACCGATTGGGGTGGTGCCACCCCTTTTACCGCCTCCGCATAAGATTGAGGAGGTGGAACTGAGGTGGTAGAGGATGGAGGTGGTTCCCCCATGGTGTCATCTGGTGGCATATTGCCACCAAGGCCGCCCTAAGCTTCAAGAGGCTTGAGAGAAAAACCCTAGAGAGAAAAACCCTAGAGAGAGAAAATTGTCGTAGCAGCTAAGGTTTCACACTCTTGAATTCCTACAACTCAACAATCAACAACTCAGCCTTGCTGGCTGCTTGAATCTTTTTTCCTCATTCATTCGGGCCGAATGCAAGGCCATTGCCAACTTGTACAAGCAAGAAGTTTGGTATTTTGCAACTTATCCCAATTTTCATACTCCGATTTTTCTCTGGGTAGTTATAGTATTTATGCGGCGTCTATTTGTGATAGCGTGAGGATGTTAAGGTAGATATACAAGCAAGAAGTTTGGTATGGTTTTGCCAACTTGTACTCCAGCATTCAATTTTGGAAGGATGCATAGATATGCTTAGGGAAAGCTAGAGCACTTGTAGACTGCTCAGCCGAAACCCCTGCACACAAAAGGCAAGACCCCATTCTTAATTTGGTAGTAGAATTAGGCGTTTTAAACTAAATTGTCGACAGTAGTTAACAATATACTTCCTCTGGCCCAAAATGAATGTCCAAATTTGTTCTTGATCAAACGTAAATTTGGACATTCATTTTGGAACGGGGGGATTGCTTATTTTAAAGATTTTTTCCTATATGATCCGGTTCCATACTTCTGAGAAAGATGATATGCTGATATCTAGCTGATTAAGGGCGTGGAATCTAACAAAATTGACCTAAACGAAAGGATGTATCTAAATCTGGAAGATCCTATAGACCTTCGAGAAAGATGATTGAAGTGATAGTCGTACCTCGTAAGAAATAGAAAGAACAACTCTTAACCTCAATGCACTCATATACGTGTTACAGAAAAGACATGGTTGAATTGATACCAACTTTTAAACATTAGAGCGGATCAAATTGAAGAAAGTTATATCTGCAATGGAAACAAAATGTACTGACTGAGTTTTCGTGGAAACTGATGCTCATTTTTCGAATAACGTGAAAACAAAATCTAACAACTACTCCCTCCGCTCCACATTAACTGTGCACTATTCCTTTTTATTACTCTCTCCGGTCCAAAATAACTGTCTCTTTTGGCATTTGCACAATTCTTAAGAAAATCAATTATTATCATGATTTAGTGACAAAAGTGTCAACTTTACCCCTATTAAATGTGCATCTTTACTACATTAATGTCTCACACTAAGACAATTAATAAAACATAACAAGTTTCAATGCAAGGGTAAGAAAGACATTTAGCCCAAAAGTGACAGTTATTTTGGACCAAAATTTTGGCTTAAAAGTGACTGTTATTTTGGACCGGAGGGAGTAAGAGCCAACATTCAATAAGTAAGCTTTAATTATTTTTCTTGGAAACACTCCCTTTGTTCCAAATTATGTGCCGTGGAAAATCTTAATCGGGACCATATTATCCAAGACAGCCACACCACAAATATTGCCAATGGCGAGAGCCTTACTTTCAGATGCGTTACGGATCGAGCCAACAAGTCATAAGGCTTGGTACCGAATGGGGTTCATACGCTGTTCTCACGTTGATTTGTATTAGCCAAATCCAAGTTTTTGGGACTGAGGGTGTATTCGTTGTTGCAGTGAATCTACTGTCACCAATACACAAAAATACCATCAGTTTATCAGTACTACAACACTTACATTTTTCGATGGAGCCTAAGGGACCAATCTTCGTGGGGAATCGTCAACTGACTTACAGTTCTTCCTATCGTAATTAGTAGCAGAAGACTTGGAGTCAACAAAATTATAACCCTACATGTCTGTGAGCCTATTTATTTGACTACTCCGTATTACATTTTTCCCAAACATCAGCTCCATACAAATCTATGGATACCAAGCGTTGGACATCAACTCAAGAAAAATGAGTGTAAAAGTAATAAGTATACCTAAATGAACTACCTTTAAAGATATCATATCTGTCCATTCGTTTGAAAATGAATACATACTCCCTCTCCGTCCCATAACAAACTTCTCATTTTGACATTTTTGGCGTCTCATTGGAAACTCCCACTTACCCAAAAGGAAAAAGTTCCCTCCACTTTCTCTCTTCCCACTCACATGCAACTATCAACTTACTATTTCCTACACCACTTTCTCTCTCATTCCCACTCACACTAGCTACCTACTTTTTCTTAATTCCGGTTTCAAATATTCTATGGGAAGTTTGTTATGAGACTGAGGGAGTACATCAATTACCTACAAAGATATCATATTTGTCCATTCGTTCATAAACGAATGCTAATATTTTAATAAATATTAACCGTAAATGATTGTAAATTTTTTTCAAAATATTCCTTAATGAATTATTACCGTTAGAAATACCATCATATTTCCTTGTGTGCTTGCAAAATTAAAGTTGAAGTGTAGAAAATGAAAAGTAAAGTTATTTATCCACCTTTGCTACAAAATTTCTTTGAAAGCCAATTTTGGGGGAAACTAGTTTCTCTATATAAGTTATAAAAAGTCCTGTTTTTATAGGGTTTAAGGTTTAGAGTTTAGGGTTTTATGTTTGGGTGTTAAGGGTTAAAAACATAACTTTTTATAACTTACGGAGGAACTAGTTTCCTCCAAACCACACTCCAACAAGATAAGGATACCTTAGATAAGAAAAGGATATTCATTTAGGAGTTGGAGGGAGTAAATTAAAATGCAATTTTGGACCCAAAACAGAAAAAAATAGTAACTCAATAACAAATTTTCACTCTGTTCCGCATTAATAGCTATGGTTTTAATTTATTTGTTAACTTGATTAAAGATTTGACAAAAGTTTCACAATTGAACTATCACAATAGCACGAGCTAAAATCTGAGCGCTATAAGTTTAAATTTTAAGTCTTAATCCCAAGCTCAACCTTGGATAGGCTGTGAAAACTACCAAGGCGGAGGGAGTTTTCGCCTTTTCGGTGGAGTGGTGAATGCGTATAGATTGGAATGAACACTGTATGGATAGTGATGGCAACGGGTCGGGTTCAGATCGGATCAGGGCAGATCCGAATCCGATCCGAATCATGAAATTGCTTTACCGAACCCGATCCGATCCGAACACCTATGATCCGCGCTCCGATCCGTGCCCCGATCCGATCCCCATCCACTGTCTGAAACATATAACATCCCTCAAGCAACGTTTGGTTCGTGCAAATAGACAAAGAAATCGCTACACCCAATCGAATTTGTAATCTCTAATTTCAAGTAAATTTTCAACAATAATCGAATTTATAATCTGAAACTTCAAATTTAGGGCTTCATGTTTGAATTTCCAATCTGAAATTGAAACCCTAAATTTGAAATCAGGGAAAAATCGAGAGATTGAAGTCTTTTACCTAGGTAAGAGCAGGCGATGAAGATGATGCTTCATGAGACGGCGACGGTGAAGGCGAACGGAGACGTCAAACGGAGACGTCGACGAACGGAGAAGGCGAAGATGTTGTCTTCTTGGTAGAGCAGGTGATGTCGGCGAGTAGGCGACGGCGAGCAACGGCCTGGAACGGCGACGTCGGCGAGGCTCGGGCATCGTGTATTCGTGTTTCGTCTTTGACAAAGAAACGGCGTGTTTTGGTTTTGTTGAGGCCGAGCCCTAACTTTAGTTTATATAGGTAGGGGGAAAATGTAAATGTTGAAACTAAGGGGGTGATATAAAAAAAGGCAAGCGCTAACATTTCGGATCGGGTTCGGGTCGGATCGGATCGGATCAGGGGTCTGACCGAATCCGAACCCGAACCCGCTCGGATCATGAAATTGCATATTGATGCCACAGACATACTCAATGTCAGTGTCAGTATCAACGTCAGTGTCAACTTACGATTTTGGCATCAAATGGGTTCAGTCCGTCAACTTTTGCATCTATATATCCACGAAATGGAAGAAAAATAAATCCAACCCTTTGACTTTGTCCATATTGTTACTACCTCCTTCCCGGACTAAGTTTTTTAGTTTGACTTTACACGGAGATTAAGAAAAAATAAATGTTGTGAGTGTGAAAAATTAAGAGAAAGTAGGAGAGATAAAGTGGATAAGGAGTTTTTGTTGTGAGAATGACAAGTGGATCTCATGGTCTATTTTAGGTAATAAAGTAACTAAAAACCTTAGTATGAGACAAAGAAAAAATGAATATAAGAAATTTAGTCTGGGACAGATTATACAATACTATATTGATTGACCAATTCAAATAAATCGCTAGAGTAAGAAGACTACAAACAATGGTGGTGGCGGCCATAAGCTCTAGTTAAAGTCAACACAATGAATTTGTGTCCAGGAGAAAAATAATAAAAGGGAAAAACAAAACAGAAGTTTCCAACAGCTACTATTTAAGAACAATGACTTAATCAGTGGCGGTTCCTATAGGGAAATCTGAATAGCATGTGTCGACATTAATTAATTTATCTTTCAAAGATTTTCCACCAGCCAAGCCTTCAAATTTGCAATTAGCCTACCAAATACAAACAAACGGCCCTGCACAATCCAGATGGCTGATTAAAGGAGGGTGTGAGCCTTGAAATTCCAAGGTTAAAGTCCGAGATTCAATATAAGAGCAAACATTTCTCTTCTAATTGACATATATGGATATAAGTGACGATATCTTAAAATGCTACAATACACACACACATACAAATATATGCTGCTCCATCCTAGAGTATGTGTCCACACTTTTATTTGCATGGATATTAAGAAATAGCGTGATGCTGCCAAAAACGTACCGGATCAGCCTTCGTCTAGCAGTTCGGATAAATCCAGCAATGAGAACTTCCTCGTACGGATCTGCGCACAATGAGCAAACGTAAACTACGCCGGGGCTTCACCGGCAAAGGCCCTCCGGCGTGAAAATAAGAATACGGATTGTGTATGAAATGAAGAGAAATCAATTGACTATAGTTTTGAGCCAAAAGAGTTCATTACCCATTTCCTGTATGGAGGACCTGTTTATATAGGGGTGGGTGAATGAGTCCTGACTTGTCAAGTAAGCCAGAATGCCCGTGTTGATTTAGGACTCGTATTCCTTGGAGATAGACTCCTGATAAGGATGGATGATATCCCAGTTGTATTGTAGTAGGGGTATCCTTGTTTAGATAAGGATCCTCTGTATTTGTGTTGTAATTAGACTCTGAGAGTAGTCTCCCGTTGATATAAGGGAATTGACTGTTGTCTGAGAGAAGTCGGCCCGTCATCCAACTCGGCTCGTCATAGAGGCCGACTGGGGATTAGGCTCTTAGATCTCGACCTAGGCGAGGCCCGCCTGCTCGGTTCAGATATGTCGGCCCTTAGTTGTGGGCCTCTTGAATATGGACCTTCATGTGGTATGGGACCAAAGTCCATGGAACCCAATGACCAAGTCGGGTCATGTCGTTCAGTAGCCCCCGAGTTTCTATCTCGGCAAGCCGAGTGGAAACTGAACTGTTTATTGACTGTACCTTCATTTATGGTGATTTGATAGTCTGCCGCAAAAATCCTTAATAGTTTAGATTTCCTGACGTCAACTTGATTTATTTCAGGTGAAATCATTATTCTTCTTGGAAAACGGAACCTTAATTAATTTCTCCCCAATTATGAGTGGCACAAATAGTTCCTCACCCCCTCCTCATATTCAGGTAATATATATAAAAATCCGCCCCTTGGTATTTTGTTCTCCACAAATCGTTCCCACTTTCTCTTTCAAGATCCTTCAAGAGATTTCAAGATGGCCCCAAAAAGAACGTACTACGACGCCTTCCCAGAAGAAGTGGATTCAGATTCAGAGACCCAAGCTGTAGGTTCAGGTTCATCAAGTAGCAGCGATTCTATGTTTCCTTCGAAGCACCGTTCATCTTTTCCGGCGGAGGAGTCACCGTCCGACAGCAACGAAGAATTTTCAGAGCCCGATCCTATTTTCAGTGAGAATGAGTATTCCGATGATGACGATGGTAGCGAACATGATGGTGAAGACCATGATGAAGATAAGGATGAGGATGATGGTGAAGACGAGGATGAGGATGAGTACGTCAGAGATAGCATTGATGTTGATGATCAAGGATATGAAGGGGATGAAGAATGGGAGGAAGAAAATCAAGATCAAGATCGTGATCTTTGTTAGGACTCAATACTTCTTCTTTTGTTTTTGTAAAGGCTAGGCCCCCGGCCTTGTTGTGCGGGTCCCTTTTAACTTTAATGTAATGTATTTTTGGTTCTTGTAATGGCTAGGCCCCCGGCCGTATTGTGGGGGTCCTTTGGATATAGTAATGAAACTATTTGTCTTCTAATTATCATTTGTCTAAGCTTCGTTCCCCGTCTTGGATCTACTTTATCTTTTATGATCTTTCTTTATACCTCCATTGATGCAACCAGCTTCGTGATGTCGTTCTTCCATAATGTGATCACCTCGTCTTGTCTGACACGTCGACATGTAACATAAATTGTATGCAATAGCCTTCTTATAATTTAATCAGATTTGGTCAAAACCGAGATGTTGTTGTGCACATGTCGGTCTGCGCTGGCAGCCTCAGGAGAGTGTTACTTTATAGGTCCATGACGTCACAAATTAGTGATGTCATCTGTGTCATTTGTGTCAGGCGGCGGACGGTAAGCGAAGGGACATTTTTCTTTATGAGGAAGCCACAATCCTTAATTGTAGGTAATGATGGTTTAGGATGATGACGTATGCAGCCGCCAATTGTCATGAGATTCTCACGAGATCTCGAACGGATAGGGGTCAAATTCTCAGGGTATACCCGAACCGAGAATTTCAATCGGTTAAAATCCCTAAATCTCTTTTTACTTTTTATTGAATTTGCCAAAACCCTCACAACTTCAAGGTTTACTCTCCGACGATTCAAACGGCAGCTGTCAAAACTTAGCTTGATTCCGGCGAACATTCAACATAGTTCCGGCATTCCATCTTTTTTCCGCTCACTTATGTCCATTCTCAACCTCAATCGCTTAATCAGGTACTATTCCCCCCTTTTCGCATTTCCAATTAATTTTTCCGTTTCTCTTTTCCACTCTGTTGCGCCTCTATTCCGTCATTAGAATGTCCTTTGATTTTTCGTCATCGGTCCGCCTGGGATTTCATAGAGTGAATCGTAGGATTTATCGTAGAACAGATGGTCCTTGGTTTCTGCTGTCCTTGGATGAGGTTAGGGAATTTCTTGCAATACATAGAGCTTTTAATGGAACGGTATAATGGCCCATCAATAGTCGTCGTTTCGATCGCCTTGGAATTATGAACCCTAATTTAGTGGTTTTCTTCTCTCTGCCTGACATTTTGAGCCATATTTCTTCTTGTTACCTTATGTCGGAGGACGAGGTGATCCCCTCGGCTTCTGTGATAGGGATGAGGGGGTTGAATGCGTCCCCCATCTCGACTTCTGATGCTAACCCCCTTTATTCCTCTGCAACTATGTCGGGGGAAAGTACCTCTGCAAGGATAGTAGATCAGTTCAGAGACGACGTCCCTGAGGGGAGTCGAAGTCACGGTCGTAGGAATCTCAGACGAAGGGGGAATACCGTGGCTCCCAACAAGCTAAAGTAGCCCAAGGCTGGTGATGAGATGATTGAGTATCTTCATAATAACTATAGGATTTCTCGTGATAACTACGACCTGACATACGAGCCTGCTCCTGTTCTGACCACTGATGAAGAGATGGCTGATTTTTACTGGAACCACATAGAAGTAGTTTTTTTCTTCAAACAGTTCCAGCTAGGACTCCGGTTACCTCTTGACCCTTTTATCTGTGAGTTTCTGGAGGATTGGCAAGCCGTTCCTGCCATACTGGGTACTAACACGGTTAGGTACCTGACTTATTTTATTGTCTTGTTCCATAGTTTATGCTTCAAACCATGCCCAATGGCCTTTTACCATTTCTTTGAGCCTAGTTTTAACGATAATACCCAAGTCTTAACCATCCGGAGTAAGCAGAGGCGCCCCAAGATTATTGCCCCAATTTCCAGCTCGGTAAGCAAAGTGTCGGGGTGGAATAATCATGTCATCAAGGTTGAAGGCCGCCTTGGATGGGAATTTCCCATTCCCGCAAATGTTCCCAAGGCCCCAGAGACTTGTTATAAGGCTCCATGGAGCGGTGATTTGGTGAAGAAGTTGGAGGAGTTTGCCGCCATTCAGCAACTTAATTGGTCGTCTTTAGAGGCCAATCATGGTTATTATGTTCAGGCAGGCATCATGCCGGGGCCTTGGAAGGGCGTGAATGTGATGGTGCATGTATCCCGAGGCAACCGGTACCCTAACTGGGTTGTTCATCCTTACTTTGTTTTTATAAGGGATTGTAAGATCTGTCGTGATCAGGACGAGGCTTGTCTGAAAGTCCAAAAAGTGGTCGGATGTAAACTTATGCTCCCATCTTCTCATTTTATATTGTGATTTTTCAGTGTTTGGCTTCTAACTCTTGTCTTTGTACTTGACAGATTTAACCATGGAGGAGGAGATGGATTTGGCTCGTGCGTACTCTTCTGGCCCCAACAAGCTTCTAAACAGGAGGAGGCTGAAATCAAAAGATTCGGGACGCTCCAAGAGGCATGCCGATATGGGAGAACGGCAGGAGGCCTTAACCATCAAGGAGGCTGGCCCTCTCCCTACTACCGATGTGGCTCCCGGAGGCCGAGTTGAGGTGAATGCAGGTGAAACCGTGCCAACTGTGGATGCTTCTATGCCGGATTAGGCCGGAGAAAGAGTTTTTAAGGATATAGGGGCAGCAGATGACGGCGAGCCCCTCGGTGAAAAATGAGCTAGGGAGGGTGGCGACGAGTTGTCAAAGAAGCCATCACCTAAAAGGCGTTCCTCCACTGCACCAACTGATATTCCGTCTGCTTTTTCCTCCAAGGAGATTGATGCCTTGATAGCAGATTTTTCGGATGTCCGTCCATTGAAAAGCCTTGATATTACTGCCCGATCTGGTCCGATGATGAGACTTGGCCGGCCAATTTCGGAACGAGCCTTTGATGCCGATCTCCTGCAAGGATTGAACTCCATGTCGCCCACCTATGCCCATATGTCCGAACTCAAGGGTCTCATTATTGCCGAGGTAATAGGCTAACTTGCTTGTTCTCTGATTGCTCTTTTGTTCCCATAGCTGACATCAACTTCTTTGTGTAGCTTGACACCCTTTCCAAACACGAGGCGTCGCAATGGTCTGGAGTTAGTAAGAAGATGGCCGATATGGAGGGTAAAACGACTCAGGCCCACGTGAAACTAGGCCAGACTGTGGAGTTAGTTAATAAGGCACGTGAAAACGCTAAATTGGCCCATGCCGAGAGGATCAAAGCTGTCGGGGATGCCGAGGCCGAGATTAAAAAACAGAGAGCCGCTGCGAGGCAATTTAAGGAGGAGTCTACGTCACTTCAGGAGGAGATTGACAAAGAGAGGAGAATGCCGCCATTTTGGCCAAGGAGAAAGAGGAGATGGAGATGAAGTTCCAACAGTTGGAGGAGAGCATTCCTACCAAGGAGAAGGCTGCCGTGATGAACTTTCAATGTACTGTGATGTCGTCGATCATTGATGATCAAGTAAAGTCTACTTACATTGATAGCTATACTCACGCAGCTCGCCAACTCCACATAGATCCCGAAGTAAATGCTCCAGTTGAGAAGTGGGCCAGTCTCTTGTTGAATGATGCTTATGGTGAGGAGGCCCGTGCAGCACATTCCCTGATCCCGTACTCTACTAACACCCTTAAATTGATAGCTCAAGAGGATGAGGCAGAGGGGAGACCGGTCTGGAGTGCTCCCCCAGTTGATCCCAACAATTTTTATACCTTTGTTGAGCGTTTTCAGGAGGAGTTGAGCCCTGATGAGGAGGGGATGACGAGGAGGAGCAGGCCTCATAAAATTTTATGAACTTAGTTATGTAAAGCCGGTGAGGCTGTTTGATACAATTTTTCTTTATGCTTGTGAGTCGGTTTGGCCGTGATACAATTTAATTCTGTTTAGTATTTGTATGCATGGGCCCAGCGTAATCTGGGGGGCGTAAACACTATTATTTTTGTCGTTTAAGTATTTGTATGCCTTGGACCAGTGTTAACTGGGGGCGTAAACACTTGTTATTTGTAGGGATTTGTCTACCTCGGTTTGAGGTTTTAACCCTTATTATCTCTTTGATTGTCACTGTTAGTTAGGGGATCTCGATTTGAGATGCCTAACTTGTAGATACCCCGGGAAACCACAACTTGGCTAGAGCGGTGAATTATCCTAGGATGTCTAACTTGTTTTAGATTGTTTAGAGTCGCCACCTATGTTTTGAGGAACATAAGAAAAACCTATTGATAATAGCCTAAGTTTGATTACGAAAACAGAGATTCCTTGTTTTGAGGTTCGGGGGTTAGATTACGAGATGGGAAGTACCGAAACACCCATCTCGCCCAACTAAAGTTGGTCTTGCTTGATCAAAATCTACATGAATGATAAACGTTCTTCTTCTTCTTCTTTAAATCATAAAAGGGGTTTAAAATAGAGTTTGGAATGTAGGAGATAACTCTTTAACCGACCTCAATGAGATGAGGTGATCATTAGAGTCATGTCCCAAAATGATTTGGGTGATTGCACTTTGATAATACAAAAAGAAAGAGAAAAGAGATGAAGTTGAGAAGGGGAAAGAAATAGCTTTACCTAGACTTCAAGAGAATTCAAACACTTCTTGTTGATTTACTTGGAGAAATCCTTTGGAAAATGCTTTGAAAGTAGGAAATTTTGGTTTATTGTAATATGAGATTGAGAGCCAAAAGTCCAAGGTCAAGGTCAAGGTCAAGGTTTTTCGGTCCTTAAAAATGGAGGTAAATGGGGGGTTTTTATAGGTGAAAGAGAGATGTTTTTGGTGCCAAAACTCAGTCACCAAGAAATCTTTCCCGGGCAAAATCCTTTAAATTGAGCAAGGGAGAGAATCCTGGCCAGAAATCTGTAACCGACGCCCAGAGGCGCGCGCTTCCTGCTTTGGGGGCGGGAGGCGCGCTTCTGGATCCTCCTGTCGGAGGCGCGCGACTCAGAGAAGGCAATTTTGACAGAATGGACTAAAAAGTCAGCCCTGTTATTCAGTTTAGTCCCTGGACTTAACGAAGTCAGTCAGGAACTTAA
The DNA here is from genome assembly GCA_026119855.1 of Campanula takesimana. NCBI lineage: Eukaryota > Viridiplantae > Streptophyta > Magnoliopsida > Asterales > Campanulaceae > Campanula > Campanula takesimana. Next base: position 694,745 of record JAOWBW010000700.1, read on the forward strand.
CGGAGGTTACAGAAACTAACGAGAAACACTTAAAATGGGGAGAAACACAAGATCAAATGTGCAATCGGGTGAGCGGTCCAAGGCGGGGTGTCTACAGAGCCCCTCGGTGACGTGAATTGCAAAGCAAAACGCGTCGACGAAAGTTAAAAACACCCGCCGAGGACATCACCAAGAAAAAGCAAAGACTCGATGAAAGCAGGAATTTGAAATTGCGAGAGATAGTGGTGCGCTCCCTGTGTGAGCGGATTTTGTTGATAGAGGGGGTGGCATGATCCGTTAGGCGAACCTGTCGGCTGAATATGTTGAATGAGGCCGTTAGTGAACCTTTGAACGAGGCCGTTAGTGAACCTTTGGAGAGGCCGTTGGTGAACCTTTGGAGAGGCCATTAGTGAACCTTTGAGGAGGCCGTTAGTGAACCTTTGGAGAGGCCGTTAGTGAACCTTTGAAGAGGCCGTTAGTGAACCTTTGGAGAGTCCGTTAGTGAACCTTTGAAGAGGCCGTTAGTGAGCCTTTGAAGAGGCCGTTAGTGAACCTTTGAGGACAAATCCGTTAGTGAAATCCGTTGATGAGGCCGTTAGTGAACCCTTGAATGAGGCCGTTAGTGAACCTTTGGAGAGGCCGTTGGTGAACCTTTGTTGACGAATCCGTTAGTGAAATTCGTTAATGAAATATTGCTTTGAAGTCGCGTGCCACTTGGAGTCACACTTGACTTTTTGACTTGTGGGGTGCGGGCATAGTTGACCGCGACCAGAAGAATGTTCCTGCTGGGGATGAAATGTTGAGATCGACTCTTGAGGGGGGGTATGGTACCCGTGACAGAACTTAGGGAGTTCGGAATCCGTGGGGAAACCTTGATGCTGTGCATGGTTTCTTGCATGGGAGACTGCTTCTGAACCTGCCTAATGATGAGAAGAGTGCGCGTCCGGACCTCGTTGTGGGATGCGCGCGCCTCGGATGAGTATGTCGGGGGACGCGCGCCTGGCGCATAAGTTCAGCATATTTAAACCGGCGGTTCACTGTTTTCGGTGAGTTTCAAAAATTTGAAGAACCCTCCAAATTCCAAACCAAATTTCGTAGAGAAATCACCCCAAAAACACTTTCTTGCTGCTCTAGGATCAATTCCGTCACAGAAAGGATGTCGGATCGTCAACAATCACCTCCGTTCGAGATGCCACAGGGCGAGGAGCCCGAAATTGGGGTTGAAGCTATGGACCCGAGCTTGCTTACCTTCCGGCCTCATACCCACATTTCTCACTTCGTGACCTCGGGTTTGGTAAGAATGCCTCTCCTTTCTTGTCATTTCGGATTTCATGAAGCTCCGTTTTTTACCCGAAATATTGTTGCAGCAGCTTTATTGATCATTCCTTGCATGTTGTTTGTTGCTGCTGATTTGTTGTAAGAAACATGTTGGGGCGCCCATTTTCATGTTCACACACTTGCTTGTACATTGTTCTGCCATTGAAATCTCTGTGTCGAGTTCATCCGTTTTCTAGCAGTCATGCTGATGAAATTTTCGCTGTTCCTTCTTTCCTTTCAGGAGTGGGACCCGTCTGACAGAGATTCGTGGTAGGGCTCATGGGCCCATATCTATATGGAAGAGGTTGCCTGAGAATGTTCGGGCCCGAGTTACAGGGACTCATTTTGGTCTTTTTTGTCACCAGCCTCCCAGCTTTGAAGAATGACCCGATGTGGTCCAGGCATTGAGGGAAGATGGTGGGACACCACCCATACCTTCCATTTACCCATGGGCGAGGTGACTATGATGCCTACCGATTTCACAGCTTGATGGCTTGCCGTTCATAGGGATGCCGGTCCCTTTTGGTTTGAGAGGGGCTGTTCGGACTCCAGACGAGTTACTGGCTTTGGTTGACTGCCGGTTCGAGGTCAAGAATTCTCGAGTGACATGGGGGCGAATCGGGCCTATTTCGGCATCTTAATGGCTGAGGCTCGAGGTGTTACTACTGATCGGTCGATGCCGTGGCCCGTTGCTTTATTTGGTACCTGTTATCCCATACTCTGTTTGCCAACGGGGGATCTTCGGCCTCTTTGGCTCTGCTCAACTTGTTAGTGGATCTGGACCAGATCGGCCAGTATAGCTGGGGCGCAGCGGGCTTAGCTGCTGTTATCACGGCATGGATTTGACCAGCCGCTCGACCACTAGCTCGGTTATGGGATTTAGCTTGCTGTGGGAGGTATACCACTTACGTCTCTTTTATATTCTCCTTGCCTTGGTCATAATTACCTTTTTTTTCATTGACTGTCATTAACTTTGTTTTTGCCTCTTGTCTACAGCTCTGGGCCTTTGCTATCCTGAAATCTGAGGGATTTCAAGATTGATAAGGAAGGCCAGCCCCAGTATCCGGACTGCGCACGGTGGGCGTACAAGGAGAGGAATGTGAAGACTGGTACGAACCCTATTAGTCTTACTTCGGCCCGACAGCACTTGGACACCTTGAGGCCCGAGTCTGTTGCCTTTTCTTTGTATCCGTGGAGATCAGTTCAGCACTGGTTTGAGCATACTCTTATTCCTACCCGTTCTCGGCTTTTGATGAGTTTGGTTGAGTGCATGGCTCTGTATTTGGGAGACAGAGTGTTCTGGCAGCACGGTATCCAGGTGACAGACTTTTACACCCCCCTGGTCCTGCAGTTCCAGACGTTCCTCCTTTCTGCCCTCGTAATTGGAGGTCACTCTCAGAGGCTGATCGCGCGGCATACATGGCAGGGATTGATGCCGTTCCTTACATTCACTTGGATCAGGATTATGGCCTCTTCAGGGAGAACAACTTGATGCAAGGCTTCATGTTTGCTGATCCGAGGAGATCACAGGCTGCTCCTACGACCTCCGCTCGGTTTTATACTACTGGTGCCGGGTATTGCTTTGATCCTCCTTTGCCTCCTCCCTACTACACTTATTCAAACTTCGGGGTCTTTGAGGAGCAGAGGGAGATTGTTCCCGAGGATATGTCACCGGAGAGAGAGCCTCCTGCTCAGGCTGCTGTGGTATGTTTTCCTGACCATCTTTGCATTTCTCAGTTCCAGTCTTGTTTTTTTTTTTTTTTTTTTTTTTTTTTCTGTCCTTTGTATTGATGCAACTTCCTTTTTTCTGCTCTCTGTTGCAACAGGTACCTGTAGCTTCTTATAGGCACTTGGGCAGACAGAACAAAGGGATGAGGAGGAGGCTCCGTCAGCTGGAGGAGAGGGTGCTAGAGCTGTGCAGGGATATTGCTGCCATGACTAGAGATGCTGCTGGTGCTGTCTCTGGTGCTGCGAGAGGATCTGCCCGAGGTGCTCAGGGCATGGGACGAGGCTGCAGGGATGCTGCACTGGACATTGATGAGGTTGTCTCTTCGGCGAGGCAGTCGCTGAGCAGGAGTCTGAGCCACGGAGGTAGCCATAGTAGGAGTCTGATCCGAGAAGGTAGCCAGAGCCGGGGTGGCGCTAGTTCATCAGGGAGAGCTGCCAAGAGGACCCGTCCTGATGTTGTGGTTGAGACATCTGAGTCTGAGGATGATGATGATGAGGATGATGATGATGAGGAGGAGACCGAGAGCGGCAGCAGGGGTGAGCACAGTGCTGGTGATGATGTGCCCGAGCTGTTGTGGCTGAGAGGATGAGGGATTGAAACACCTTTACTTTTGCCTGTAATAACATTTAACATGTATTTACAATCCTAGTTATCTTACTACTCATTTTATGCTTTATTAGCGACTCGATCTTAGGTGTCGACTCTTTACAAACAAATGTGTGCCCAAACATGTTGCTTGTTGTTGATGCTTGAACTCCTTTTTGCTGCTGGGATTTGATTTTGCTGCAGGTTGGATATGTTGAAGTGCTTGGGTTCTGTTCTGAACTGACAAGGGCTATTTCTGTCTGAACTGCTGTCAAAGGCGCGCGCGTTGGGCCTTGCTTGTGGGAGGCGCGCGCGTTGTGAAGCCTTAGTCGGAGGCGCGTGCTTCTGGCCTGCTGAATTTCAGCCCCTTTCTTTTTCTGATCAGAATGTTCCAACAGCTATAATTTTGAACCATTTTCGACCAGAATGGTCACACAGCATTCTTCTGCAAACACTTTCTCCTCCTAAACCACAAAATTCTTGTCATAATGGCCCAATGACTTTCTCTTTTGAAGTCAAGGTTTTCGTCCCCGAGTGAGAAGTCCGTTCCAATGGTGGACGCCGTTCCAGCTGTGGGGTCCGTCTCGATGGTGGAGAAGCATCCGAGCGTTTTTGATCGTTTGGGAAAGCCCAATGACGATGTTGTTGACCCCGTGAGACCGGTGGTTCATGTGCGGGACTATAGACCCCGTCATTTTCCCAAGAAGAAGAAAGGTAAGGGAAATTCCTCCCATGTGTGGAAGCGTCCCATGGTTGTCCCCGCTAAGGCTCCGCTTGATAAGGGCAAAGGGAAAGCCGTTGATGAAGCTCCGTCCCGTCCTAGCGTTTTCTCCCGTCTTGGCGGTCCCAAGAATGTTCCGTCCCCATCCAAAAAGACTAAAGGGCATAACAAGAAGCAAAGAAAGATTAGATTTTTCTTTGTACCCCAAGAGATTGCAATTAAATTAGACCACTTTGTTTTAGGATTTAATGTTTTGATGTCTTTTGTTGCCCAATAAATCCGTTGTAATTGCTTGAATAATTCATTGAATGAATAAAAATTGCATCTTGTTATTTGAAGTGAATTGGGTATTTTTGATATGTTGTAGACCGCACCCGAAGGTTGCCTACGTTCCTCCAGTTGGGAGGCTCAGGTCTCCGTAGTTCAAACAAACAAAGACCATTTTATTTTTCTTTGGTGTGCACCCTATTTTTTGCCTAGACCGCCCTTTCGGGTTTTCAATCTAGCGGACTTCTTTTTTGCACGTGCTCTAATTTTTGCCTAGGCCGCCCTTGCGGGTTTTCAACCTAGCGAGCGATTTTTTTTTTTTTTTTTTTTTTTATGGTCTTTGTTTATTAAGCGTAGAACCTCTTGAGCTTGTCGAGGTTGACCTCCTTTGGCAGCTGGTCACCATCTAAATCCACGAGCCGAACTGCACCGCCGCTTAGTATCTTTTTGACCACGTACGGACCGATCCATCGGGGTCCCCATTTCCCCAGGGGATTCATGGCATTAGGAGGATGTTGTCTTAGGACCAAATCTCCCACATTGATGTTTCGAGGCTTCACCTTTTTGTTGAAAGCTCTTGCCATCCTTTGCTGATACGCCCTTGTGCGTTCGAGTGCTCTTAGCCTTTTCTCGTCGAGTAAGGCTAGCTGTTCATATCGACTTTGCATCCAGTCGACCTCATTAACTTGATTCTCGAGGAGGACCCGTAGAGATGGGACTTCAAGTTCGATTGGGAGTACGGCTTCAGAACTATAGACTAATGCATAAGGAGTTTCTTTTGTTGCTGATCGTATTGATGTGCGGTAGCCCCACAATGCTAATGGTAGCTTCTCGGGCCAATCCCTTCCTGTTGAGGCCATTTTCTTGACGATGGTCTCGATGGTCTTATTTGCTGCTTCAACCGCGCCATTTGCTTGGGTACGGTAAGGAGATGACTTGTGCTTGGTGATCTTGTATTCTACCAAAAGTGCATCCATTTCCTTCTCAAAGTGAGAGCCGTTGTCGGAAATGATTTCATGAGGCACCGCCGTATCGGCACATGATATTAATCTTTACAATTTCGGCCACTTTCTTGGCGTTGAGGGTCCGATAGGCTTGTGCTTCGACCCACTTTGTGAAGTAGTCGACGGCTACTAGGACGAATGCCTGCCCATTGCTTCCGGCATGATGGACTTTGCCGATGATGTCTATGCCCCAACAAGAGAATGGCCAAGGTGTGACCATGTTGTAAAGTTGCAGGGTTGAGCATGCTGCAGATTAGCATGGAATTGGCATTTGACACACCTTTTGACTTTCTCGATACAGTCTCGTTCCATAGTGCTCCAATAGTAACCAATGCGGAGTATCTTCTTGACTAGCATAAACCCATTCATGTGGGGTCCACACTCTCCTTCGTGCACTTCACACATTATCTCTTGAGCTTCGGCCTCATTGGCGGATAAGAGATTGATCCCGTCGTGGTGCCTTTTATAGACTCGGTCCCCAATCAGTACGTACCAAGAGGCTAGCCTTTGCAGAGCCGCTTGAGACTTCTTATTGTTATTCTCGGGATAAGTGCCATCTTTGAGGAAATTCATGATATCCGAATACCACGGAGAGTTTGTTTGAACCTCGTTGATCTCGATACTCATGCAGTACGCCGGACTGTTCCTTCGGGCAATTTTGAAAGGCTTCACCATTTTCCCTTGGGCATTTCGACTAATGAAGCTATGGTGGCCAGTGCATCGGCGAAGCGATTTTTATCCCTTGGCAGGTAGTTGAAAGTGATCTCTTGGAATTGTTCAACCAATTCTTCAAGGTGCTGACCATACTGTTGGAGGGTCGGGTCTTGGATTCGCCATTTACCCGACTGCTGATTGATAAGGAGCAAAGAGTCGCCGAATACATCTAGTTCCGTGACGTTTCTCTCGAGAGCTGCTTCGAGTCCTGCTATGCATGCTTCGTACTCGGCAATGTTGTTGGTAGCTTCGACTTCCAGACGGACGGCAATGGGAGTGTAGATGTCTTTTGGATCGACAAGCAATACTCCTATACCAAAACCGTGTTTATTGGCGGCGCCATCGAAAAAAAGTTGCCACTTATTTTCCTCGGTTGCAGTACAAATTAAATGCTCGTCGGGGAACTGTACGTCTTCCCCCTTCACTTCGTCACACGGGAATTCGGCAAGCTGGTCACTGAACACTTTCCCCCTGACGGATTTTAGTGTGACGTAAGTGATATCATAGCCGGCGAGCATGAAGTACCATTTGGCTATTCTTGTTGACATGAAAGGCTTCTCGAAGATGTAGCGGAGCGGGTCCACCTTTGCTACTAGCTTGATCGGAAAAGCTTCTATATAGTGTTTGAGCTTTTGAGTAACCCAAACCAACGCTGCACATGACTTCTCTAAGACAGAGTAGTTCTTTTCACCTCCTTGGAATCGGCGACTGACAAAATAAATGGCATTCTCCTTTGTCGACTCTTGTTGCTCTTGTACTAACATAGCCCCTAGGGCTTCATCATTGACGGTGAGATAGAGCAAAAGAGGCTTCTCCTTGTGCGGCGGAACTAGAACTGGAGGGCACGTCAAGTAATGCTTCACTTGGTCGAAGGCTTCTTGGCACGCGTCGGTCCATTCTAAAGCCACATTCTTCTTGAGTAGCTTGAAGATTGGCTCGCACATGGAAGTGAGTTGGTGCACAAATCGACTGATGTATTGCAGTCTGCCCATGAAACCTTTGATCTCTTTCTGCGTCTTTGGAGGAGGCATGTCAATGATTTCCTTGATTTGGACGGATCTACTTCAATTCCCCTTTCAGTGACCATATAACCAAGGACTTTGCCTCGGATAACCCCGAACGTGCACTTTGTAGGGTTGAGCCTTATCTTGTGTTGACGAAGCCTTTCGAAGAACTTGCGGAGATCGATCAAATGTTGACCATCGGTCCCTTTGGAGTGAATGATCATGTCGTCCACATAGACCTCGATTTCTCTATGAATCATATCGTGGAACAAGTCTGTCACGGCTCTTTGGTAGGAAGCCCCAGCGTTTCTTAACCCAATGGCATGACTGTGAAGCAAAAGGTACCCCACAGTGTTGTGAAGGCTGTCTTATGTTGATCTTCCTCGGCCATGAGAATCTGATTGTACCCAGCGAACCCATCCACGAATGAGCGAACCTCGTAGGCAGCAGTGGAGTCGACCAGCATGTCGATATTAGGGAGTGGAAAATCGTCTTTCGGGGAAGCTTTGTTCAAATCCCGGAAGTCCACACAAACTCGAACCTTGCCGTTTGCCTTTCTGACTGTCACAATGTTGGCTAGCCAAGTCGGATACTCAATAACCTTGATGAAACCCACACTGAGGAGCTTCTCGATCTCTTCTTTGACTTGCAGAGACCATTCTGGCTTGATCTTTCTGAGCTTCTGTTTTACCGGCTTGGCATCTTCTCTGATCGGAATTCTGTGCTCCGCTACCTTTCTGTCCAAACCCGCATGTCTTTGTATGACCATACGAAGACATCCACAAACTCCCGTAGTAGTGCAGGCAATCTGTCTCTGTCGTCCCCCTTGAAGAAGCTTCCGATCTTAGTTTCTCTTGGCTCTTCGTCGGTACCCAGATTAACAACATGCAATTCTTCGTCAGCCCCTGGACCATTTTCATCACGACTACGGACCTGTTGAGCAAGTTCATTTAAGTATGTTGTGTTTTCGTGGTCTATTTAGTCATAATTTGAATCGTTATTAACTTGTTCATTAAGTTCATTATTAGTTAATTCATCATTTATGATGTTTGCAATCTCAGGGTACTCAGAAATATCAAATTTTTCATTAGCAAAGAAAGGAAACACACGCTCGGCTATGGCCTCCATATCCTCTTGGGTGAGGGTATTAGAGACACTCTCGGACTTGAAAGTAAGTGTGAGCTGTTCTTCCTTTGTTGTTGTGCGGGTTATGCAACCCATTTCTTTGACTAAGAATTCCTCGGATACCACGGGCCCTTTCGTAGAATACCAATTGTTGATCGGCTCGGAGCTTGGCGGGATCTCACTGATAGTCTCATTCATGATGACGGTGTCATGGATGGCGTTGACTTGGCATTCGTTTCATTATGGCAAGCTCTTCGAACATGGAGGCTAAATCTGTCAGTTCTCCCCCACGATGATTTCTGTCTCGGACTCTATAGTCACCTTCCTTCCCCACCATTCACGGGGCGACATGGGAGTTGGTTCCCTTTCGGATTTGGATCTATCTCACAATAGGAGAAGATTTCGAGACCGGGATTTTTGACACCCTTATTGTTAACCCATGGCTCGGGAAAGATCATGTATGGAACGTCTTCCCCTTGGCGGACAAAATAGCCATTCAACGTCTTACGGTAAGGCCTTAGATTAGGGACCTCATAACGACGGCCTTCTTTACGAGCTCGGGCCTTTTCATTCTTGATCGCTTGCTCTTGTTTCAAGTCTTCTCTGGAAGTCTTGTACCCCAAACCGAATGTGTTCTTGACAAATGGGACTTGCACAGGATGTAGGATTCCTTGTTGATATTTCCCTAGGCCTAAACCAGGGAAGTAGTCCATATTCCTCATCATGCGGAGGACTTTGTGATTGTTGGGGGTCCATGATCCGTTTCCCCCTTCTTTGTCAATGGCGTTGATTGAGACACCGGAGAGAGTGGAGTCTGGTAAACCATGCTGAACTTGGTAGACGGGCTCACCTTTTCTGTGGATGGTGACGTTTTCGGCCATGACGGTCACTATTTCATCACCATTTCGGATCTTGACACATTGGTGGAGAGTTGACGGGACGGCATTAGAACTGTGGATCCATGGTCGACCCAAAAGCAGTTGAACGAGGCCGGGATGTCAAGCACTTGGAATGGAACGGACATGACCATGCTCCAACAAACTCAATGTTTATTTCGATCATGCCCATGACTGTACGGGCGGTGCTGTCGTAACCTCGGATTACTTGAGTAGAAGGCTTCAAATCAAATCGGAATCCTTAAGTCCCAGTATGCCCATGATTCTGCTAGGCATGAGGTTGAGTGCGGAAACCACCGTCCACTAAGACTCTGAGATGGGCCTCCCCCTTGCTCGTAACCTTGAGGTAAATAGCCTCGTTGTGGTCGGAACCAAATGGTGGAAGGTCCATATCGGCAAAGGTGATGACGTTGCCAAAATGAATGTGACCGATCATTGCCGTGAGGTCCTCGGGAGTAGTATCGGGAGGAATTGATGTATCATCGAGATTGCGGATGACAAGATCTCGGTGTTTCTGTTT